>WNGS01160430.1:17828244-17844543 GCA_020271785.1 Procambarus virginalis
TACCAGTTTTCTGTTGCACTTCCTTCTAGAGACAGGGGTGGTATCTGTTGCACTTGGCGACTTCCATAACATAAGACATTTTACTGTTATGCACAGGGTAAAGAATACCTATGCAGTTTTCTGCATTCTGAATTGCACGTCCTCTATAAACATGTTTCTGCTGAGCGAGTCCACTTCCTCTAATACAGTATTGTCGTTTCTATTCCCTGCGTAGCACACCTTCTACATTCCTCTATATAACAAGTTTTCTGCTTGCAAACTTACCTCATAATACATATTTTAGCCCGGTGAGGGGGTTCTGGCGTGCAGACTGTCGCGACTAACTCTATTAACATATTTGCTGGGTTCCTGCTAGCACTGGGGCTTCCCTCTATACAGTTTAATCTGCAAAGCTGATAGGGCGATGCAACCCTACTAAACTGAAACTAAACTAGGCCACGCGAAAACAGAACACTGGGAACTGCCACGAAACTAACATACTGCCACCCAAATCTGCCGTGGGCCGGCAGTGAGGCACCCGTATTTACCACCAGCCATACACGTTACTAACTGGGGGATATTATGGTACTTAATTTTCAAGTAGTAGATACTTATTTAGAATAGAATTTTTATATGCATGTCGTTCATATGTATAAACAGGACAAATTGGTATAATCGCCAAAGTAGTGAGACCCACCAAACCTAAAGGATTGATGTATTTTGAGGTCAGCGCCGGGCGTGGAGGGGTAACAGTGGACTCCTCCGTGTACAGACCACAACCCCATTTTCACACCAGCTGATCTAGATAGTATGCGATGTGTACTGAAAACAGCATATTCTACCGGAATATGCTTTTGAATAGTAATAGTCTACTTTTTAAATTGACAAGTAAATCTTTGTCCTAAGTAGAGAAAAGTCTCAAGTTATAACTTTATTGTATTATAAATACGTTGGTTTAAAATATAAAAAGTCTATGCTGAACTCGTTTTCCTTAGCAAACGAACTGAAGAATTGGGTTTCTGACAACTTTCCAAAACCACATAGAATTCTGAGGGGGGTGATGCTCAAAAAGTTTCGACTTTAGTACTTTCAACCTGTTTGAGAACAACTCCACACCATATTAATGTCAGCACAAGCGTAATGACCACCTAACCTAAGAACTAACCTTAACCGAACCTAGCCATGAATTGGGAGTGGATCATAACACTAATTGTGATGGTTTTGAAGTGATTACTTCCAGAGTACGACTACCTCCCTGACGCATCCCTCCAGATCTGATCTGAGGGTCCCAGTGGTATGTGGGTTCGTTTCTCGACTCACAATCAGAGGAATCTCCTGGTTCGAATACCCGGGCGGACTGTGAGAAATGGTTGAGGCGCATTTCAGTATCATACTAATGTCATTGGTTACCCCAGTAGGATACCGTAGTAGGCAGTACCAAGTAGATACTCAGGAGTTAGCTTGTTGAAGGGTTGCCTCCTGGGGACGGGTCTGTAATTCGGAGCCTGGGGGGGGTGATGGAGGGCCTTCTGATATAAACCTAAATGTGCAATTAAACATCTTGGCTGCCTGTACCCTGACACAATGAAGTGAATTAATTATCCGCAATTCCATCACCGTAGTGACGGGGTGGGTGTCAAATAATTTAGCTCACACAGATTACATGCATGGTCCCGGTCATCCATATACATCAGACAGGTAATGCAAATTCCCAAGATATACGTTATAGCCGAGATTCTTCAAGCCCGGTCTCTCATTAAAAAATAAACGTCACGTTGTTGACTCGTATAGCGCGCTATGGCCAAATTTGGGTACGTAATTGTGAAATGAAAATCGACTCACAAAAGTGACGATACTGTATCCGTTTTTCTTTTTGAGTCGTCCGGATTACTCGGCAAGCTTAGAAAAGAAAACTTTTCATTAACGTTTTTAATAACGTTTTGAGACTTTATGTGAATTTCCTGCCCACCTATCACCTATCAGAGGACCCTTAAACTTACTGTTGTTAAAAAAAAAAATCCCAATTATATTTTAATTTTTTTTATAATTTTCATGAACATTACCGGTCTATATATTCGGCCACTACGGGCAAACGAGCCAAAAAGCGACGTGTGTTATTGTGTTAAGGAGGACACACAGGAGTCTACCGAGCAGTGGTAACATCTACGAGTCTGCTGATTTTATGAGATGATCCATAGATGTGTGGTGGCTCTTCTTGCTTGCTTACGGTAGGATAGTGTACTAGTGATAGATATTCACTTGTGCCGTTAGAGTATACAGTACGGGAAGGGGAGTCTTGAGAGAGTTCTTTGTGGGTACTATGGTGTTCTTGGACCTGCTCATGAAGCAAGTCCAGAGGTAATAGTCAACTCCCTATTGAAGGCAGATTCTTTAGCTAAACTTCATAGCACCTCTATCATAGCATACGGACGAGGCCAACATGAGATGAAAACCACACAGGAAAATGGACTCAGATTCATGTGGTTTCAGTTAAGGATGGTAAAGAATCATCCGAATCAAAATCATAATTTTGCCGGGAAAACGCTGTGCGTTATTAGTGGCTTCAGGTATGATTTGTACGTGTTATATCTATCAAGACCAACATTATGTTCGTAAACTCATTTTCAAATGTGTAGATATGTATATCAATGTATTACCCTGAATAACATCTTACTCCCTAGTAACTTACAAATTAAATTGTGTCACGTTTGAAAGACTTGTACACATTTAAGTGTTGCCAAATAGTGAGGGTAAATAATTGGGATGTGAAAGAGCAGAAGGCCCAATTGTTTTATATGGACACCACCGCATCAAAATTTATCTGAATTTTGTCCGAGGGACACTAACCCTCCATGTGTGCCACTTCGATAGAGGACAAGGAAGGCGGCGGCTTGTCAAAGGTCCTTCCATTGGTCCTCATGGAGGGGATTTTTTCAAGGCTGGCCATTAAAGGTATAAAAGAGGTTTTGGCATTTATCGATACAGGCTTCGGTCAGGTGAAGGCCGCGTCCTTGGCTTATAAATCCCTGCTGTAGGTGAAAAGCCAAACTAACTCTGTTAATTCAGCCCAATACAAACATGGATGCTCATGGGATTGACTTGAAACTGCGTCTGCCCTAAATGTCTGACGTTACATCTGAACCTTTGAGAGGATGTGGTTCGGATCAAACATCACCACAAATTGTGTCAGTAGTTTTGAAACTTTATCGATGAAATATGGCATGCTTTTCAAGCAGGTATCAAGCAAGATCAGGCCCTCAGCTCCATCATACCAAAATATAAAGCCTCCACTACCCCTTTTCAGGACAGATTGCAATACTCCAGCTGCTCCCGGTGGGGCGTTGTAGGGAAGGACCATCTGTGTATATAGGTGTTCGAGAACAAAAAGAATGGGTTTGCTGCTGAGAGGAGCATCAATATGGTTTAAAGCGTTGAGCTTTGCCTCAAGGCAAAGATTGAGCGTCAGTCTTTAATTTGCTTCTTGGGTGTAAATAGGAGGGATTTGAAAATGTGGACTCAGCCTATTACCTGTAGTACCTGATTTTGCTCAAAGTAAATTTTAATTGTGTGTACAAGCATGGACATTTAATAAGAATGAAATGATTTCAAATGGTCGTCAATAAAAGACGTATTGAGGTATATCAGAAGATTTCTTTATACCATTGACATAAACTGTGCACAGGTGAGGGTGAGTTCTAGCCATGTCCGTGTGCCTGGGGGCCACATGGAAGGTCCTAATCCATCCACTTGAAATTTGGAGAAAGTAGAAGTCGATAGAAATTAAGCGTAGAAGCGCATAATGGACAGTAAGAAAATGGAAGGAAATACTCGTACCCTGAACGGGAGTATACCACTACCACTACTATTGCTACTCCACAGTCAGGGAGTACACAGGGTCTCAAAGAGTGGAATGATGCAGGAAAGAAGAGTTGTGGAGGCCATCTTTATCCACAATTTTAAGGCCAGACTTGGCACAAGAATTTCGGAAAATTCAAGATAGTTCAATGTAGACCAAATCAAATCACAATGTTTATTTCAGGTAAAGGTCCATACATACAAACATGAAGTTCACAAAACATAATGTGGATTTCAAGAAAGAGCTAGTGTATACAAGGCCTAAAGCCAGTCCTACGCACAGCGGTTTTGGGAGCAACAATAAACGTAAACGATACGTAATAGGTACCAAAAAGATAGTCTAGGTGGGCTGTGGTAGTGAGTGATAGGTACCGAAGGGATAGGCTTAGTCCTGACTACAAGCTATAAACATAGCAGTGGGGGACGGGGTGAGAGGGCAGGTGAGGACAGGGAGGGCATGCAGGACCCCGTAGGCCCGGCAGGATATGTGCTGCGTCAGGTCGATGGTGGCCACACATTGCCACACACAACACGTGTTTATTCCCACATTTCTGCAGAACAAAAGTTTATCACCCGTTGCGTTGTACTGAGCAAGTGTATAGTCATAAACACTAATATTGTAAATATATATTACATATACGTGGGGACTAGCTATAAGAGCCCAAGATAAGGCTGGATCGGGCCACATATTGTACACAGATTATGGGAGTTGCCGGAACGCTATGCGGGTTAGTGACTTTGCAAGAAAGTGTAGGAAAAATACCAATCTTAGTAATTACACCAACCCTATGTGAACTTCTTGCAAAATTAAGTATATATATAAGTATTTCAAGGACCTAACAACTGAATGAGAGGGAGGCGGGAGGGAAGGGAAGCCATTTCCTGTCTGCATATCTTCCAGTGTTTACCTCTACATGTGCCAAGACGGAGCGAAGCGAGAGTACGAGAGATGAGAGAGAGAGACGAGTAGACCGCGCAGAGAGTAGAGAGAGGAGAGGAGAGAGAGAGAGAGAGAGAGCAGAGAGAGATAGAGAGAGAGGAGAGAGTAGAGAGAGACAGAGACAGAGAGAGAGAAGAGAGATCTCGCAGAGCTAGAGCTAGAGATCTCTAGCAGCGACGCGCGCGCGAGAGAGCGCAGTCTTAGAGACGAGAGAGCTCGCCGCTAGAGATGACGAGCTCTCTCCTAGATGGTTGACGAATCCATGTGCATGAAGATATCCGAAATGATTCATTATCACCCAGTTTTCTAGATTGACGTTCGAATTGTTTCGCCAGACCTATACATATGCCGCTAATTAATATCCTTTTGATCGTGAGGCTTCTGGGGTACAGGTTCTATATGTGATATCAAACCCTCAGATATTTCATCTCCCAGATGGTACCTGCATTGTAGATTCGGGGCCCCCCCTGCTCCCTTTCACCTAATTTCATTAATTTACTTTATTACACTTACCTGAGTTGAGCTTTAGCGGCCATTTTCTAGGCCATTCCTTCAATTTGTCCCATGTCCGTCCTGTACCTGTTCTAATCTTCATCTGGCTTAATATCCTTATAATGTTTTTGCCTCAGTAGCAAAACATTGAGAGGAATGAGTCTATACCCTCTGAAGATCGTTTACATATATTATAAAAAATGATGAGTCCAAGTACAGGAGTCAAAGTACACTAAGGCGTTTAACGATGCATAAGCACAGGGTCCATTAAGGAACATATATCTCTTCCCACAACCAACCATCCCCAGAGAAACTCTTAGCAACAACACAAGAAATCATTGATAGATACAGCGACAGCAGGCGGCCTTGACACTGCGAGGCACTACACATCAAGAAGTCAACCACCAGCAATCAACAGCCAATTAGTCACAACTATATTCTACCACTTCAAGACTCCGCTCCAATATAGAAGCATTAAGAAATATGGCCAATAGGCCCTTCTGCAGTTACAAATCTATAACCATTGTTCCGTGTTCTGTGTTTTGTTGAAAGTTTGTTTTTTCACCCCACTATTGTATACAATCACCTCACCCAAATGCAGGTATAAGAGCCAATGCTGTTCAGTTCATAAGTTGTGTGTGGATAAACTAAAGTCTTTGAAAATGTAATAAGTTTTACGAAACGCGCTCAAGTGTCGCGTCAGACTAGAAATAAAATTGAATTTTGGAGAATTGATTTTTCATTTACCGTCAACAGTAAAAAGAAACATAAGGAAGATCGAGAAAATTCGTGTTAGAATTATTAATCTTACTTTTTCGGTCATATTTAATAATATATGTCTACAGGAAAGACTGCTACCAAAATATACTAATATATATATATATATATATATATATATATATATATATATATATATATATATATATATATATATATTATGAGGTAGTTACAAAGCTCAAGTATCTCATACCATTTGGCAGGGGCACTAGTGGTGGAGAGCGGGTCCTATTTCTTGTTAACACAGTTTACAATTATAACGCTCACCGTCGGAGCCTATAACGCATGTAATGTATTTCCATAACTTTCCGAACACGCAACATATCACCATGTAGCTAACTTTGTGTGATTTTTTTTACATAACTCGATTACAAATATCGAAGAAATGTATAAATATTTCGTCCAAAAATATATATTACTCAAATTCTTCAGTCAAGTATCCAAAGTTGTCTGCTAAATAGTACATGGAAGCACATCCTTGACTTATTATATACTATAACTTTTCTTACAGTTCCTAGAAAAGTCACCTAAAATAAGAAGTATTCACCAGAATCCAGTATTACAGACTGAACTCGTGTTTTACAAGAAGAAAGGGAGAGAAAACGGACATGGAAGCTAGCATCTAGTGTTGTCACTTGAGTACAAGATGGACTTACTCTAGTTGCTACTGAACTGTACGTTCTCCAGGAAGACACTGAAGGTATACCTCGTTAGGTTACAGCGATGGATGGTACACTACTCGGCGTGTACGGTGCTCAGGTGGTGGCTGGTAGGTCTGACTGTCACAAGTACTCACACCACCATCCACACAGCGCGAGAACACACTGACTGCACTCTGTACCTGCCTCCTCACCCACACTCTGGCCGCTAATTCACAACTACTATACTTCCCTCTCTCACCTACAATCAAGTATAAATTTGCCAGTGGAGTCCCTTTTCCCTTCCCTAAAATCTATTGTATCTTCTTATAAATGAAAATATGAAATATCTGCCAATGATGTGAAACCACTGGCGAGGCTTGCAACGAGAATGATGGCCAGTGAGGCAGCGGTCCATGCGGTCCCCCTGCGGCACCTACACTGACTGGCCAAGAATTTAATTTAGTTTAGCTCATGTATTGTCTTCCCCATACCCAGCCTGGTCGAGAGACATTGAAAGAACTGAACATTACATTCCACCAGAGAAGAATAAGAGTATGATCACGTCAGAAATATAGCCTGTTAAAATTGAGGAAACAGTATATAATTGCCGGAATTTACCTGGGGGCCACTATATCTTTAATGGCCTCGACAAGGACAGGAAACCGGCGGCTTGTCACAGGTCCCTTATTTGGCCTGATGATTTTATCGAGCTGGATTTTGAAATTCAGCAGTGTTTTGGCATTTACGGCTTCGGCGGGTAGGCAGTTCCACGGGTTTATAACCCTATGAGTAAAAAAAGCATCTCCTGTTTTCTTCTGTGACTTATTGAACTTGAAACCCTTGCTCCTTGTTGTTAATATTGCCAATTAATGTTAATTTGAAAAGACCTGATTTATCTGATTTTGTTTAACTGAATAATATACAATTGTGGGTGAAGCACAAGCAGGAAAGGGGAAGTGCAGAGAGCACGGAAAGTGCGAGGAAAACGTGCCGTGCGACAGAGAAGCACGTGGTGGGCGCGTTCGGGACACGTGCAGGTCACAAAGGTAAGCCCTTGGGAGGGGAGGTGGTGTTTGCATGAGGGAGTAAAGAACGCAGCATAGGGGAGGGGGGGGGGAAGTACAGGGGTGAGCAGACGCTATGAGGAGCACAAGGGCTTAGTGAGGGGCATGTATGGGACACTGGTGTGGGGAGCGTGTGCACTGGTTCATGCTAGGATCGCCCAGTGGGGGCGGAGGAATACGGGAGGTGCAGGGAGAGTTTGGAGCGTGCAGGGAGAGTTTGGAGCGTGCAGGGAGAGCTTGGAGCGTGCAGGGAGAGCTTGGGGCGTGCAGGGAGAGTTTGGAGCGTGCAGGGAGAGCTTGGAGCGTGTAGGGAGAGCTTGGGGCGTGCAGGGAGAGTTTGGAGCGTGCAGGGAGAGTTTGGAGCGTGCAGGGAGAGCTTGGAGCGTGCAGGGAGAGCTTGGGGCGTGCAGGGAGAGTTTGGAGCGTGCAGGGAGAGCTTGGAGCGTGTAGGGAGAGCTTGGGGCGTGCAGGGAGAGTTTGGAGCGTGCAGGGAGAGCTTGGAGCGTGCAGGGAGAGCTTGGGGCGCGCAAGGAAGGCACTTGTGTGAAAGAGCATTGAGACAAAACTCAAAATAAGTCTGCATTAATGAGTTCCTTGCTAATTTTCAATTTTATTATGAATGTTACTGTATAATGATTAATGGAATATATGAAGAGTATAATAAATGTTAGAAATGAAAATGTGAAAATATCACAAATTAATGTAGGTTAAAAAAAGTGGATGATTAAAAAAACATCATTCCTTGAATACTAAACTTATTTTTTGTATTTAGAATGATACTTGACAAATTAGGACGTAAAGTCTAGTCCTAATTTTTGTGTCCCATCCAAGGGCATGCCTGCTGATGCATACAGGGAGTGCCATACATACAGGGGGCCAGACATTTGAGTAGACAGCGCTTTGGATTCGTAGTCCTGAGGTTCCGGGTTCGATCCCCAGTGGAGGCGGAAACAAATAGGCAGTTTCTTTCACCCTGAGGCCCCTGTTACCTAGCAGTAAATAGGTACCTTGGAGTTAAGACGGTCCCTTCCTGGGGATGTGTAACAAAAAGGAGGACTGGTTGAGGACCGGGCCGCGGGGACGATAAGCCCCAAAATCATCTCAGGATAACCTCAAGATATGCATGTGTCCCACCCAAGATGTGGAAAAGAATCAGGACTCTTAAGCTATAAGGAGTCCTAATTCGTCAAGTATCATTCTAAATACAAAAATTAAGTTTAGTATTCGAGGAATGATGTATTTTAGTCATCCACCTTTTTTTTTTATCCTACCTTGATTTGTGCTATCTTCTCATTTTTCATTTCTAACAAATTAGTATTGCACTTCATATTTACTATTATTCAGAATAACGTTCATAATGATCAGAATCTTGAAAACAAGAAACTCGTTAATGCAGGCCGATTTAATTTTCACATCAGGTGACATTTTTTTATGTTAACACCAAACTACAAAGGACCAAACTTCTAGTCTGAAGTTCAGATGTCTGGATAAATGTTACAGTATGTTGAAACTATTGTTCTGATGCCATTTTTAAACCATTGCACTGAACGATTCTTTTCTTTTTTGTCATGAAGCAAGCATTCCCATTTATTGCAACAAAAATTTTAAAGACACACACTGCATTACGTAATTATCTTTGTAAAATAACAAGAGATTCAATACAATATTTTATATAATTTTTACCGATACAAATGTAATGTTTTGGTTCTTTTGTTCTTTGGAAAAGAATTACCAGTCTGGTGTAGTGGTAAGGCGCTCACCTGGCGTTCTGCGAGCACTTTGTCATGGGTTCGTATCCTGGCCAGGGAGGATTTACTGGGCGCAAATCCTTAACTGTAGCCTCTGTTTAATTCAACAGTAAAATGGGTACTTGGTTGTAAAAACGATTCTTCATGGGGGTCGTATTCCAGGGACCATAGGATTAAGGACTTGCCCTATGCATACTAGTGGCTGTACAAGAATGTAACAACTCTTGTATATCTCTCTCCAAAAAAATAAAATACAAAAAAATAAAAATATATACACAGTATACAGGAGTAAAGATGAATGTGACCTATTCTTTCCAGTAATACAGATGGTCAATATCCTCAGCCTAAGATTCAATCCCTGGGCAGAACAAACAATTTGGCACATTTCCTTTCACCTGATACCTCTTTATCTTGCAGTAAAGGGGGCGCAACATCCGAAAAAATTCGGTAAAAAATCGAAAATTTTTGAAATATTTATAAAAATACTACAACATTGTGGCAACACTCTGGTACAATCATAATTATTTTACGATATAAATTGACGTATTTATGGCACATTTTCATGCGTAATTGTGCAGAATCCGGTGCCCGGCAGCTGTGGCGCGCGAAAGGTATTGCCTCGTACGTTCTAAACGTCAAATTTTTCGTAATAACGTCGTAAATAACGCTGTATTTATGAATAGAGTAAATATACACTCATTGGCATCTCTTTCATCCCTCGTGGGGTCCGGCAGACCAGAAACCCTCAGTCACCTTGTGTCTCATTGAGGATAGATGCTTCGTCGATGCGCGCTCCATTCTCGCTCTTGGAATAGCGCATTGTTGCGTCTACTGCACAATGATATATATAGATGAAGCGTTAGAAGATAAGAGCAGCAAATCTGGCACACGGTCGATGTCTATATCAGTAAAAGAAAGCCGCTTTAGCGCGGAGAAGAGTAAATACAGTGACAGATGGTGGTGAGGTGTGAGGCACGCAGAGGCGCGACACTTGACACCTCCTCAACCTCCCACAACTTTCCTCAACCTTTCTCACACACCTTCGTCAACTCTCCTAGAGCCTCCTTACACACCTTCCTAGACCTCCCTCCCTCCAACAAGCCAAGACAGACTCCTAAGGAAGGTGATCCAGCAATCATGCAGGTGCCTGTGAGTGCCCATTGCAGTGCCACCTTGAGGACCCACAATTCGGACCAATTATAATAGGTTAGCATGTTTTAGTGTTATAATGGGATATTATAATATATTTATATTATAATATAATTATAATATATATGTGCAGGAATATATATATATAAATTTCTATGGAATTTTTTTTTTTTTTTTTCCCCAATTTTTTTTTTTCCGTTTGTTATCGGGGGATTTGCA
The DNA here is from genome assembly GCA_020271785.1 of Procambarus virginalis. NCBI lineage: Eukaryota > Metazoa > Arthropoda > Malacostraca > Decapoda > Cambaridae > Procambarus > Procambarus virginalis. The sequence goes on from WNGS01160430.1 coordinate 17,839,109, forward strand.
TGGAACTTACACACCTTGCTGAACGGATGCCTATCTGCAAGGGTGCCAATTATGAACGAAATTGGTCCACGTCAAGCTCGGCTACAGGTGGCCAAACTTTGATCTTATTTTACTCAGGTAAAGAAATTTTCAACTTCAAGGTGTTTCACAGCTTTCATTTTTTAATCAAATTTCATGAAAATTGCACCTTATATGTAGAGTTTGTGCTTCTACACTTGTGCGGAGCACTTTAGTCCAAAGTCCATTTATTGATTTTATAAATATTTATAACATCATATATTGCATATTTTGGGTGGGAACTTTGAATAATTGTATTATTGCACTAAACACTTTTTTGATAAAACTGCTCCATACAATCCTTTTATTATATGCTAATGTGATACCAGAGTGTTATAGAAATGATTTTAGTTAACACATGTGTTCCCTGAAAGATTTTGAAAATGTTGAAAATTCGTTGCAAAATACGTTGTGTATTTTTTTTCTCCCTTTCTATTTAGGTTGTGATGCTGAAACTTGGACCAGTTGCAGCCCTTTCTATAACCATTTCTTAAATAAATTTATAAAAAAATTGAACAACTTTTACTTTTCGGATGTTGCACCCCCTAAAATAGGTACCATGAAGATAAACAATTGCATGTTGTGAGTTGTTTCCAGAGAAAGGTCAGTAGCTGGCCTAGGTGGACCTTGGTAACACCAAGGCTAACTTCCAACCCCTCCCCCATCACCAACATGAGTTATATACATGACTGAGTACATCCACACAAACATTTACAATATATGAATAAGGATTATGAAATAAAAAATGTTGTCATAAATTTATACTTTTATTTACATCATATTCTGTGTTGCCATTAACATGAAAGATTTCAGAAATGCTTTAACTTTAATATGTACAGGGCAGAAAAATCACACTGCATTAAAGCCATAGAAAGATACACAAGTTTCCTGTTATGCGTAAACTGTACCTTATCTTACTATTAAATGGCTTTCAGATCAGTAGCAATGATTGTAATAAATATATTCTTATAATGCAAATTACATGAAACACAAACATTTTCTGAATATCTTATTCCAAAACTAAACTGCTTAAAAATAAAATATAAGAAAGCCTAATCACAAATTATTTCCTGTACCACATCTGGAGTGTCTTCATTTTCTTAACTTTGCGTTGGAGTTGCAGGAGTGAATAGAGCAGAGCCTCGGCTGTGGGTGGGCAACCTGGCACATAAAGGTCCACTGGAATTATGCGATCACAACCCCGGACCACCGAGTATGAGTAGTGGTAATATCCACCCCCATTTGCACATGACCCCATAGAAATGACCCATCTTGGTTCAGGCATCTGGAAAAAAAAATAACAATCATAGCAACACTATAGCCTCCTAGAATTAATATGAAATTACAACTACAATAGTAAAAAAAAACTGTGACCAATATAAGAATGAATGGCAAACATATTTTTCTATTTTCAAAAGTTCTAATTTTTCAGTACTAAGCCATTAAATGGCTGAGCAAAACAAAAGTGTTCCACCTATCTCAAGCTTTTTCAGTGCTAGAAAAATATTTGTTTTTGTAGAATTTTAGGCCATGAATATTTTCATAGACAAATACAAAGTTATCTGTAAATATCTATAGTCTTCCTTCACTATCATATTCTGTGTTGCCATCATGTTCTGTATTACCTCATTCATTCTCTCTGGGTTGAAGCTTACCCACCCTATGAAAATAGGAAATGGAGGTAATGATAATGAATACAAAAGGGTACAAACTTTAGGAGTAACAGGAACATGTCAATCTTGATGTATGCAGATGATACAATACATTTAGCAGTGATACAGATTTATATAGACTAGTTGAATACTGTATTGTGTTTTCATAAAGCTTTCCAAGCAAAGAAGACAAAAGTTAAAACAGATAAAGAAATGTGTGCAAAATAAATGTAAATGGAAAAAGGGTTGATCAATTTAAATAACAGGGCTGTGATTGATAAAAAATTTGTGCAAAGATTGGGGTAAATAAGAGAAGAAAGACTATTGCAATAAAAGCCCTGGTTAGAAAACACATGACAGGATGAGATACAGCTTATATACTGCACAAAGTAATGGTACTGGCATAGTGTTTACCCATATGGAAGGAAAACAATTGTGTGATATGAATGTGAAAAATCAAGACTGGGAAAAAAGAAATGGACACACTGAAAAGCATAACTGGCATTAGAAGAAGTGTGAGAAATGATAATGCCATGGTAAGATGTGTAGTGCAAATGTTAATAAATGAGCAAGGCTGAGGAGTGTCCGAGATGTTTTTGGAATATTTAATGAATTGATTATAAGAGTGAATGCAAATTTAATTTAAAAGTAGGTAGAGGGAGGATGACCGAGATAACGGACTGACATGGTACGTGCACAAGGGGAAAATGAACATGATTGAAGTGCCGTATATGTTAAAGCACAATATGGATGGCAGTAAGGGAATAACTGCAGTTGTACATAATTTAACAACTCATAAGAAACATATACACCTGGTATTATGAAATGGAAAGGTGCTGCTATGGATGTACACCCTTACAAAATGTTAGCACATTACCCGAAATTTTTCGCACTCAATCCCTAGCTCCTCTTGCACTTATTCACCATATCCACCCATCCTCTCCTACTGTCAAATTTACTAAAATACTCTCTTTGGTAATCTATTGTAATCTATTCAACATGACCAAACTATCTGATGCTATATAGTGCAAAATATATAATGATTGGATGTTATTTTTTTACTTATGAATCTTTTATACTATTGCTCCTCATTTTTGTTTAACTAGGTAGGTGCATCTCCAGACTATTAAACTAGAAAATGGTAACACCTATGAAAATATATTATAGCTTTAATTCACCTAGTGATAAATGACAAATGACTTAAATGGTCATTTAACTCATTATCATGTATACTCATGTATAAATTCGTTAGCAGGTACTGTCAACATAAAACTTATTCTCTTCCCTCAATTTCCCTGACTACAGTCATTACAAAAATATTAACAATAATTCTAGCAGGATAAAAAACTAACATTGACTTCATAATTGATTTGAAAGCTAAATCATGCTAAATAGTTCTTCTAAACTTAGAGGATCTTAACCTCTTTTTGCACAAGGCCAATTCATTGCTACTTGGTTGATCATTTCTTGCCAAGAGGTGGAGGCACAACTATATAAATGATCTTCCAGAAGGAATACAGAATTATATGAACATGTTTGCGGATGATGCTAAAATACTTGGGAAGACAGGAGACGCAGACAATTGTAATGCACTTCAAACTGATCTACTGTAGATAAAATAAGTGCTTGGAGCATCAAGTGGCAAAAGGAATTCAATGTGAATAAATGTCATGTTATGGAATTGTGGAATCGGAGAAAATAGACCACACAACTTACAAATTACGTGGAAAGGAATTACAAAACTCTAATAAAGAATGAGACCTTGGGGTGGCTTTGGATAGAAAGCTGTCGTCAGAGGAGAACATAAAGAACATTGCGAGAGGAGGATATGTGTGGCTTTCTAACTTCAGACTTGCTTTTAATGATATGAATGGTGAAATACTAAAGAATCTGTTAATGACTTGTGAGACCAAATTGGAATATGCAGCAGTTGCATGGTGCCTAAATCTCAAACAAAAACTGGAAAAGGTGCAACGACATGATTCAAAATGGCTTCCAGAACTGAAAAACAAGAGTTATGAGGAGAAACTAGAGGCATTAAACATGCCAAAACTAGAAGATAGAAGTGATAGGATCACCACTTACAAAATACTAACAGGAATTGAACAAATTGACAAAAAAGGAATTCCTGAAACCAGCAACTTCATGAACAAGAGTACACAGATTCAAGCTAAGGAAACAATGGGGCCGAAAAAAAGTAGAAAGTTTTCTTTTTGCAAACAGTGGTATATGGCTGGAAAAAGCTATGCGAGAAGGTGGTGGAGGCCAAAATTGTCTGTAGGTTTAAAGCGTCATACAACAAAGAGCACTAAGAAGATGGGACACCACGAGCGTAGCTCTCATCCTGTAACTACACTTAGGTTACAGGATGAGAGATGCAACTACACTTACCACAATTGTAGAAGTACACATAGGTGCCAAACTAAGTTTGCTCAAGTCAAATCAAATCAAATGTTTATTCAGGTAAAAGTACATACATAGAGGATTAGTTACAAACATAATGTTGGATTTATAGATAGAGCTAGTACATACAATACCTAAAGCCACTAGTATGCATAGCATTTCGGGCAAGGTGAGGTGGGGAAAAACACTTAGACTAAAACTTAATAATAATTGAACTTGAAGTATAAATTGCATTGAAAGAAAAAAATAGATAAAAGAGGGGGGAACATGGTAGAAAATAGCCAATATACAAGTTGGTCAACAAACAGCATTGTTTAAAAATTATAAGACATGGGTTGACATTTAGGGGTAAGGTAGGTTACATGGAGTTATGAGTGTCTTTTATTCTCTTCTTTGAGGCATATGGGTCCTCACAAATTCAACCAGAGATGGTACCCCTTCCTCCTTACCAACTTCATAGCCTCACCCCATTACTCTCGAGAGCATAAAGTAGAATCAAGGAATTTTATTTATACAGTACTTCTACATCAAAATGTCACTGGAAATAAAGCTCAGTAAAGATCACAAACCTGATCATAGACTTTTCTTAAGGCTGGAGCCATCTTGTTCGTGACGGTTCCTGCCACAATTATAACATCTGCCTGACGGGGAGATGCTCGAAAAACAATTCCAAAACGATCTATATCATAACGGGCAGCTGCACACTGCATCATCTCCACTGCACAACATGCCAAACCAAAAGTCAGTGGCCACAATGAACCCTAAAAAAAATTAACAAATTAATAATATAAAATACATATGCAAGTACAATACTGTACTGTAGGACTTTGGTAAATAACATGCCAGTAACACGAATCTCCAAGTATAATCAGAATGAATTCACATTTGAGTTTTTAACCCTTTTTATTACCATTTAACCCAAATAAAAATTTGGGTTACTAAGATTTCTGCCAAGCAGGAAATTCAAACAAATTTGAGTTACAGTAGTTCTCTTGACTTCTCAAATTGAATAGAAATTCAGGTTACTGAGATTTCTGCCAAGTGAAAACCTGAATAAATTTGAATTTGTTAACTTTTAGACATTCCTGGTAAAAAATTCTAACTCGAATGTCTAGTTAACTTGAATAGAGGTGGGCTCCATATAATCTGGATTACCAAGCATAAACAGTAACAATACAATACTGTAATAATAAAACTAAGGATTATATATTGTTTACTTCAGGTGATGTATCCTAGTCCAATATGCCAGCATATTTCATACTAAACAATATTAGAACATTTTATGAAAAAATGCAAATGTACCCCATCCTCCTCTACATTATC
>WNGS01160430.1:17888525-17910404 GCA_020271785.1 Procambarus virginalis
ATTAATTTCTGATCGGGGAGAAAACAAACCAGGAGTGGGGGGACCTTAATTTATTAACTAATGTTTACAGAGCAATTGCTGTACCACAATATCCAAGTAGGCGTGTAACATGGCCTGAGTAGCATGCCAGTACTGCAAAGATGCACTAAAGGAAATAAGTCATAGGACATTAACCGTGTCTAGTGCCAGCTAGCCGAAGCAATGTTGCAGTACTCGCAATCAGCTTAAAGCTATAATTAAAACAATGCCAGAGATAATTGAGTGGCACAGCCAGTACAGTATGTATAAAAATATTCTGTATACACAGAGGGCATAGAATAGTTACTAGTTTCCAGGGGTAACGATACTAGTGCCTAGTACATGTAAAGTCTGCAACCCCAAACTTGCACACAAGTGAGCACTTGACAATATGGTAAGTAGCGCAACTGCTGTACCACAATATAAGAGAGAGGCATGTAACATGTCTGAGTAGAATGCCAGTACTGCAAAGATGCAACTAAGGGAATAAGTCATAGGACATTAACCGTGCCTAGTGGCAGCTAGCCGAAGCAATGTTGCAGTACTCGCAATCAGCTTAATGCTATAATTAAAAACAATGCCAGAGATAATTGAGTGGCACAGCCAGTACAGTATGTAGAAATATATTCTGTATACACAGAGGGCATAGTATAGTTAATAATTTCCAGGGGTAATGATATGCTAGTGCCCAGTACATGTAAAGTCTGCAACCCAAACTTGCACTACAAGTGAGCACTTGACATATGGTAAGTAGCTGCGGGCAGCCCTAGACTTGGGGATCCGGCGCAGCACCCCCAAATTAGAGAGTAGCATAGGAGAAACGTGAGGAGCTCGAAGAGCAAGATGTTCTGCAGTCAAGGGAGGAGGGCGGGTGTTTCGTGTGGAGCGTACCGTAGCTGTGTAGGAGTGAGAGGGAAACCTCCTTGTGCGTTGCTTAAATGTGCGCCCCCCCCACGGCGCGCGCAGCTCTCACAGAGCGCTGCGTAATGTTTTCGCCTCCCAGATTCCCCGCTTAATTTAAATTATGCAGGGGCCATTTCTGATCGGGGAGAAAACAAACCAGGAGTGGGGGGACCTTAATTTATTAACTAATGTTTACAGAGCAATTGCTGTACCACAATATCCAAGTAGGCGTGTAACATGGCTGAGTAGCATGCCAGTACTGCAAAGATGCACTAAAGGAAATAAGTCATAGGACATTAACCGTGTCTAGTGCCAGCTAGCCGAAGCAATGTTGCAGTACTCGCAATCAGCTTAAAGCTATAATTAAAACAATGCCAGAGATAATTGAGTGGCACAGCCAGTACAGTATGTATAAAATATATTCTGTATACACAGAGGGCATAGAATAGTTACTAGTTTCCAGGGGTAACGATATGCTAGTGCCTAGTACATGTAAAGTCTGCAACCCCAAACTTGCACACAAGTGAGCACTTGACATATGGTAAGTAGCGCAACTGCTGTACCACAATATAAGAGAAGGCATGTAACATGTCTGAGTAGAATGCCAGTACTGCAAAGATGCAACTAAGGGAATAAGTCATAGGACATTAACCGTGCCTAGTGGCAGCTAGCCGAAGCAATGTTGCAGTACTCGCAATCAGCTTAATGCTATAATTAAAAACAATGCCAGAGATAATTGAGTGGCACAGCCAGTACAGTATGTAGAAATATATTCTGTATACACAGAGGGCATAGTATAGTTAATAATTTCCAGGGGTAATGATATGCTAGTGCCCAGTACATGTAAAGTCTGCAACCCCAAACTTGCACTACAAGTGAGCACTTGACATATGGTAAGTAGCTGCGGGCAGCCCTAGACTTGGGGATCCGGCGCAGCACCCCCAAATTAGAGAGTAGCATAGGAGAAACGTGAGGAGCTCGAAGAGCAAGATGTTCTGCAGTCAAGGGAGGAGGGCGGGTGTTTCGTGTGGAGCGTACCGTAGCTGTGTAGGAGTGAGAGGGAAACCTCCTTGTGCGTTTGCTTAAATGTGCGCCCCCCCCACGGCGCGCGCAGCTCTCACAGAGCGCTGCGTAATTGTTTTCGCCTCCCAGAATTCCCCCGCTTAATTTAAATTATGCAGGGGCCATTTCTGATCGGGGAGAAAACAAACCAGGAGTGGGGGGACCTTAATTTATTAACTAATGTTTACAGAGCAATTGCTGTACCACAATATCCAAGTAGGCGTGTAACATGGCTGAGTAGCATGCCAGTACTGCAAAGATGCACTAAAGGAAATAAGTCATAGGACATTAACCGTGTCTAGTGCCAGCTAGCCGAAGCAATGTTGCAGTACTCGCAATCAGCTTAAAGCTATAATTAAAACAATGCCAGAGATAATTGAGTGGCACAGCCAGTACAGTATGTATAAAATATATTCTGTATACACAGAGGGCATAGAATAGTTACTAGTTTCCAGGGGTAACGATATGCTAGTGCCTAGTACATGTAAAGTCTGCAACCCCAAACTTGCACACAAGTGAGCACTTGACATATGGTAAGTAGCGCAACTGCTGTACCACAATATAAGAGAAGGCATGTAACATGTCTGAGTAGAATGCCAGTACTGCAAAGAAGCAACTAAGGGAATAAGTCATAGGACATTAACCGTGCCTAGTGGCAGCTAGCCGAAGCAATGTTGCAGTACTCGCAATCAGCTTAATGCTATAATTAAAAACAATGCCAGAGATAATTGAGTGGCACAGCCAGTACAGTATGTAGAAATATATTCTGTATACACAGAGGGCATAGTATAGTTAATAATTTCCAGGGGTAATGATATGCTAGTGCCCAGTACATGTAAAGTCTGCAACCCCAAACTTGCACTACAAGTGAGCACTTGACATATGGTAAGTAGCTGCGGGCAGCCCTAGACTTGGGGATCCGGCGCAGCACCCCCACTCCGCAGGCCAGCGAAGCCGGTCCCCCACCCCCCGAAGGGCGAGGTGCCCGCTGGCCGCAGAAGAAACTTATCGAGGTAATAGAATGAAGTCTTGCCTGACGTAGGTGTGGAACGCATCACTTTCCCACCTGCGGCACAGAGCACCCATGTGAAATCTTGTCTGGTGACCGGGAAGCCCGATTCGCCCAGGAAGATAGGTCCTGGTCCCAAGCCCCGTCGTCTTAAGTAGTTCGCCATGGCACGTACCGGGCGGTACTTGCAGTAGGGGTCTGCACTCAGAGTTAAAGTGGGGGTACGCCCTGCACTGTGCTTGTAGGAGGCAAACGCGATGTCGATCCCCGTCCGCAATAACGTTAACTGGTCCAAGCGTAGTGTGTGTTGCCCCTTCCCCGTATAGGTCACCTCCCCTAGCCGGAGGCAGGCTTAGAAGGCGAGGGAGAAGAGCGCTCTGTAGCAGGTCCCCCGGTATGACTGTCATATATATATATATATATATATATATATATATATATATATATATATATATATATATATATATATATATATACACGTATACACACACTCCTTTCCATGACTGTTACATCTAGAAAGGGCAGCTTCCCATCCTTCTCCATCTCGTAAGTGAGCCTGCTAATTTGTATACCATCCTGCCTTAGGCTGTCGAAGGTCTTGTGTACGTCTCTCGTCGCAATCAGGGCTACCTGTTTTTGCTGACGAATTGAGCTTACAGCATCGTAGATGATGCTTATTGCGTGCTGGGTTGACCTTTGTGCTCGAAAGCCTAACGTTTTTCTGTGAAGAGGTTGTGCTACTCCATGTAGTAGTTGAGACGGTTGGACATGATTTTTTCAAGGCACTTACCTATTGTGTCTAAGAGGGAGATTGGACGGTAGTTGCCAGGCTGGTGGGGGTCTTTCTTGGGTTTGGGAATGAATATCATCTTGGCCGATTTGAAAGCTACGGAAATGTGACCAGATGCCAGCATGGCATTGAATAAGTTTAGTAGGGATTGCAGAAGATTGTCTGGTAGGAATTTGATCTGCTTTGCTTTTATCCCTGATGGTCCTGGGGCCTTATCTCGGATGCTTTTAATGACTCCTCTCATCTGTGCAAAACACAGTTGATCGCCACTAACCTAAAGCCACTAATACGCACAGCGTTTCGGGCAAAGTGAGGAAAAAAACACTTAGATAAAAGCTAAATACTAATTGAGATTAAAGTATAAATTGTGCAGAAAGAGGAAAACAAGGGGGGGGGGATGTGGCAGAAATCAGCAATTATACAACTTGGTCAACAAACAGTATCGTTTGAAAATAGCAAGACATAGGTTGACAATTTAGGGGTAAGGTAGGTTACATGGAGTTTATTAGGTAGTGCTTAGTTTTTCTCTTAAACTAGTTAAGAGAGGTACAGCCTTTGACATGATTGGGAAGATCATGTCTAATGGGAAGGGTAATAGATTGGGAAGGCTAATAGATTACAACCTATTAGCCTTCACTAGCAAAATCTGGGTAGAGCACAAGATATCCCCTAATATTCGTGAGCATATGAAACAATTACAGAGCTCAAAAAACTCAAAGTACCTCATACTATTTGGTCAGAAACCCTTGATTACAGGCCAATCACATATATAATGTTGGAGAGAATGTCCCAGCTTTGGTTTACATAGTTTACAATTGGAATGTTAACCATTGGGGGATTCATTACCTACAGCCACCTGCTATAGATTTCGATATCCCAGCCTAATTCTGGCAAGTACAATGTCCCACTACTGTCTAGTGGATGTTTTCTGCTGCCTGTACATATAATTTTTCGGTTCTAAACATGTCACAGCTCTAATCCTAATTTCCATCACTAATTTCCTGAAATGCTGCTGTTTTTTCCAAAAGAGTTGAACTGTTGAGCGATTTTTGTTGTTGTTGTTTATTTTTTCAACCATGCCCAGATCTAACTCAATTTCAGGCTTATCACAAGCAGTTTTAGCTGCCTTGTTCGTGTCATCATGCTGGACAACACGTGAGATGGGATCCATACAAATGAGACTCTGAGTTAGTTTAGTTTAGTTCATTTATTATGCACCCCCATACCCATCTTGTGGGCGGTAGTGGAAAGGGTTACAGAGGCACATAATGGGCTCAGGGACTGAACCCCACAATTCATTTAGCTAAGCAAGTTACAATCTTGATGAGCTAGTTACAAAATTCAATATAAGTCGTCACATCAACAATGGGTTCGAGATCGACCTCAAGTACAGGTTCTAAATTAAGCAACTGACATATGTGGAGAGCTAGTGTCAAAATTTATATGTTTGTCCTGCACACCGCCCCCCATCCAGTGGACAGCGGTGGATAGGTTACAATCACTCAGTTACTACCTACAGTTAGCAAACTGGGGATATTTGGCTAAAATTTCTGGTAGCAGATCATTTTGAATGAAATATTTACACATCGCTGGAACATTGGTTATAGAATTGTCTCTAAATTCACGTATCTTTTCGCACTCCATCACATAGTGACGGAGGGTGTGCGAATAATTTTGTTGACACAGTTTACATTTGGTCAGGTCTACATCGGCAGATAATGAGAATTCCCAGAGATACTTGTAACCGAGTCTAAGCCGAGCAGCAGTAACATCTAGAAGTCTGCTGATTTTATTGTTTGATCCATAGATGTGTGGCTCCTCTTGCATGATAGTACGATGATAGATGGAATTACTGGTGTCAATTTCACTTTGCCTCAGATCTACAAGATCTTGTTGAAGTTCTCGGTGTACTCTGCTCTCAGATTGCTCATTGACAATCCAAGGTTACACTCAACGGCTCCTTTAAAGGCAGATTCTTTGGCTAACTTATCAGCTCTATCATGCATTCGAAAAGATACGTGAATTTAGAGACAATTCTATAACCAATGTTCCAGCGATGTGTAAATATTTCATTCAAAATGATCTGCTACCAGAAATTTTAGCCAAATATCCCCAGTTTGCTAACTGTAGGTAGTAACTGAGTGATTGTAACCTATCCACCGCTGCCCACTGGATGGGGGGCGGTGTGCAGGACAAACATATAAATTGTGACACTAGCTCTCCACATATGTCAGTTGCTTAATTTAGAACCTGTATTTGAGGTCGATGTTGAACCCATTGTTGATGTGACGACTATATTGAATTTTGTAACTAGCTCATAGATTGTAACTTGCTTAGCTAAATGAATGTGGGGTTCAGTCCCTGAGCCCATTATGTGCCTCTGTAACCCTTTCCACTACCGCCCACAAGATGGGTATGGGGTGCATAATAAATGAACTAAAACTAAAAAACTAAACTCATGCATTCGGAGGCTCTGAAACTCTTGTTCTGTGTATTAATAATGTAGTTTATAATGGATGTTACAACATTTATAGTATATATTTTGCATGTTGGGTTTTTATGTGCTTTAAGAGCTCGGAGGGTGGGTGGGGGGCAGGGGCATAGGGTTAATATGTTGAATTTTACAAAATAGGAGTAAACCTGTTTGTACAAAATTTGTTATATATGTTTTATAAAATAAGTAGGTTTGATATTGGTCTACAATTGTTTATTATTATTTTTATGATTCGTTTTATCGAGGACAGGCAGCCAGTGTATATATATGTGTTAGGCTTATTTTGATGTCCCACCCCAAGGTCGAACTACTGACCTTACCCAGGATACAAGTCCATAAGTTTAATGACAAAACGTTTCATGTCTACAGTTGGGAGTATAAGCCTTCACCATACAGGTCAGGGCTCTACAAACAAGAGGGATCCTCCACAAGAGCAAGGTAAAAATAATACAAGGAGACAAGTTGCAGAAGCGCACTAAGATATCTTTTACAGGGAACATAAGCATTATGTCATTGACCTGTCTTGACATGTTCTGAACTCTTCCTCCCACAGTTTATCCATAGTGTGCATCTGTGTGTGGTTCCATGTACTACATGTGTTAGGAGGCCAAATATTCAATATTTAGTTTACATTTTTAAATTTTGCCCCCGAGGGGCGAGTTTATTGGGCAGCGCCACGCATCCTGTTAATGGACAGACCGCCACAGCAGCATGTATGACACTCCCCAATAGGAAGAAAACCCGCTGGATTGTTCATCCTGTCACTTGTACCCAGACACAGCTGGGACTTGCTTAACTGTCTCAAGCGAACAGTGGCTTATACATATTTCGGACAATGGAATCAATTATGATCGTATAATTCACTGTGTCGGGGAACCGGCAGTTATTGTATATATATTTTAGGCTTATATAGTCTAATGTCGAACTCTGACCCTCCCCTGAATGAAACCCCACAGCAAGCCGACTAACTCCTGGGGTACCTATTTACTGCTAGATGGACAGGGGCATTAGGTGATAGGAAACGCCCCTAACCATTTCTTTCCCGCCAGGGATTCGAATTCCCGATTGTCACTAGAGAACGAACCCGACTGTTGTGTAGATAAAGGTTTGTGTATAATTAGGTATATCTCTTGCAATCTCAGCTAATGACTTCTAATTAGGGAAATTCGCCCCTTTGTACATTTGCCACATTCGACTACTATATACTGTATTATGGAATCATTCGCCTATCTCTGTGGTGTACAAATTCATAATATTCCTTGATACTGCTTTGAGTCCTTATCTGACCTCACCTGGGCCTATATCGTGATGTACTGTACTTTCCATATATAATGTGTTACCCGGTTTTAATGTTCTCTCGGTCAGTACTGTGCTGCATGTACTTATTGTTTTGTAGATTTAATTATCTGTCAACCTAGGCAAGACTATTATCATCTAAATTAATTACCATTGACAATTAATTGTAATTTTTTTACGTGTCAATTATTTCCATTGTAATTTATTTACGAGTCAATTATTTTCATTGTAATTTATTTTTCATTGACAATTGTTTGTTAATAAGTTACACATAATATGCATAGTGTTTCTGTCCGAAACGTTATAAGAGTGTTAGTGGCAATACAAGAATGTAAAAACATCAATGCTATGTACCCTCATAAACCCAATGTAACTTCTTGTATATAAATAAATAAATAAATGTACTGATATGGATTGGTACATTTAACGTGTAAATTATTTCCACTGTAATTTATTCTTCATTGACAATTATTTGTTAATAAAGTTTCACATGGGTATATTTAATTTGTTTGTTATTGTATAATTAAACGCTTAGCTAATTTATTTAAAAATTTAATTAATACAATTTCTATCACCATTCTAAGTTTGAGTTTCGCTTGACACAGAACAATTATTGTGTATAATTAGGTATGTGATGTTCATAACCTAAGATCCGTATGTAGCATAACTGTAGTTAATTATGATCTATAAGTAGTTGAATTAAGATTTGTATGCTCCAAAATTGTGGCATCTTATTTCTGCATGTTACGTGATTGGTAAAGTAACTTAAGATGTATGTTATGGTTGGTGAGGTAACCTCTTGGATCTACATGTAATGCATTTGGTGAAGGTCACTTTAGATGTGTGTTGGTGGGTTGTAGTCACATAGATGACTACATAGCTGGGGTGTCTAGGTCACCTAGGATCTATACTAAGCGAGATCTGTGAGGTGGCTGGAGTCATCTTGAGATCATCGTTATCGGAGGCACAAGTCGCTGGGGCGGGAAGGCGAGGGTGGTGGCAGCAGCCGTACGCCTTCTTGACGAGGAGCGCCAGCAGGAGAGGAAGGGGCGTGAAGGTGGCCACACCAACAGGCACTACTGCTGTCACATCCCCCAGCGGCGAGTACTTCTCCAGAGCCACCTGCAGCCGTCCCGGAGTGTTAATAACATACATGGTATGTATATAGTTACACATTGATATATTAACATATTATGTTAATGAAAATATAGAGCGCTGAAGATAAATTGCCAGTGTGCTACTGATGTTGTAAAAACTGTGCTGATCAACAACTTTGAACAAGGCATCTTCGAACGAAGAGCTTTGAACGGGAGTGTAACCTCCACTGTGGACGAGACCATATAGTTATTCCCGATGGCTCAGCAACCCACTGAAATTGAATTGAGATTGAAATAAGTTTATTGAGGTAAAATACACACAATAAACAATAAACATATTGCCGAACATTCTGAGAGATAAACTCTCTCAAGCCTACTCTCAAGCTAAACGAAATTTCTTTCATCCTAAACCTGCTTCCAACACTAGTAGCACTGTACTATACCTTCCCTTTATATCCGAACTCAAAACTTTTACCAATACCTTTCGTCCTCTCGACATTAAACTCGCCTTTCGACAAACTAACACACTTCGTAGCAATCTAGTTCACACTGCTCCTCCTGTTTCTAATGCTGCTGGTGTCTACTCTATTTCCTGTTCGTCTTGTCCTCTCCAATACTTTGGCGAAACGGGCCGTACACTGAATGACAGACTTAAAGAACACAAGAGAAGTGTTAAGTCTGCAGACACTAACAATGCTCTCTACTGCCATGTGAGGGATTCTAATCATCCCATTGATTGGTCTTCCTCCAAAATAATCTTTCCTGCCTCTACTCTACACAGACGCCGTCTTGTTGAAACGGCTCTAATACACAATGTATCCAACATGAACTTAAGTCCTGGCTTTGTTGCTGTGGACTCTTCCCTTTCACAGTATATACTCAAATGCTCTAATCTTTCTAACAAACGTGACCTAACATAAGCCTACCTCTTCCATTTATCTTTTGTTCTCTTTCCTTTTCTTTCTCTTCTTCCTTTTTCTGTTCATTGTCTTCTCCTACGCTCCCTTGCTATCCTCTTCTTATTCCTATCTCCTTCTCATTCGGTGGTTATAATGGGAGCTGCCTCGTATGGGCCAATAGGCGATTGATTGATTGATGAAGATTAAGCCACCCAAGAGGTGGCACGGGCATGAATAGCCCGTAAGTGGTGGCCCTTTTGAGCCATTACCAGTATCAAAAGATGATACTGGAGATCTGTGGAGGCGCAACTGCACCCTGCGTGACAGGAGATGTCTCCCGGACCAAATGGTGACCAAATGGTCAGGCCAATAGAGCCTCTGCAGCTCTTATTATTATTACTATCCCCTCTACTACACCTTACTTTGCTCCTCAGCTCTCTCGCCTATTTATTGCCTGTCTCTACTTCCTCATCTCCCATCCACAGCCCCACTCCTGTGCCAGGTAAGTCCACTACGGGCTCACCATAGCCCGTGCTACTTGGAACTTTTGTTCCGAGTAGCTGGATCTAAAACAACAACAACTTCCTCATCACAATCGACTTGAGAATGGTCCAGGACGGACCATGGAGAAAATGGACCATGGGGCTTACAATCCCCAAGTGGGCATTTGAAGACATAGACGACGTTGGTCTCTTTTAAAGTGTTCTGCAGTATGCATACAGTGTTCCTGTATGCATACAATGTTCCTGTATGCATACAGTGTCCCTGTATGTATAGTGTCCCTGTATGCATAGTGTCCCTGTATGCATACAGTGTCCCTGTATGCACAGTGTCCCTGTATGCATACAGTGTCCCTGTATGCATACAGTGTCCCTGTATGCATACAGTGTCCCTGCATGCATACGGGCATGTGAAGGAAAGGGTGGCGAGAATAAGGAATAAGGCTCACTTTGATGACTCCAATAGCGAGGCCAGAGTTCTGAATGCCCGTCTCGATGCTGATGGCAAGCACCTCCTGCCAGGGGCGACCAATCATCTTGGCCAGCAGTCCTCCGAAGATGAAGCCGAGCCCCGGGAGCGCCACCCCCGCCAACATCACCTGCAAAACCATACTTATCTCATCACAGACGATTCCACTTTACAATTATACACATCATGTACCAAATATCCAGGTACTAAACTTACCACAATATTCGTATCATAGAATTCTTGCCCCAAAATTTAGTAATACTGTATTATAATACTTTTTTTATCTTTTTGAGAGACTGACCTCTCACTTTCCCACAACTGACGCTTGTGACAACTAGCTTACACACACTAAAACGCTTGTTTTAGTGTGTGTACGCTTGTTTTAGTGTGAGTACGCTTGTTTTAGTGTGCGTACGCTTGTTTTAGTGTGCGTACGCTTGTTTTAGTGTGCGTACGCTTGTTTTAGTGTGCGTACGCTTGTTTTAGTGTGCGTACGCTTGTTTTAGTGTGCGTACGCTTGTTTTAGTGTGCGTACGCTTATTTTAGTGTGCGTACACTTGTTTTAGTGTGCGTACACTTGTTTTAGTGTGTGTACACTTGTTTTAGTGTGTATACGCTTGTTTTAGTGCGTGTAACATGTGAGTGTTGTTTATGAACATTCCAAAATGATTATCAGGAGACAGTAATATTCGGTTTCAAACTATACTACCACAACACAAGATAACAAAAATCTGGGGACAAATTACCTTCCAGGTGAAGTAGTAGAAGATGTACAAGTTGACGTAGACACCAAAGGTGGAGAAGACGAGGATGAAGATGATAGCAATTGGCGTGAGGAGCTTCTTGAGGAAGTGGGCTACCTTGGGCATGTATCGCCGGATGAGTATACCCACCATGCATGGCGCCAGGAGCCCCACTACCATGCCCACCATCGTCCCGTATGGCAGTCTCTCAAAGTTACCTTCTAAAGCAAAAATATCGCGTCACCGATGAAGCCTTAACTAGTTTTAAAATAAAATAAACCTCATAGTAGATTTATATCCATGTGGGACCTCCACTGGCGCCGGGTGCCCAGAGGTGAACAGTGAGGAAAGGGTGCCCAGCAGAGCCTTAGCCAGGGGGTTCTCGCCCTGTTGTCAGTTACACCTAATACACAAACTTGGACTTTTCAGTCGGATAACAGATAGGTGGGAAATTATAATAATATAATATTTTAAATTTAATTAATATACATATGTATCAGGATTAGTATATAATTTTAATGGTGGCTTTTGTTCCTTGACCTATATACTGTACATTTCAACCCATCCTCCACAATTATAGCGCATATAGGCTCCTACACAAAGACAAGCGATGACATTTTGATCTTTTGACACTTGTTAACCAACATACAATATATGGAACAAAAAAGTATAGACAGTATATTGAATTTACCTGAGGGCCACTGATACTAGTGGCCTCGACGATGACAGGAAGCCAGCGGCTTGTCGATGGTTTCTCCTCATTTGCCTTGATAATAATTTCCAGCAGTCTTGGCTTAAGCTATCTACGTCTAAGCAACTTATTCTAGGTTTAATCTAACACATCATACACCTGTTATTGTCCCTATATGTGTTGTCGTACAGTGAGGATGAATGTTTGCTTAGGCCTAGATAGCCTAGATTGTTATATTTGTTTTCTGTTTCTTACATTTTGTTCCGGTTTACAATTTGCAACTGTACAAAATGTCGAGTGTTAACTATGTAGTCACGTTGGAAAATGGGATGGTATTTTTGTATGTGGCAAAGTTTGGCAAACATGTAGGTGCTGCCGACGTCCTCTGGCCTCAATTAGCACAGAGAACTGCTAGTCAGGGGCTGTGTCCGGCTTTACCTGTCTCTGTGGCTGATAACTTTTTTTTTACCGTGAGTCTTCCGAAGTTAGCGTTATTTACACTTAAGTACCAGCTATATGTTAACTCCTATAAAGTTAGCTTTATACTACACACGTGCTGGTCGTGTGAGAGTTATAGATGGACCTTGTATTTTTAACTTGTGTGATAGTGGGGATGGGCAAGACAGCATTACGGATACGAAGATTTGGTTCAAGATATTACATTAATTACATGGTGTTTCATCCAGTTGGAAGATGGCCTTTTATAACAGCCGGACATTTCTTGCAATTGTTGAAAACAACTTGGCATGTTTAGGTATAAATTTCCTAGCTACCCCATCTAGGTAGAAACAGAAAACTGGATATCAGCGAGGCCCTACACATCAAAAAGTCAAGACCAGCAATCAACAACCAGTTAACGCATAATTACATTCTACCCACTTCAAAACCCTGAAAAAACAGAGACAGTAGAAGCAAGAACATAGGCTATTAATAATAGCCTATTAATATTCATTATGTTTCATCCACTTGTTCAACTCAATCACGTCCTGTACCACCTCATCCCAAGAGAATGTAAGCTTTTACTAAAGCATTGTAAATTTGTCTTTGAAAATGTAAGGAGAGCCTTGCGAAACGCATCCCTAGGCGTCAGACCATATTAATAGTGAAAATGAACTTTGGAGAGTTATTTTTTCAACTTCCCTCGACAGTGAAGAAAAACTTAAGAAATATTGTGAAGATTCGTGTTAGACAGAATTATTAATCTTACCCTTTCGGTCATATTCAACAACATATGTTTACAAGACTGTTATCAAAATATACTAATATATATATATATATATATATATATATATATATATATATATATATATATATATATATATATATATAAAACGCACTTCTCGGCCTACTAGAGCTGTGTGTGTGTTTGCTTTTTATCTAAATTAAAACAAACATGAAACAGTAATTTTTAATATAACTCGATCGAAACTAGATGAGTGGATAACCTATTTTATTAATGCAAAAGTACGTTTACCGTCAAAGATGGTGGCGGCAAGAGCGTACACCCAGGCGGGCAGAGCAACGAACGAGACGATGGTGGAGACGACGGTCATGGTGACGGAGAGGTCCAGAGACCCCCCAGCAGGTAGGTCCAGAGGTTGGAGCTTCCTCCCCGGGGCTGCACCCCACCACGAACAATCCCAGCCACAGCGCCGACGACTCGGGAAAGAGAACGTACCCTAAGCCGTACGACACCTGTAATGAACAGGACCTCTCACAAACAAATCTTAGAAATGATAACAAATACGTTATAAAGCAAATTTATATACTGGTATACCATTGTCGGGCGGAGTGACCCCCTCTAGAGCTGGCCAGACCCAGAGCGACCCACCTCTAGAGCTGGCCAGACCCAGAGCGACCCACCTCTAGAGCTGGCCAGACCCAGAGTGACCCCCCTCTAGAGCTGGCCAGACCCAGAGCGACCCACCTCTAGAGCTGGCCAGACCCAGAGCGACCCACCTCTAGAGCTGGCCAGACCCAGAGTGACCCACCTCTAGAGCTGGCCAGACCCAGAGTGACCCACCTCTAGAGCTGGCCAGACCCAGAGTGACCCACCTCTAGAGCTGGCCAGACCCAGAGTGACCCACCTCTAGAGCTGGCCAGACCCAGAGTGACCCACCTCTAGAGCTGGCCAGACCCAGAGTGACCCACCTCTAGAGCTGGCCAGACCCAGAGTGACCAACCTCTAGAGCTGGCCAGACCCAGAGTGACCCACCTCTAGAGCTGGCCAGACCCAGAGTGACGCGCTCATCCAAAAATTCAAATGTTTATTCAGGTAAAAGTACATACATAGAAGATGAGTTACAAACATAATGTTGAATTTATAGATAGAGCTAGTACATACAGTACCTAAAGCCACTAATACGCACAGCGTTTCGGGCAAGGTGTGGGGGAAAAACTACTTAAACTAAAACATAATATTAATTGAGATTAAAGTATAAATTGTGTTGAAATAGGAGGAAAACGGGGTGGGGGGAACATGGCAGAAATCGGCAATTATACAACTTGGTCAACAAACAGTATTGTTTGGAAAAAAAGCAAGACATTAGTTGGGGTATTTAGGCATTTGTTGCCTAAACATTTAGACATTTGACATTTACATTTGACATTTAGGGGGTAAAGTAGGTTACATGGAGTTTATTAGGTTGAACTTAGTTTTCCTCTTAAACTGGTTGAGAGAGGTACGGCCTTTGACATGATTAGGGAGGTCATTCCACATTCTGGTCCCTTGATTTGTAGAGCATTTCTAGTTTGGTTAAGTTGCACTCTTGGAATATCAAATAGGTATTTGTTTCTGGTGTGGTGCCCATGGGTTCTGTTACAACCTTCTAGGAAGCGTTTAAGGTCAGGATTGACATTACAGTTCAGAATTTTAAATATATAGAGTACACGTGAGAGGATGTGCAGTGACTTAATATCTAACATATTAAAAGATTTAAGTAAGGGTATCGAGTGCTGTCTGGGGCCAGAGTTAGATATTGTTCTAATAGCATCTTTGTGTTGAGTAATTAGAGGACGTAAATGATTTTGGGTAGTAGAACCCCAAGCACAAATACCATAACTAAGATAAGGATAGATGAGAGAGTAATAGAGCGTCATCAGGGCAGGGCGAGGTGCATAATATCTGATCTTAGAAAGTATGCCAACAGTTTTAGAAACTGTTTTTGCCATATTATGAATGTGTTCCTGGAAATTCAGCTTGTTATCGATGAAGACACCAAGGAATTTACCATCTACTTTGTTACTAATTTGAATATTGTTTAGTCTTAGATTAATTTGACCTGAGGATTTATTACCAAACAAAATATAGAATGATTGTCAACGTTAAGGGTGAGTGTGTTGCAGTTAGCCAAAGATGGACTTTATTTAGTTCTCAATCACTGTATCATTCAGGGTAAGCATTTCGCCGGAATTTGAAAGGAAATATGTCGAGAACAGCTCTACCGATTTGAATGAAAATGAAACCATTGCTTCACCATAACGTGTCGAAGCATACGATTTTGGCGCAAATTAAACAGACATAATTAAATTAAGGTAGTTTATTGCTTTGTTAATTCTAGATTTATCAATTGGCTGTTGAATAAAATTCGCAATATTTAGACAATACATGTACTTTGTTGAAGCATAACTAAAGTCCTTAACATTAAGGATAAATGTATAACCCATTGCGTGATGCACAGTAAACATTATTTATGCAGTGTGTATATAATCGGTGAGAGGAGGTGGAGATCAATACCCGGAGTCACGAGATATCAAATGACCAGAACTGAACACTAAAAACGGAAACACTTCAGAGGTGAGTTATGCAAACGAAGCGAAAGGGATATCAATGCCTAGTAATGAGCTAACCTATATAGTATTAGCCTACCTGAGTTTACTATTAATGAGACGTCCCGCATATAATTGGAGTGTACTCACCTAATTGTGCTTGCGGGGGTTGAACTTTGTCTCTTTGGTCCCGCTTTTCAACTGTTAATCAACTCGTGTACAGATTCCCGAGCCTACTGGGCTCTATCATACCTACATTTGAAACTGTGTATGGAGTCAACCTCCACCACATCGCTTCCTAGTGCATTCCATTCGTTAACTACTGTGACACTGAAAATAATTATTTTTTGGAGGCAAGAGATGGCCTACTTAGCTGTATTTCATGTCTGGTAAACACCTGGATGAACTACTTAAATACGTTAATTAGTTGGTACTGGGACGCACACCCTCACAGCAACACTCCATCACATGAGGTACAAACAGGTCTGGAAGACCAACTTACAAGGGGCATAAAGAGGTACTGCGATGCTAGACCAATAGCAGGCGCCACGGGCTTCTTGACCGACTCTATAATTATGTTGATGTCAATGGCGCAGCCCATGTTGATGTAGGCAATGGAGACCATGGTAATAACCAACGCTGTGAAGATCTTGTCCAGCTTCTTATCCCGACGCTGGATCTATACGTAAGATAACACATTAGGGATCACCGTTTCTATCTCAGGACCAGTTCTTCATATTTACCTCACGTTATTCAAGGTGAATACAAGCAAAATATGACTAATATCTAATGTGTGCCTTACCTTGACTGTGAACTGATGACTATTAAACAGTGTACGACCCTCGCCAGTCACCACAGAGAAACGTATCTTTGTGAAACCTAAGAATGTTCCCGTCAGGTTGAAGGTGCCAATCAGACCACCGTCAACCGTCAGCCCGCGCTCCCCAGCCACTCCACCGTCAACCGGGAGCACTGTCTCTCCATACCACACATCCACCCGCTCTGGCTTCACCTCCACGTGGCCAAATGCATCAGGGCTAATCTCCTGCAATATCAGAAATAATAATGTTCTTCTTCAAGTGGCAAGGTTGTCATATACAGCACACGCTTGACTGCTCAGGGGAATGCATTAATATAAGGCCTAACATTTGTCCAAAATGATATAGATGTTGAAAATGGCACAGTTATTCAAACAAGAACATTCGTCCAGACAAAACTATTGTATTATGAAACGTGTAAATAAACATCTATCAGTTACATGCATTTTATTTCAGTGATATTTCACTGTCTGAATTCCACTTATATAAATAACACAGTTCACATGTCCATTGTGATACTAGTAAAGAACACACACACACACACACACACACACACACACACCACAACACACACACACACACCACACACACACACACACACACACACACACACAACACACACACACACACACACAAACCAAACGAGTTTGCAAACGAGAACACAAAGGAGAAGATTCTAACAAGGAAGAGCTACCTGCAATATGTGGGAGAATTCAAAAATGTATTCCTCCAGAGGGACATGACGAGAGAGGAGAGAGCCATGGCGGCAGAAGCAAGGAAGAAGCACAGGGCGATAGGGGGAAAACCAGGAAGTCACAGCTCCCAACACAACATCGCCAATTGTGAAGGGGGAAACCCACAACCAGCTACCCAGTAACACCAGAGGGGAGGGCAACCTCACCACCACCCTCTGCATAGAAAACCCCCCTACCCCAAACCCTCCCTGCCCGCACTCAAATACTCAGCCAAATCTCCCTCCCCCCACACCCCATCCCCACCCTTCTACCCCTCCCTCCTCCCGCCATGTCCCCCCCTTCCCCCTTTTCCTTCCTGTCCTCCCTCCCCTTTCACCCCATACACTCCCTGTCCCTCCCCCTTCACTGACCCCCCGCCCCTCATCCCAGTATCCTCTGAGACCCTGTTTCCACCTCACAACTCCTCACACCCCTGGCACAGCTCCCCCATCAGCAGATCACTCACCAAGGAGGCGATTTGAGAAGGGACAGAAGCAAGTGAGCCTCAAGGCAATGTACACTAACATAGATGAAATTACAAATAAAGCAATGAACTTGGAGAATGTGTAATAGAGGAAACCCAGACATGATAGCTCTCACAGAAAACAAAGCTAACGAAAACCATAACAAATGCAATGTTCCCACAGGACTATTATGTTATGAGGAAAGAGAGAGATGGAAGAGTTTTTTTTTTTGCAGGGATATTCCTGCGCGGGCCCTAAGCCTTTGGCTGGCCCACTAAGTGTTGCTTGTTTCTGTTTTATTGGGCGGAGTATGAGTATTTATGACTCGTATGAAATAATCTAAGATGAGGTCTGATAAAGACCTTTGGTGCCCTCTGTAATGCTTTTGCGCTACCGCTCACAGGATGAGTATGGGGTGCACAATAAACTAGCCGCCTTCGGCGGCAACAATCAAATCAAAGAGGTCATAGATTTAAACAAACGAAACAAAGCTGCCGGGAAATATACGAAAATTCACTTTTGTAAACAGAGTGGTAGACGGTTGGAACAAGTTAGTGAGAAGGTGGTGGAGGCCAAGACCGTCAGTAGTTTCAAAGCGTTATATGACAAAGAGTGCTGGGCAGCAGCCACACACACACACACACACACACACACAGAGCCCAATAGGCTCAGGAATCTGTACACCTGTTGATTGACGGTTGAGAGGTGGGACCAAATAGCCAGAGCTCAACCCCCGCAAACACAACTAGGTGAGTACACCACACAACACACACACACACACACACACACACACACACACACACACACACACACACACACACACACACACACACACACACACACACACACACACACACACACCTGCCCACAGTAAGACCCATATTCATGACACAGTGACACAGACAGAGAGGAAACACACCTGTATGAGGATGTATCGTGCTGGGAGAGGAAGGGCGGCGCCAAGGTGGAAGGTGACCAACACAGAGTCTCCATCCGTCAAGTCCAGCACCTCCACCTGCCTCCCGTCACCTCCAGCTGCACCAACACCACCACCACGCCTTCCTCACTACCACCCACGCCAGCCACCACGCCACAACAACGCACGCCGCGGCGTGGTTGTGGGCGTGGTGGCTGGCGTGGGTGGTAGTGAGGAAGGCGTGGTGGTGGTGTTGGTGCAGCTGGAGGTGGACGGGAGGCAGGTGGAGGTGCTGGACTTGACGGATGGAGACTCTGTGTTGGTCACCTTCCACCTTGGCGCCGCCCTTCCTCTCCCAGCACGATACATCCTCATACAGGTGTGTTCCTCTCTGTCTGTGTCACTGTGTCATGAATATGGGTCTTACTGTGGGCGGGTGTGTGTGTGTGTGTGTGTGTGTGGGTGTGTGTGTGTGTGTGTGTGTGTGTGTGGGTGGTGTGTGTGTGTTGTGTGTGTGTGTGTGTGTGTGTGTGGTGGTGTACTCACTAGTTGTGTTTGCGGGGGTGAGCTCTGGCTATTTGGTCCACCTCTCAACCGTCAATCAACAGGTGTACAGATTCCTGAGCCTATTGGGCTCTGTGTGTGTGTGTGTGTGTGTGTGTGTGGTGTGTGCTGCTGCCCAGCACTCTTTGTCATATAACGCTTTGAAACTACTGACGGTCTGGCCTCCACCACCTTCTCACCTAATTGTTCCAACCGTCTACCACTCTGTTTACAAAAGTGAATTTTCGTATATTTCTCCGGCAGCTTTGTTTCGTTTGTTTAAATCTATGACCTCTTTGATTTGATTGTTGCCGCCGAAGGCGGCTAGTTTATTGTGCACCCCATACTCATCCTGTGAGCGGTAGCGCAAAAAGCATTACAGAGGGCACAAAAGGTCTTTATCAGACCTCATCTTAGATTATTTCATACGAGTCATAAATACTCATACTCCGCCCAAGTTAAAACAGAAACAGCAACACTTAGTGGGCCAGCCAAAGGCTTAGGGCCGCGCAGGAATATCCTGCAAAAAAAAAAAAAACTCTTCCATCTCTCTCTTTCCTCATAAAATAATAGTCCTGTGGGAACATTGCATTTGTTATGGTTTCGTTAGCTTTGTTTCTGTGAGAGCTATCATGTCTGGGTTTTCCTCTATTACACATTCTCCAAGTTCATTTGCTTTATTTGTAATTTCATCTATGTTAGTGTACATTGCCTTGAGGCTCACTTGCTTCTGTCCCTCTCAAATCGCCTCCTTGGTGAGTGATCTGCTGATGGGGGAAGCTGTGCCAGGGGGTGTGAGGAGTTGTGAGGTGGATAAAAGGGTCTCAGAGGATACTGGGATGAGGGGCGGGGGGTCAAGTGAAGGGGGAGGGACAGGGAGTGTATGGGGTGAAAGGGGAGGGAGGACAGGAAGGAAAAGGGGGGGGAAGGGGGGGACATGGCGGGAGGAGGGGAGGGGTAGAAGGGTGGGGATGGGGTGTGGGGGGGAGGGAGATTTGGCTGAGTATTTGAGTGCGGGCAGGGAGGGTTGGTGGTAGGGGGGTTTTCTATGCAGAGGGTGGTGGTGAGGTTGCCCTCCCTCTGGTGTTACTGGGTAGCTGGTTGTGGGTTTCCCCTTCACAATTGGCGATGTTGTGTGGGAGCTGTGACTTCCTGGTTTTCCCCTATCGCCCTGTGCTTCTTCCTTGCTTCTGCGCCATGGCTCTCTCCTCTCTCGTCATGTCCCTCTGGAGGAATACATTTTGAATTCTCCCACATATTGCAGGTAGCTCTTCTTGTTAGAATCTTCTCCTTTGTGTTCTCGTTTGCAAACTCGTTTGTTTGTGTGTGGTGTGTGTGTGTGTGTGTGTGTGTGTGTGTTGTGTGTGGGTGTGTGTGGTGTGTGTGTTGTGTGTGGTGTGTGTGTGTGTGTGGTGTGTGTGTGTGTGTGTTCTTTACTAGTATCACAATGGACATGTGAACTGTGTTATTTATATAAGTGGAATTCAGACAGTGAAATATCACTGAAATAAAATGCATGTAACTGATAGATGTTTATTTACACGTTTCATAATACAATAGTTTGTCTGGACGAATGTTCTTGTTGAATAACTGTGCCATTTTCAACATCTATATCATTTTGGACAAATGTTAGGCCTTATATTAATGCATTCCCCTGAGCAGTCAAGCGTGTGCTGTATATGAAACCTGCCACTTGAAGAAGAACATTATTATTCTGATATTGCAGGAGATTAGCCCTGATGCATTTGGCCACGTGGAGGTGTGAAGCCAGAGCGGGGTGGATGTGTGGTATGGAGAGACAGTGCTCCCGGTTGACGGTGGAGTGGCTGGGAGCGCGGGCTGACGGTTGACGGTGGTCTGATTGGCACCTTCAACCTGACGGGAACATTCTTAGGTTTCACAAAGATACGTTTCTCTGTGGTGATGGCGAGGGTCGTACACTGTTTAATAGTCATCAGTTCACAGTCAAGGTAAGGCACACATTAGATATTAGTCATATTTTGCTTGTATTCACCTTGAATAACGTGAGGTAAATATGAAGAACTGGTCCTGAGATTGAGATAGAAACGGTGATCCCTAATGTGTTATCTTACGTATAGATCCAGCGTCGGGATAAGAAGCTGGACAAGATCTTCACAGCGTTGGTTATTACCATGGTCTCCATTGCCACATCAACATGGGCTGCGCCATTGACATCAACATAATTATAGAGTCGGTCAAGAAGCCCGTGGCGCCTGCTATTGGTCTAGCATCGCAAGTACCTCTTTATGCCCCTTGTAAGTTGGTCTTCCAGACCTGTTTGTACCTCATGTGATGGAGTGTTGCTGTGAGGGTGTGCGTCCCAGTACCAACTAATAACGTATTTAAGTAGTTCATCCAGGTGTTTACCAGACATGAAATACAGCTAAGTAGGCCATCTCTTGCCTCCAAAAAATAATTATTTTCAGTGTCACAGTAGTAACGAATGGAATGCACTAGGAAGCGATGTGGTGGAGGTTGACTCCATACACAGTTTCAAATGTAGGTATGATAGAGCCCAGTAGGCTCGGGGAATCTGTACACGAGTGATTAACAGTTGAAAAGCGGGACCAAAGAGACAAAGTTCAACCCCCGCAAGCACAATTAGGTGAGTACACTCCAATTATATGCGGGACGTCTCATTAAA
>WNGS01160430.1:17931604-17949763 GCA_020271785.1 Procambarus virginalis
CTCGCCAGCCTTACGTGAGTACCTTGCCAGCCTTACGTGAGTACCTCGCCAGCCTTACGTGAGTACCTCGCCAGCCTTACGTGAGTACCTCGCCAGCCTTACGTGAGTACCTCGCCAGCCTTACGCGAGTACCTTGCCAGCCTTACGTGAGTTACCTTGCCAGCCTTACGTGAGTACCTTGCTTGCCTTACGTGAGTACCTTGCCAGCCTTACGTGAGTACCTTGCCAGCCTACGTGAGTACCTCGCCAGCCTTACGTGAGTACCTCGCCAGCCTTACGTGAGTACCTTGCCAGCCTTACGTGAGTACCTCGCCAGCCTTACGTGAGTACCTTGCCAGCCTTACGTGAGTACCTTGCCAGCCTTAGGTGAGTACCTTGCCAGCCTTACATGAGTACCTTGCCAGCCTTAGGTGAGTACCTTGCCAGCCTTAGGTGAGTACCTTGCCAGCCTTAGGTGAGTACCTTGCCAGCCTTACGTGAGTACCTTGCCAGCCTTACGTGAGTACCTTGCTTGCCTTACGTGAGTACCTTGCCAGCCTTACGTGAGTACCTTGCCAGCCTTACGTGAGTACCTCGCCAGCCTTACGTGAGTACCTCGCCAGCCTTACGTGAGTACCTTGCCAGCCTTACGTGAGTACCTTGCCAGCCTTAGGTGAGTACCTTGCCAGCCTTACGTGAGTACCTTGCCAGCCTTAGGTGAGTACCTTGCCAGCCTTACATGAGTACCTCGCCAGCCTTAGGTGAGTACCTTGCCAGCCTTAGGTGAGTACCTTGCCAGCCTTAGGTGAGTACCTTGCCAGCCTTACGTGAGTACCTTGCCAGCCTTAGGTGAGTATCTTGCCAGCCTTACGTGAGTACCTTGCCTGCCTTACGTGAGTACCTTGCCAGCCTTAGGTGAGTACCTTGCCAGCCTTAGGTGAGTACCTTGCCTGCCTACGTGAGTACCTTGCCAGCCTTAGGTGAGTACCTTGCCAGCCTTACGTGAGTACCTTGCCTGCCTTACGTGAGTACCTTGCCTGCCTTACGTGAGTACCTTGCTTGCCTTACGTGAGTACCTTGCCAGCCTTACGTGAGTACCTTGCCAGCCTTACGTGAGTACCTTGCCAGCCTTACGTGAGTACCTTGCCAGCCTTACGTGAGTGCCTTGCCAGCCTTAGGTGAGTACCTTGCCAGCCTTACATGAGTACCTTGCCAGCCTTAGGTGAGTACCTTGCCTGCCTTACGTGAGTACCTTGCCAGCCTTAGGTGAGTACCTTGCCAGCCTTACGTGAGTACCTTGCCTGCCTTACGTGAGTACCTTGCCTGCCTTACGTGAGTACCTTGCTTGCCTTACGTGAGTACCTTGCCAGCCTTACGTGAGTACCTTGCCAGCCTTACGTGAGTACCTTGCCAGCCTTACGTGAGTACCTTGCCAGCCTTACGTGAGTACCTTGCCTGCCTTACGTGAGTACCTTGCTTGCCTTACGTGAGTACCTTGCCAGCCTTACGTGAGTACCTTGCCAGCCTTACGTGAGTACCTTGCTTGCCTTACGTGAGTACCTTGCCAGCCTTATCACATTACCATTATTTTATTGGCTGCTGAACATGCCAGCTGTAGTAGCAAGAACGAATGATGTGCTGTATTAAGGAATTAATAGAGTGCTGGAGCCTTCACATTTTAACCATAGATCATCTGTGAGATTATTAACATTTGCATAACATTAGATATGCCTGTCTTAAAAGTGTGTGAGAGGACTTTACGTACATTTCACCCCCTCTAAATCCATTGGTGCATTAAAAGTTAATTTGAAATTGTGTAATACAATATGAAGCTTATACCGTGTCATTGTTTCTACTATATATTATAGTGCAGTCTAAAACCTGGCATGAGCTGTGTGAGTTTTAAATTATTGGTGACGTCATAACTACTAGTAAATCTAAATTTGTTCAGTTTTTGAGCCTGATATATTGCATTATTTTCTTATGGTATATGAATAGTGCAAGTCATATTAATTAATAACATGCATGGTTGATTGGTGATTGATGCTTGGTTGATTCTACCGGGGTTCATTATTTATTGTGTCCAGTTGCGACCATTCACCGTTACCTCTGCATTACTAGTGGTGCACCGGAGGTGGGAGATACTCTGTGGCTCCAGTGTCCCTGGGTCCTTGTTCTAGGGCCCATTTGTCTTAGATTGTCCACAATGTCATTAAGTTTAATCAGCCAGTGGTCTACCCTTGGGGCCCATGATGTTCGAATTTGCAAGGACGGGTTGGATGTTCATAAGTTTGCAGCTCTGCAGTTTTTAAAGTGTGGCTTGGGCAGAAATTTGGGCTTGCGGGTTTAGTGGTCCAACAGTACTGGTGAATCCTTACTTGGTGAATGATCCTGATCTGCATTGGACTTGTCTGGTGATTAATTCATCACTAATTACCCTTTTCAAGAGGGTTACTTTTTCTGCAACTCTCTTCCACCGCTGGTATGTACCCCTTTTCGTTTTTTCTCTATGACAGTATCAAGGAGCCACTAATAGGCACTATAAAAAAAATAATAATGAAATGGCTCTTTCTGGTGGGTCCTTGGTGGCTCCTTGGAACCATTAACCTCCCCTTTCAAGAGTAATGGTTTTTATGTCTTCCTGGCTAATTGACTAAAGATCAACGTTAGGGGATTGAGGAGAAAGGTACACATTCCTCTAGTAGTGGGCAGGTGGAAGTAACGAGATTTGCTTAATCGATAGGTCATTCTTTTGTCTCTGGGTTTCCTTGTCTCTTGATCTTTTCTATAGAATAGGGTAGCAGCACATTGCTATGTATACCTGAGCTTGTTAAAAAAAAAATTATTGCACCCCATGTTCTCATCACGCTAATAGTCGGCTGTATGCCACCCCGGGGCTTTGTTTCTCGATAGTCTACATGCAATTAAAATATCACTACTGTACTTTTATTTGTTTTATCCACGTTTTTCTTTTTCCTTTTCCATAGAAGCCTTGATGGTATTTAAGCAGTGAGTTTTAATGCCCTGGTAAACCACTTATATCTACCTATGCTCTAAAACCTATTTCAAATCTATGAAATAATGGTGTATATTACAGGATTAATAATAATAAATTATAATAATAATTTTGTTTTCAGAGAATTTACCAGTATTTAATATGGCAGAACGACCTGAAGACCTGAATCTTCCAAATGCAGTAATTACACGCATTATAAAAGATACACTACCTGAAGGTATTTCTGTGGCTAAGGAGGCTCGCAGTGCTATTGCTAAGGCTGCATCAGTATTTGTCCTTTACACCACATCTACAGCCAACAGTTTAGCCCAGAAGAACAAAAAGAAGACTGTCAGTGCACAGGATGTATTCACTGCCATGAAAGAGATGGAATTTGAAAAATTTATTGAGTCTTTACAAGAGAGCTTAGAAGGTAAGTTTTTAAACTAGCAAAATGCTGTAGAATGTTGTGAGGTATCTATTAACAATAGTTGGGTTCTGTAGCACAGTAGTAAGTGCAGTTGGGTCACAGACCAAAGGTCCCTGGTTTGACTCCTGCAGCAGGACAGAAGCTTTTGGACAATGTTGCCTTTCATTTGATGTACCTGTTCACCTAGTAGTAAATAGTACATAGGAGTTAAGCAACTGTTGTGGGCTGTCTTAGGGAGATTTCAGTAAGCCTAACAGGCTTATGGAAGTCTATTTTAGACTTCAGACTTAGTCTATAAGTCTAAGTCTGACTATTGGAAACCATGAGATAAACTATATAATGCCTTAACCTTTAAAGAGCAGTTATCATGTGTTGATCCCTGGGCCAATGCATTTATCATAGTTCGCAAATTTCAGTCATCACCATTTTTTTTATGCAAATGATGTAAATATAGTATGGTTATTGTTAGGATTTAGTATGATTTGTAGATTAAATATTAGATAGGTTAGATTCTCTGCTAAGTGTCTCATATTTATTGTATGTTGTGCATAGTGCCTATACCAGAGTGTAGGGATTGTATTTACAATAAACATGCCTTCTTCAAAAGTTTTCCATAAAAGAGGAAGCTTTACCTTACAATCACCAGCAGCATTTTCTCCCAGCAAAAGGGCTAAGCAGTCTTTTGCTGCTTTGAAACCAGGCAGTGCTTTTCTTCCTTGGAAATGTATGTTCTATAAGGCACTTTTTTTTCAAAACAGGTCAGTTTCATAACATTAAACACTTGATGTGCACAATGGTTTCTGTCTTCAATAATTTTAGACAGTTTTGGAACATTCAGCTGCTCCCTTCTTAACTGCAATAACAGCCTCGCTACTCAGTTTTATGTTGTGTAAATTTGCCCTACAGTATCTGTTAAACCACCCATGACTAGCCACACATATTTCATCACTCGTAGTTGTACCTACTTTCTTCTTTGAATCATCAAAAAGACTTCTTGCTTTCGCCTGTGTGAACATCAGGCTGATTAGAGTTGATCGACGACTCTGGTCGTCGATCAACAATGTTAACAAGCTTGTGGCGCATCCACAATGTTAACAACTTTTCCAAGTCACAAATTTAGTGTGTACCCAGTATTTAATTTTCCTTTTTGTCATTGATTTCAGTAGTGTAGAACCCTTCACATGCTGTAAGATTTGTTTTATCTAAATAGCCTCAAAAGATGAGTGATTCACACTGTAAACATTTGCAATCTGTGTTTGTTTTTCACCCCCTCTCAGTGCTTCATAATGCCAGCTTATTTCTAAGGTCACCTCTTCCTTGGCACTGGTGCATTCCCCAACTCTCTTTCTTTCATTCATTGTTAATGGTATTTTTATCTTATAAAGTCCAAAGAATGCACAGTATGTCATGTTCTGTGCACTAGAAAACTGTTGAGGCAGCATGAGTCCCGTCCCCACAGTTACGTTCCATCATACACACACGCACGTTTGCCAGCACATTTTAAAATGAACCCAACCTTACCCAAACAAACCTAATTTAACCCAACTGAGCCTAACTCAGCATAATCTAGGCTAATACTACACATTCTATCTTAATGATATATATATATATATATATATATATATATATATATATATATATATATATATATATATATATATATATATATATATATATATATATATATATATATATATATATATATATATATATATATATATATATATATGTATATATATATATATATATATATATATATATATATATATATATATATATATATATAAAATATGGTTTTGACAATCTGAAAATGAGCTGTTGAACAGTCTGGTTCAACACACCATTTGCTGTTGAACAGTCTTGACCTAACCCCATATTCTCTAGTGGACCATGCAGACAATTTTGTACCACCCTACACTACCACAAGACTGCCGTTTGAGCATTTTAGTGCTGCTCGTAATACTGGGGATGACAGAGCATGTTAAGTTAGCGAACTGATGCATGGCAGGGGACTTGAGAGGCCATTTGGATGGATGAGTGTTCGTATAACAGGCATTTGTATAATGGGAATCTCCTGTATATTTTAGTTTTATTTGAAATGCTTTGATTGTCTTTTCATGTGTGTTTAAATACAGTAAAAAGCATGGTATTTTGCAGATTCAAAAAAATCGCTGAAAGTTTTACAAATCTGGTATATTTGGCTCTACCCAATTACAGTGCCACTGTACCACTGCTTGTAAATAGATTCCAGAATGCTTAAATATGCATTTTGTGTATCACTTTAACACAACATACCACAATGTGCAAGACTATATAGTGTACCTTAATTATATAATAATTGTACAAATAGATAATTTATGAGTATGGATGTCTAGTCACTTTTCAGTGAAAGGGATAAAATATAACCATGTAGGTGTGAATTTTTGTTCTTTAACCTTGTAATTACCTAAGTGTAATTACCTAAGTGTAGTTACAGGATGAGAGCTACGCTCGTGGTGTCCCGTCTTCCCAGCACTCTTTGTCATATAACGCTTTGAAACTACTGACGGTCTTGGCCTCCACCACCTTCTCCCCCAACTTGTTCCAACCGTCTACCACTCTGTTTGCGAAAGTGAATTTTCTTATATTTCTTCGGCATCTGTGTTTAGCCAGTTTATATCTATGACCTCTTGTTCTTGAAGTTCCAGGTCTCAGGAAATCTTTCCTGTCGATTTTATCAATTCCTGTTACTATTTTGTATGTAGTGATCATATCACCTCTTTTTCTTCTGTCTTCTAGTTTTGGCATATTTAATGCTTCTAACCTTTCCTCGTAGCTCTTACCCTTCAGTTCTGGGAGCCACTTAGTAGCATGTCTTTGCACCTTTTCCAGTTTGTTGATGTGCTTCTTAAGATATGGGCACCAAACAACAGCTGCATATTCTAGCTTTGGCCTAACAAAAGTCATGAACAATTTCTTTAGTATATCCCCATCCATGTATTTAAAAGCAATTCTGAAGTTAGAAAGCATAGCATAGGCTCCTTGCACAATATTCTTTATGTGGTCTTCAGGTGATAGTTTTCTATCTAGAACCACCCCTAGATCTCTTTCTTTATCAGAGTTCTTTAAAGATTTCTCACATAATATATAGGTTGTGTGGGGTCTATGTTCTCCTATTCCACATTCCATAACATGACATTTATTAACATTAAATTCCATTTGCCAAGTGGTGCTCCATATACTTATTTTATCCAGGTCTTCTTGAAGGGCATGACAATCATCTAAATTTCTTATCCTTCCTATTATCTTAGCATCATCAGCAAACATGTTCATATAATTCTGTATACCAACTGGTAGATCATTTATGTAGACAATAAACATCACTGGTGCAAGAACTGAACCCTGTGGTACTCCACTTGTGACATTTCTCCAGTCCGATACATTGCCTCTGATCACAGCCCTCATTTTTCTATCAGTCAGAAAGTTTTTCATCCATGTTAGAAGCGTACCTGTCACTCCTCCAATATTTTCCAGTTTCCAGAACAACCTCTTATGTGGAACTCTGTCGAAAGCCTTTTTTAGGTCCAGATAGATGCAGTCAGCCCAACCATCTCTTTCCTGTAATATCTCTGTTGCTCGATCATAAAAACTGAGTAAATTCGATACACAGGATCTACCAGATCGAAAACCATACTGTCTGTCTGATATTATATCATTTCTCTCCAGGTGTGCTACCCATTTAGTTTTAATTATTTTTTCCAATATTTTGACTATTACACTTGTCAATGATACCGGTCTATAATTAAGGGGGTCTTCCCTGCTTCCACTCTTGTAAATTGGAACTATGTTAGCCTTTTTCCACACATCAGCTACAACTCCTGTAAACAGGGATGCCTGAAAGATCAGTTGAAGAGGGATGCTGAGCTCAGGTGCACATTCTCTCAGAACCCATGGTGAAACTCCATCTGGACCAACTGCTTTGTTCTTATTTAGCTCTTTGAGCATTTTTTCCACTTCGTCTCTAGACACCTTTCTGTGCTCTATGTTGTTCTCTGGAATTCTTATTGTATCTGGTTCTCTGAAGATTTCATTTTGTACAAACACATTTTGGAACTTTTCGTTTAATGTTTCACACATTTCCTTTTCATTTTCCGTGAATCTATTTCCCATTTTCAACCTCTGAATATTATCCTTTACCTGCAATTTGTTGTTTATGAATTTATAGAATAGACCTGGTTCTGTTTTACATTTGTCTGCAATCCCTTTTTCAAAATTTCTTTCTGCCTCTCTCCTCACTGCCGTGTAGTTGTTTCTCGCATCTTTGTATCGCTGGTATGATTGGGGGTTTGGCCTCTTCCTGTATTGATTCCATTTTTGTGTCTTTTGGTCTCTGGCCCTCTCGCACTTTCTGTCGAACCAATCCTGTTTCCTAGTTCTGCTTCTCTGTTTTGGTATAAATTTTTTTGTGCCTTTATCATATATTTCACAAACATATCATATTTTGTGCAAACTGAGTGTTGCGTGTATAGTATTATGACGTTTTATTCAACTATAATTTATTTTCCAGTGCACAAGAAGTCTCAGCAAAGTAAAAAGGAACAAAAAGAAGCCAAAGCTAAGGCCAAGAAGGCTGAAGAGGTGGACAAGAACTTAAGTGCTATGGAAGAGGGTAACACTTCCATTGAAGTTACCGAGACTGACAAAGAAAATGGAGACGAGTCACAGAATATAGAGACAGCAGACTAACCTAGTCAGAAATTTGTGTTGGAAATCATTAGATCTACAGTCCAATTCACTACATTTAATTTGTTTTAAAATTTTAGCAAATGATCAGTGAAGAAATTTGATATGATTGGAAATACCCAAGCCCTCTAACATGCTCTGTTTGGTTTTTGGTTAAACAAAAATCTTGACCTGTTGATTCAAGTCAAGGCACCTAGGTTAGCAGTGAAGGCTAGTTTGTTGGATTTATGTCTGGTTTATGTGGTATTTGGTATATGCCTACTGCTACTGTGGAAGACCTGTTTGGTTCATGCAGTCATCCAAGTACAGTATTTGTTAAAAATATTTAACATTATTTGCCAGATCTGTCAGATTATTAAGTTTTTGCCAATGCTAACTTAGAGTAATGAAATTATGTTAAATATTACATTTAGTAATAAAAACCAATACAAATTTTTATCCCAGTTTCATATGGATGATCTATTATTTAAGCATTTGTTCTATATTCTTAAGATATCCAGAAATCGATTACTAACCAATACTGCATTCCAAAGTTATCTGTTTCTACTGAACTAAATCATCTTTAATGAGGTTAGTTATCTAGTAGTGATAGTAGTATGCATCTTTTGGTCAGTCAGGTTAAGCACCATTGGGTCTGGTCAGACCTGGGTGAGTGAGACCATTGACAACCTCACCCTTGACCAAAGGGATTGATGTACAAAACAGGCTTCCTGTGCCTGATGCATGAAGCCTGCATCAGGATTAGGAAGTATACCACTCTCGGGTGGTGTACCACCTGACAGTGGTATACCATATCAAACCTTCTGTATGGTCTAATAAGCACATTATAAAATAACAACATCTTGAGTGAATTAAATGGAAGAAAATTCAGAATATACTCCGTGAAGAGCAGGGGGTGCCATAGGCATAATCGGAGAACACTGTATGAACATCAGAGGTCCACGGTTGTTCAACATACTTCCAGTAAGTATAAGAAATAATACTGGAACAACCATGAACATCTTCAGGAGAAAACTAGATAGTTTTCTTCAATAAGTGCTGGACCAACTGAACTGTGGTGGATATGTGGGCCTGCAGGCCACTCCAAGCAACAGCCTGGTGGACCAAGCTCTCTCAAGTCAAGCTTGGTTGGGCTTGGGAAGTTGAACTCTCAGAACCTCATCAAGCAGGTACTGGCCTTATCTTGCATCAAGTTGTCAACAGAATCAGTGTCATATCATTCAGATTGTGTAAGGTGAAATAATAATGAATAAATTTTAGCTAATCAAAGGTGATCATATGTATTAAAAAATTTTACAAGATAAAATTAAAGTTTATGCACAAGTGCCTCTACTGTCCCATTTTTTGTAAATTACTTATATTTAAGGAAGTTTAAGTAGCTACTGTATCTTTTGTATTTTGATAATTAAATTATTGATAGCTGGTATTATTTCATTTAGCTTGAATAATGTATAAACACCATAATGTAATGGACATATCTGCACACTGTTGCATTATCATGCCACCAACTTATTACTTATGGGTTAGATATTTATTGCAATGATGGAAAAATGGCACTGCTTGTGGTTCACACTGGCCCCTTTTGTAGTTCGCCCGTATGACAGGCTGTATATTGTGTGTGGGGCCTGTTTTGCTAACTTTTGTTCCAACAATTTGTGGGCCTGTTGGGTTGTTTATCTTAGTGTTTGGTGTAGTTGGTCAGTCACTTCCCCTCTACACATTTTAGGGCTATCAGATCGAGTCCTCCCCACAGCTGCATGAGGTCATCATAATATAGTTAGATTTGGACATGGTCAACAAGATTTCGTCTCTTCAGTGGGTGTTTCAGTTGTTCCTGCTTCTCAAACAGGACTCGGCAGACCTACAGTACAGTTTCAATTTTTCAGAAATGAACAGCTTCATTTTCCATCAGACCTAATGCATGACCACCTTGACCACCAGATCTTGGATGGTGCCCTTGGACCTCAAGGACATGTACGTCCGGATTCATCCAAGGTTCACAGAATGGTTAGATTTTATTGTGAAGTTTCAAAGTTCTACACTTCATCTTGAATTTGGCTTCTTGAATTTTTATAAAGCTAGTATGGGTAGTGGTGTCCTGCCTATGTCTATTAGGGGTTTGTGTGTTGACCTACCTTGACGACTGGCTGGTTTGGGTCTCCAGGAAATTTGTTAATTTTCATGAGATCAGTGAATAATGGTGCATACCGTATTTCTAATTTTTTTCTTTAAAATATTTTGTGAAGCCAGAGATCAGTACCAAAAATCGTTGTGGGGGGTCAGAATGTGACCCCTGGCATGCTGTTCCTTCTTGAATTCTGGTGACCCCTGACCAGCCCTTGTCAGTCCTGTACCCCAAGACCATTCTCCTTGTAAAGTTGGATGAAGCTAACCCCAAGCATCTGGCCTTTAACCTTCGACATTCTTTTATAGATATATATTGGGTCCAATAAAAATGATTCAAAATAGTTAAGCATGGGAGTACAGAAACTTAATAAGAATGTGGAAACGTATCAAGACCAATAATTTGTCAAACTAGCAACATTTAAAATGGAACTAAGGAAAGCTAAAATAAATTATGAAATGTGTATGCAAGTAAAAAAAAAAAAAATTGGAGAGTGGGGGGGGGGAAGACTGGGCAATTGAAAAATGAGATACATCAGATAACTGATTCTTACAGCTGGAAAGACTTGGTAGACTGTCAATGTTGTGGGGGATGGGTGAAGAAGACACCCAGGTCAGAACAGGAAGGACAAAGCAAACTTTGGGCAGCAAGGAGGGAGAAAACTTCAAACCCCGAGACTCTTCCCAGTCATAGAGGGGCCATAGGTGGATGGTAGCGGCAACAGGAGAGATCAATGGTGTTTAACCCCTAAACCATGCAGCTATATTCTATGTATAAGTCCTCATGTGTGCACAAAATTATTCCTAAAAAAATATTTTTATGCTTGATACTAATTAAGAATTTAATGAGTAAAAAAAGGCTCCAAACTGGGAAGACTACCAACATCTGTATTGCAGGACATAAGGTGAGTGATACCAAAGGTATTGGATTTCACCAAGGATTCTATTGAGGTACAAGTGACCCAGAGGGACATTAAAAAAGCAAAACATGACCATCTTAAAAGTTTGGACATTCTATAGTGTACACTGCTCTGCTCTTCTTACACTATACTACTTGCTAATCTATCCCTATCTAACATATGGAGTATGTAGTTCAACCACTGTAAACTACCTCAAGCCTATAATTGCCAAGCAAAAATTTGCTATCAAAACTATACAAAATTCTGTCTTCAGACAACACACTACCCCTCTGCTTAAATCCCTGCACATGCTAAACATACACTCACTCCTCACATTCTTTTATGCTATTTACACTTACAAAACCTTATTCCATGATTCTAATCCTGATTTGAAACTTCCTTGATAGATGTAATAGAATCTACGAGCACCATGCCAGTAATAAATCTCTGATATTCCTAGAACCAGACTAAATCTGTGCAAACACTCCATGCAAATAAAGAGACCAAGTCTATGTAATTCACTCCCTAATGAATTAACAAATTGTCCAACCTATACTTATTGGAAAGCTGAACCCAAAAGTACCTAATTTCATCATTTCACACCTTGTGCTACTAACTCAAACTGTATCTTGTGCTACCCATTCATTTCTAGTATTTAAGACTTGCAACTTTACCAGTACAGTATAATCTATACACTATTAATTTATAATGTTATTTTATTGAATTGAGATTGTTACAATGTACCTATTATTTGATTTATTGGTTAGCTTAAGGATCTGCTCAAAACACAATATGCATGTCAGTGGCGTTGCAAGAATGTAAACATCACAAATGAATGAATAAAATAGGCAAAATAAATAATATAGAAATGAATAAATTCTAAGTTCCTGCCTATCACTTGCCGTTCTCAACGGCCATAGCCTAAAGGAAGACTGGCGGCCTGCGCCTCACGTTGGTGGAGGGCGGCCTTAGCCGTTTGGAGGGCGGCCTTAGCCATGTGGAGGGCGGCCTTAGCCGTTTGGAGGGCGGCCAGGCCGGGTAGAGGGCGGCCTTAGCCGTGTGGAGGGCGGCCTTAGCCGTGTGGAGAGCGGCCTTAGCCGGGTGGAGGGCGGCCTTAGCCGGGTGGAGGACGGCCTTAGCCAGGTGGAGGGCGGCCAGACCGTGGGCGCCATGCCGTTTTTTATTATTATTATGTTCTACCACAGACGTGGCCACACATTTACAATGCTAAGCAGGATATATACATTTTCTTCTGTCCCCCATGGACAGGATGAGAGATTTGTCAAACATACAGTTCAGAGATTTATTGAACAACCACAGAAGGTGATCGTAGTGCTTTAAAATGTTAGGCTAAGCTACAAACGTAAATACATAGATACACAGATTTATGAATGCATTAATGTGAATTTATAAATTCACATTAATGCATTCATAAATCTGTGTATGTATGTGCTCGGGGCCGCCGCCCCCGCTATAGCTGCCCCTAACCCAGCAACAACAACAAACTTTAAATAAATCAGCCATGCAAGCTGCACGTATCGCAAAGAAGAAATAAATAAGATTTCTGGTAGTAATTAATTTGTAATAAAATATACATTTCTTGAAAATTTGTAATAGAATTATTTCTAAATCTGAACATGTACTGTTGATTTAAGATTAAGTTGCCGGAGTAGAGGAGCAGACAGGCGAGCAGCGCCGGTGTCAGCAGTTGTCTGCGTACTTGGCGGTCATGGCTCTCCTCGGCAGAACATTCCTCATAAATCTAAGCAGAAATGAAGGTGTTGTATTTAGGAGTATAAAGGTTGGAGGTGTAGAGCAGGGCGTAGGAGGGCAGCGGTTGGCGAGGTGGGCAACTACCAGGATAACCTCGCCGCCCAAGCCGTCATGGTGGAAGAACTACAGCAAGTTGGTGGGGTTGGGGTTTGGAGCAGGGGCCTTGGTCAGCACCGCCTACATGTACCACCTGTACACGAAGGTCGCCACTCCAATACCAAACTCTTCTGCAGGTGGGGAATATGTCCTCGCAAAGAAACCACCAAGCTTCTCTCCTTCTAGATCAGTAAGTAATTATTTCAGTGTTCCCAGAGTATTCTTATTGTACAGTACGTCAGAGCTGAGGTACTGGTGCTTGGTCAAGTCGTCCCAACCTCTTGGTCACTATTTATCAAATCAAACACTTTATTCATAAATGGTTGTACTTTTATATTTGAGAAAGTTTGCATAAAAAATAAGTACTGTACAGTACTGTACAGTGGAACCTCGGTCTACGAATTGAATTTGAGCCAAGAGAAAGCTCGTATACTGAAACAAATTTTCCCATAAGAAATAATGCAAATTAAATTAATCTTTTCCACACCCCCAAACCACTCCTTTTCTGCCAAGCTATCAAAGAGGTCACTGATAGTCTGAGAAGCGAGCTAAACATCTGGTACCTGGATGATGGCACTCTCGCTGGAACCCTAGAAACCATTTTGGAGGATATAAGGAAAATCCAGGAGCAGGGAGCAGCCTTAGGCCTCATTCTCAATGCATCCAAGTGTGAAATAATCTCCCGCAACCCAGACATCACTGGGCAAATACAAAATGTTCTTCCAGACATTCTCATTGTCGAGCCACCGGACTGCACTCTCCTGGGTGCCCCCATTGGCCCACGAGCAATCGAGGAGGTCCTGGCTGCAAAAATCACTGATCTAAAGAGAATGCTGGACAGGATTGACAAGATTGATGCCCATGATGCTCTCTTTCTCCTCACAAGATGCCTGTCTCTCCCTAAGTTGACCTACTTTCTGAGATGTTCTCCATCCTACAGCAGCCCTAAGTTAAATGTGTATGACACCCTTCTGAGGTCCATGCTGGTGAAAGTCCTGAACCTGCCATTGGACGACTCAGTGGGAGCAAGCAACCCTTCCTGTAAAACTTGGCGGCCTTGGTGTCCGCACAGCCTCCCAAATTGCTCTACCAGCCTTCCTTTCCTCCTCACACGCATCGCACGACCTCGTCAGAGATATCTTACCTGCAACCTTGAGAGATTCAGCAGGAATACACAATCCTGCTTTCACTGAATGTTCAAATCAGTGGGATGTTCTGGCAGCCCCAGCAACCATTATAGAGCCAACAAAACAACACAAACAGTCCGGCTGGGACCACCCTCTAGTGGAAAAAGTAGCTGATGCCATGCTCAGCGCCGCAACATCAGACAAGGAGAAAGCCCGCCTCAGAGCAGTGCGTGCCCCCCATGCAGGAGACTTCCTCCTGGCAGTACCCATGTCAGCAATGGGCACGCGCCTAGATCCAGAATCCCTTCGTGTAGCAGTGGCCCTCCGCCTTGGTGCCCCAATTCACACTGAATACAAGTGTATTTGCAACAGGGTGGAAGCAGACCAATACGGACTGCATGGGTTGCATTGCGGAAGCACAAAGGGCTGGCATGCAAGACACAACGAGGTCAATGACATCATCAAGAGAAGCCTCGTCTCAGCTAAGTGCCCAGCGGAGAGAGAACCTCGCATCCTAGGGGTCCAGAACCCGGATTTCCCCGCACTTCGCCTTGATGGCATCACCATATACTCATGGAAGGAGGGTAGACAGTTGGTGTGGGACTACACATGTGTATCCACCCTGGCTGACACCTATGTACACTTCGGAGCTGATCAAGCAGGTGGGGCGGCCAACCACAGGGAAACAGCAAAATCTCTCAAATACAGGCGACTGGCAAGTCAATACCTCTTTGTTCCCATAGCGTCTGAGACGCATGGCCCCTGGGGCAAGAGTGCCTTGGGATTTCTCAAGGAATTGGGTTCCAAGCTCATCGACGTCACCAGAGACCCAAGGGCTTGCAGTTTTTTGTTTCAGCGCCTCAGTGTGGCGATCCAGAGGGGAAATGCTTGCTGCGTCCTCGGTTCCTGTCCGGAAGCGGAGGAGCTTCAAGAGATCCATAACCTTTAGGCATTTGTCTTGTATGTTTTGTAACTTTTAAATACACAATAAAGCATAAAAAAAAAGGAAGGGGGTGGTAGGAGAAAAGCACACAGAAACTGTATTGGAGGGGACCTACATTCCCTCCAATGCGTTATGTGTGATTTCCTCCGAGGCTATGGGTCCCCCTTCTTCCAGCCAGAGGTGGCACTCCCTTCCATTTTGAAAAAAAAAAAAAAAAAAAAAATCTTATACAGAATACTAATCATATTTTTTGAACACAAAACAATCAGATATAAATACTGTATAACCCATAAATAAAATAAGTGAACATTTAACTACACTTTGCCTTTACTGAGGACTCTTGTTGTATGGGAGACGGTGAGGGGGAGTGGGGGGGGAGCAGTGTTGGCATATGGGGAGAGTGTGGGGGGGGGGGAGTGAGAGAGGCCACATAATAAAAGTATTTTAGAGAATGATCAGGAGTCAGGTCACCAGATTCATGGAGACGAATGACATTCACAATCCAGGCCAACATGAATTTAAAGCAGGAAGATCATGCCTCTCACAGCTATATGACCACTATGACAAAATCACCGAGGCATTAGAAGGAAAACAGAATGCAGATGTACTATATACGGACTTTGCAAAGGCATTCAATAAATGTGACCATGGAACAGAACACAGAGTAACAGTCAACCATATAAAATTGAATCCAAGTTCAGTTAAAAGCTTTGTACTTCAGGGTTGCACAATTGCTTTTCCTTGTTCTCATATCAGATACACCTATAGACAAAAATACAAGTCACAGTTTCGTATCATCCTTTGCAGATGACACAAAAATAGGCATGAAAATTACCTCTGCTGAAGACATTGAAAACCTACAAGCAGATATTAATGTTTTTCCTGCCCGAAATGCATTGCGTAATAGTGGCTTTAGGCATTGTATGTACTAGCTCTATCTATAAATCGATCAATTTATGTAAAATTTACTTGTATGTATGTACCTTACCTGAATAAACATTTATTTTATTTTATTTATTTATATTAATAAAGCCTTAGAAAATAACCTGATGTATAACAGTGATAAATTCCAGGTACTCAGGTACGATAAAAAGGAGGACCTTAAACATAATACCGGGTACAAAACACAATTAAATCTGCCCATAGTAGGAAAGCAGCATTAAAGGATTTTGGAATAATGATGTTTGACGACATAACGTTTAGGGGGCATAGCCAAGCAAATATTGCGTCAGCCAGAAAAATAATAAGATGAATTACGAGAACTTTCAAATCCAGGGATCCTATCACAATGATTGTACTATAACATCGATCTGACTACAAATGGGCCCGAAGTGTCTGCCAGTAATCCATTTCTGTGACAGTTCTTTTATAATTCCAAATATCCAGCTTGGGAGTCTCGCTGGTTTCTCTGATGATGAGTTGCTATCCTGTCTTGTAGACCTGCTACACCATTATATACATCACTCATTTTTAAGTTGTATTTCCTAACAATTTATTTAGTTTATATATCTGGAAAGTATGAATGACCAGTAATAAGTGAGTGTCAGAGAGAGAGAGAGAAAAAGAGTTGATGGATGAGTAATTCCTTTGACAAATTATATCAGTGTCATTCAATGCCAAATCATCACAAAAAGTGGACTTTCATCCCAACTATCTCAGCTTTCATTAAATTTGGTAGGATGGTAGGGGGTATATTCATACAGTAGGAGCTGCTGATGTGAAGAAACCCAACATTGAATGTAATAAAATGGCTCTTTCTAGACGAGCTTTGGTGGCTCTTGGAAGCTATATTGCAGAGATAGCGCCATGCAAATGGGTTATACAGGTATTAGATGCAGGAGTTTGTTGGCCTACAGGAGACCAGAGCCAAAATCTGACCCCTCCCCCCCCCCCCTTCACCTAGCCACCTGCTACC
Organism: Procambarus virginalis; assembly: GCA_020271785.1. Lineage (NCBI taxonomy): Eukaryota > Metazoa > Arthropoda > Malacostraca > Decapoda > Cambaridae > Procambarus > Procambarus virginalis. Next base: position 17,948,608 of record WNGS01160430.1, read on the forward strand.
CATACAAATGTCAATCAACATGTCACAAACTCCAGATGTTTGTGACATGTGAAACTTCAACACATGTTTGTGAACACAGGAGAGGTTACCTTGAGGTACTTCTCACCCAGAAAATGGCGTTTCATTACATTCAATGCTGGTTTTTGCCTTTGTAATGCATACGAACAAAAAGCGACGTTCTTTGTAAAAGAACATGTTGGATCAGTGTATGATAGCTTCAGGAAGCCTCCAGGGCTCACCCAGAAATTGGGGTTTCATTACATTCAATGCTGTTTTTTGACATTATTATAGTACTGTATAGTATAATATTCTTGTGACATTCTTAATAAACGTGATAAAACTTTTCTGGGGGGAGCCCCGTCGGCTCCCCGGAGCTATCCCAGGCTGATATGCTAATGTCAGACTTTGGCATCAGTCATGTGTATGGAGTTCTTAGGCCTACCGGGAACCACGGCCAGAACCGGGCCCCCTCAGAGAGGCACGGGGAGCAATGGCCTATAGAAGCTCCCGTGTGGTTGGAAGCATTCTATGTCTGCCATCGACCGGGACAGGCACCCAGAAAGGTAAGCGCCCCAAAACAAACCCCTATTCTGGTTAAAATTGCTACCAAAAGCCGAACTAGTGGATAGAACTCCCAAAAGAAAAACTAGCAAACTAGTGTGACGTCACACGCTGCCGCGCCGCTGTCTGCGCAGCTCCCCCCTCCCCGGGAGGGGGAAGGGGGAGCCCAGACCCTCCGCGCCGGCTACCCACCCTCAGTTCTTGAGGCTGATGCTATGGGCGAAGGTCGTGTGCTCTGGCTCCGGTGTTCGCTACAACACTGTGCTTGCGTGTGGTGTTTGTTTTCTGGGTGCGAGAGCCAGGAGTAATTTTGGTACTCGGGCTGCATGCGCCTAGGGTTTCCTTCCCTAGGTGCCCTGTAAGTACTACCCTTGGGGCTTGGGGCCACCTTCCACAGGCTCCTTGGGATCTGCCTCTGCTGGTCCGTTTTACCTTTTTCGGTTTTTCGGCCGCCTGTTGGGCTCTTGGGTGTTCTGTTCTCCCTTGTTACTGGCAGGTAAGAGGCAGTTTGCACTGGTAGGGGCGCAGGGTGCTGCACAGCTTGTATTCCCGACATAGCGGCCGGCTCTGTTCCCAGGAGTTCGCTGTCCTCTTG
>WNGS01160430.1:17949863-17967438 GCA_020271785.1 Procambarus virginalis
GGCCCCGCTTTGCTTTTCGTGACCCGGACTGGGGGTGGGGGTCGCTTCGATCCTGGTTCAGTCCGCGCCTCCTCGTCCTTCCCCTACTGCTCGTTCTGGTCCCCCCCCCTTGCTTCCAGCCCCGAAACGTCTGAGGGTTTCGGGGTCGGAGCAGGGGTTCCTTGATCTTGAGACTCGGGCAGCTTCGGGGGGTGCCCCTTCCGGGGGAGCGGCAGAGGCATTCGAGTCTTTCTCCCGGCCGAAGCTTCGGGGTCTGACCAGTGGGCCCCCCTTCCTTCGCTGTTCCGGCTGCTCCGTCCTTGTCTTGTGGGGTCGGGGCTTGGGGAGAGGACTCGGCCTCGGGTCCTGTGGTGTTGGACCTCGAGGCTGGGGAGGGGCTGACTTGGGGGCCTTGGGCTCCGCTGGACCCCGCCTGGGTTTTTCTTCCCTCTGAGCGGGGCTTACTGTTACAAGGAGTGGGGTTCTCTTTTCCCCCCTCTGCGTACGAGTTGGATTTGGTGTCTGCCCCTCCCGGGTTCGGTTCCGTGTTCCCCCGGGTTCGTCGGTTCCGTCTTTCCGGAGGTTTTCGGCTTATCGCATCCAACCTGGTGAGGTGCGAGCGGCCTTTGCAGCTTACCTCCTGCGGGACCCGGATTATGCCTCTGATATGGATCCATCTGAGTTCAGGTTGGGACTTCGTTCCCTTCTGGCTCCGTTACGAGGTTCCGGAGTCTTCCTGGCTAGCAGCCTGCCCTGTGTGTTTTGGATTCCTGGCATTCCTTCTGTCGTTCCCGCACGTTGGAGTGGCGGGAAGCTTCCACGGTGATTCAGGTTTTCCTGGGGGGCGAGCTTGAGTACCTGAATGAGTGCTTGTTTGCCCTGCCCTTCCCGCGATGTGGGCGTTATTCAGCTTCATGTGCAGGTTCCTGTCCTTTCGGCGGCGCTGGTTGCGGAGGATTTGCGCGCCGGGGCCTTTTGGCTTCGGCCTTGCGGTTCTTTTCCATCCTGGAGCTGTCCTCGGATTGGCTCGTGGAGGATGTGAGGACGCTTGGGTCCGTCCCAGGGTCTGGCGCCTTGTCCTCGGCGGCGCGCTCGTTCGCTGCCTTGTTGAAGCTGTTCACGCCGATTTTGCGGGATGCGGTTTCCCTGTTTTATGCTTCCCGTCTCGCGTGTCGGCAGGCGGTGCTGGGTTCCTCCGTGGAATCTGCTTGGGCTCTGGCTCTTAGGCGTTCTTCCCCCTTTTGTCCTCTTCTTTTTGAGGAGTCGGCCGTGGCGCAGTTTATTCAGGCTGCGTCGGCGGCTTGTCGTCCGATGTCGGACTTGTTGGTTTTCGGGGGTCCCGGGGTGGGTCTTCCCGGCGGGGTCGTGCCAGAGCTCGGGGTTCCTCTCGTCGTGGTAGGCCTCTGGTGTCAGGTTCGGGTTCGGCTCCTGCTGCGGACCCGCCTCGTCTGGTCGGCGCGGTGTTCGCCCTGTGCGGGGTTCTGGGTCTCGTAAGGGCGCCGGCCCTTTCGCGGTTTGCCCCGTTGACGGGGCGATGGGGGGGCGGCTTGCGCTGTTCGCCCGCGCCTGGTCCCACGATTCGTGGGCCTTTCAGGTCGTGTCTTGCGGTCTGCGGTGGCGTTGGGTGGCCCCTCCCCCTTTGGGGGGTTCGGGGCTGGCAGGGCAAGTTTCTTCCCCTGCGCTCCGTCGCGTCGTCTTGGAGTGGGTACGTTTGGGCGTCGTCGAACCGACGTCGTCCCTCAGATGGGTTTCCCGTCTGTTTCCGGTTCCGAAACGGGACTGCGCGGACCTGAGGTTCATTCTGGACTTGTCCCGTCTGAACCCCTGGGTTATTGCCCCTCCTTCCGGATGACTACGCTGTCTCAGGTTCGGCTCCTTTTGGAGCCGGGCGCTTGGATGGTGTCCCTGGACCTCCGGGACGCTTATTGGCATGTCCCGATTCATCCGCGGTTCAGGGACTGGCTCGGTTTTGTGGTGGGGCTTCAGAGTTACCGCTTTCGTTGTCTCCCGTTCGGGTTGAACCTGGCACCTCGCGTGTTCACGCGCCTTACACGGGTAGTAGTGGCTCGGTTGCGTCTCCTAGGAGTTCGGGTGTTGGCCTACCTCGACGACTGGCTGGTTGGGCTCCCAGCCGGTCTGCTTGCTTGCTAGCCAGGGATTTGGTTCTTTCCCAGCTCGCCGGGTTCGGGTTCCTGGTGAACTGGAGGAAGTCCCATCTGGTTCCCTCTCAGGTTCGGACTTGGCTGGGTCTCGTTTGGGACTCTCGCACCTCCTCCTTGTCTCTCCCTCCGGAGTCTCTCCAGCGGCTGCGGTCCCGCCTTCGTCTGTTTCTGGTGGGCCCTCGGGTCACCCGGCGGTTGCTCGAGGGGCTGTGCGGGAGCCTGAACTTCGCGATGCTGGTCTACCCGCCGGGTCGGGTTTGGCTTCGTCGGCTGTTCTGGTTCCTTCGGGGTCACCCTTCCGCCTCTCTCGCGATCGCAAGGTTCGACCCCCGGGGGCCTTGCGTCGGTTGCTGCGTCACCGGCTTCCTCTTCGGGTTTTTCGGGGTTCGGTGCCATGGCGCCTTCCCGAGCCCTCGCTCGATGTGTACACGGATGCGTCGTCTCTAGGCTGGGGTTTTGTGACCAGTGCTCACCAGGCCGGCCAGGGGCGTTGGGGTCCGTCCTTCCGTCGAGCTCACAGCACGGTGCGGGAGTTCGCGGCGGTGTGGTTTGCTCTTCGGAGGATTCAGGTGGCCCGCGGATCAACGATCCGGCTCCATTCGGACTGCTCTCCAGTGGTTCATTGCCTGAACCGCGGGGTTCGATGCGGTCCTTGTCTCTTTGGGGTTGGTCGCTTCGGGTGACTCGTCTGCTGAGTTCTCGGGGTTTGGCTCTCCTGGCTGTTCACGTACGGGGCGTGTCCAACGTCTTGGCGGACGCCCTGTCTCGCTTCGTTCCCCTCTCCACGGAGTGGACGGTCGACGACGAGTCCTTCCGCTGGCTTTGCCAGACGTTCGGGCGTCCCGAGGTGGACCTCTTCGCGTCGGCGTGGTCGCGGCGTCTTCCCGTGTATGCGGCGCCCTTCCCCGATCGCGAGGCCGTCGGGGTCGACGCCTTGCGGCTCGACTGGTCGAGGTGGAGGTTCCTGTACCTCTTTCCCCCGGTTCAGCTGTTGCTCCAGGTCCTGACTCGCTTAGAGACTTACCAGGGGAGAGTTGTCCTTCTGGCCCCTTGGTGGCCGGCCCAGCCTTGGTTTCCGTTGCTGGTTGCTCGGTGTCCGAACCCGAGGGTTTTTCCGCGGCTCCGCCTCTTTCAGCAGATCGGGCCGGTACGTCACGTGGCTGGTTCGATCTTCTCCTCGAGTCTTCGCGTATGGTATTTTTGACTCGAGTTTATCATCATCTCTATGGTGATCAGGTGGCCTCCTTGTTGGTGTCTCACCTGCGGGCTTCTCTCGGCGGCAGTATGAAGTTTCCTGGCGGTCCTTCTCTTTCTTTTTGCGTCTTCGTCGTGTTCATTCCTTGTCTGTTCGGGTGGTCTTGTCCTTCCTCTCGTGGTTGTTTCAGGACCGTCATCTTATGCCTAACACTGTCGCCTCCTATCGTGCGGCGCTGGCGGAGCCGCTTCAGCTTGCTTTCGGCATCGATGTCACGTCTGCGCCGTTTCGCAAGCTGTCTCGTGCTTTGTTTCACCTCCGGCCTGCTCATGCGCCGCCTGAGCCGTCCTGGTCTTTGGACAGGGTGCTCGCTTTCCTTTCGTCTCCTCGTTTCGTTGTGGCCCCTTCGGTCCGGGATTGTTTTTCCAAGGCTCTTTTCTTGTTGGCTTTGGCCTCTGGGGGTCGGGTCGGGGAGCTTCATGCTCTCCTCCGGCGCAGGGGCTTCTGCTCTTTTGGTCGTGGTGATAGTTTTGTTCGTTTGCAGCCGTCTCCTTCTTTTCTGGCAAAGAATGAGACTGCTGCGTTCCGGAGGGGTCCGTGGGTGGTTGATGCTTGGTTGGTCAGGCCGGGGGTGCATCATGTTTTGTGTCCGGTTGCGGCGCTTCGCCGTTATTTGCGCGCCACGGCTTCTGTGTCCGGGGACGCGCTTTGGGTTGATCCGGTTTCCCTTCTTCCCTGTTCGCGGGTGCGGGTCTCTCAGGTCGTCCGCAGGGTTATTAAGTCTAGCCAGCCTGCGGTCTATCCCCGTGCCCATGACGTTCGGAAGTTCGCGGCGCTTGCTGCCGTTTTGGGAATATGTCGTGGTCTGATATTCGGGCGCGGGGTTTTTGGCGGTCGAACAGGGTCCTGGCTGCTCGTTACCTTGTCAATGTCCCTGGGCCCGGCGGGCCTGTGTTGCGTTGGGTCGTGGGTCGGCGGTTGCAGCCCGTTGTCTCGGCTTCGAGTTGAGGAGTGAGCGACGACCGCCTCCCGGGTAAGTCCCTCTTTTTTCCGTCTGTGGGTAGTTAGCTCCGGGGAGCCGACGGGGCTCCCCCAGAAAACCAGCGTTGAATGTAATGAAACGCCATTTTCTGGGTGAGTCCCGGAGGCTCCCCGGCATCCCTCCCTCCCTCCGGTCGGCGGTTTTTTTCGCGTTTTTGACATCCAGCCTCAAGAACTGAGGGTGGGTAGCCGGCGCGGAGGGTCTGGGGCTCCCCCTTCCCCCTCCCGGGAGGGGGGAGCTGCGCAGACAGCGGCGCGGCAGCGTGTGACGTCACACTAGTTTGCTAGTTTTTCTTTGGGAGTTCTATCCACTAGTTCGGCTTTTGGTAGCAATTTTAACCAGAATAGGGGTTTGTTTTGGGGCGCTTACCTTTCTGGGTGCCTGTCCCGGTCGATGGCAGACATAGAATGCTTCCAACCACACGGGGGCTTCTATAGGCCATTGCTCCCCTGCCTCTCTGAGGGGGCCCGGTTCTGGCCGTGGTTCCCGGTAGGCCTAAGAACTCCATACACATGACTGATGCCAAAGTCTGACATTAGCATATCAGCCTGGGATAGCTCCGGGGAGCCTCCGGGACTCACCCAGAAAATGGCGTTTCATTACATTCAACGCTGGTTTTTTGAACACAAACAATCAGATATAAATACTGTATAACCCATAAATAAATAAGGTGAACATTTAATACACTTTGCCTTACTGAGGGACTCTTGTTGTATGGGAGATGGTGAGGGAGAGTGGGGGGGGGGGAGCAGTGTTGGCATATGGGGAGAGTGTGGGGGGGGGGAGTGAGAGAGGCCACATAATAAAAGTATTTAGAGAATGATCAGGAGTCAGGTCACCAGATTCATGGAGACGAATGACCTTCACAATCCAGGCCAACATGAATTTAAAGCAGGAAGATCATGCCTCTCACAGCTATATGACCACTATGACAAAATACCGAGGCATTAGAAGGAAAACAGAATGCAGATGTACTATATACGGACTTTGCAAAGGCATTCAATAATGTGACCATGGAACAGAACACAGAGTAACAGTCAACCATATAAATTGAATCCAAGTTCAGTTAAAAGCTTTGTACTTCAGGGTTGCACAATTGCTTTTCCTTGTTCTCATATCAGATACACCTATAGACAAAAATACAAGTCACAGTTTCGTATCATCCTTTGCAGATGACACAAAAATAGGCATGAAAATTACCTCTGCTGAAGACATTGAAAACCTACAAGCAGATATTAATGTTTTTCCTGCCCGAAATGCATTGCGTAATAGTGGCTTAGGCATTGTATGTACTAGCTCTATCTATAAATCGATCAATTTATGTAAAATTTACTTGTATGTATGTACCTTACCTGAATAAACATTTATTTATTTTATTTATTTATATTAATAAAGCCTTAGAAAATAACCTGATGTATAACAGTGATAAATTCCAGGTACTCGGGTACGATAAAAAGGAGGACCTTAAACATAATACTGGGTACAAAACACAATTAAATCTGCCCATAGTAGGAAAGCAGCATTAAAGGATTTTGGAATAATGATGTTTGACGACATAACGTTTAGGGGGCATAGCCAAGCAAATATTGCGTCAGCCAGAAAAATAATAAGATGAATTACGAGAACTTTCAAATCCAGGGATCCTATCACAATGATTGTACTATAACATCGATCTGACTGCAAATGGGCCCGAAGTGTCTGCCAGTAATCCATTTCTGTGACAGTTCTTTTATAATTCCAAATATCCAGCTTGGGAGTCTCGCTGGTTTCTCTGATGATGAGTTGCTATCCTGTCTTGTAGACCTGCTACACCATTATATACATCACTCATTTTTAAGTTGTATTTCCTAACAATTTATTTAGTTTATATATCTGGAAAGTATAAATGACCAGTAATAAGTGAGTGTCAGAGAGAGAGAGAAAAAGAGTTGATGGATGAGTAATTCCTTTGACAAATTATATCAGTGTTATTCAATGCCAAATCATCACAAAAAGTGGACTTTCATCCCAACTATCTCAGCTTTTTATTAAATTTGGTAGGATGGTAGGGGGTATATTCATACAGTAGGAGATGCTGATGTGAAGAAACCCAACATTCAATGTAATAAAATGGCTCTTTCTAGACGAGCTTTGGTGGCTCTTGGAAGCTATATTGCAGAGATAGCGCCATGCAAATGGGTTATACAGGTATTAGATGCAGGAGTTTTGTTGGCCTACAGGAGACCAGAGCCAAAATCTGACCCCTCCCCCCCCCTTCACCTAGCCACCTGCTACCCATACAAATGTCAATCAACATGTCACAAACTCCAGATGTTTGTGACATGTGACATGTTTGTGAACACAGGAGAGGTTACCTTGAGGTACTTCCGGGTACTTGAGGTACTTACCCAGAAAATGGCGTTTCATTACATTCAATGCTGGTTTTTTGCCTTTGTAATGCATACGAACAAAAAGCGACGTTCTTTGTAAAAGAACATGTTGGATCAGTGTATGATAGCTTCAGGAAGCCTCCAGGGCTCACCCAGAAATTGGGGTTTCATTACATTCAATGCTGATTTTTGACATTATTATAGTACTGTATAGTATAATATTCTTGTGACATTCTTAATAAACGTGATAAAACTTTTATGATAGTTTAAGTAAATTAAGCAAATATTCAGTGTGGCATCTCTCTCTCTCTCTTTCAGATTCAAATTCCAACCGATTCAACAGGATTGAAGATGACGCTATTTCAGTTTCAGACATGCCCTTTTTGCTGTAAAGTTAGGACATTCCTGGACTACTTTGGCTTATCTTATGAAGTAATTGAGGTTAACTCGGTCACACGTTCACAAACACGATGGACAGATTATCGTAAAGTTCCATTTCTTGTTGTTCAGCTCCCAAATTCGGAAGACATCTTGGTAAGTTCTTAATTTATATTTTTTCTATAAGGCAGTTTGAAAAATAATTTAAACGTTCCATAGATTTAGGAAAAATGAATATACTGCATGTACGTGAGAGTAGCTGTGGCATGTTGTTTATATAGGAAGTGAAGAAAGGGTGATAGAGGTTGGTTTTAAAAGGCATTTTGGATCAGGGCTTCAATTACTGAGGTGGGTTCTGGGAATTGGTAACAGCCTTTCTTTAAAACTTGCAACCCCCTCCTTGAGCTACAATACCACAATATAATATTCTACAATTTTAAGTTGGGTGGATGAGTTTTAACACCACCCCCATACATCAAAATTATAGAGACTGACTCACATTGAGAGCGTAGTATTTTGTAGCTACAGGAACAGTATTTGCTTTGTTTAGGGTCTAGCATATATAAAAATGTCTGTCACTATACTACATACATTACAAAGTTGCACATCAACTATAAACATCTATGAACTGCTTGTTGTGGTATTGTATACATTAAACTGGAATATTTCATTCTTTGACTGCTCTAAGCAATAGGAGTCCCTGCAAGTAAAATGAAGTTAAGTCAGACTAAGTGACCTAGTCATGTGCCAAGAAAAACAAAAAAAAAGTAGTTTTTCCACAAACTTTCCTGCTCGTAATATTAAGCCTATTCTTAAACCTCTGGGGTTTAAAAATATTGCTTTCCCAGCTAGCCGGGTTCGAGTTCTTCATGAACTGGCTGAACTGGCGGAAGTCCCATCTGGTCCCCTCCCAGGTTTGGATCTGGCTGGGTGTTGTGTGGGTCTCTCGGACCGCTTCCTTGTCTCTCCCTCCGGAGTCTCCTTCAGCTGCAGTCCTGCATGCGTTTGTTTCTGGGGGGGCTTCTGGGTCACCCGGCGGTTGCTCGAGGGTTTGTGCAGGAGCCTGAACTTTGCGATGATGGTCAACCCGCCGGGGTCGGGTTTGGCTTCGTCGATTGTTCTGGTTCCTTCGGGGACATCCCTTCCGCCTCTCTCACGATCGCTGGGTTCGTTCCCTTGGGGCACTGCGTCGGCTGCTGCATCGCCAGCTTCCTCTTTGGGTTTTTCGGGGTTCAGTGCCTTGACGCCTATCCGAGCCCTCGCTCAATGTGTTTGCAGACACGTCGTCTCTTGGCTGGGGCTTTGTGGCCAGGTCGGCCAGGGGTGGTAGGGTCTGTCCTTCCGTCGGGCCCACAGCACGGTGCGGGAGTTCGAGGCGGTGTGGTTTTTCCTTTGGAGGGTTCAGGTTGCTCGCGGATTGACGATCCGGCTCTATTCGGACTGCTCCCCGATGGCTTGTTGCCTGAACCAAGGGGGTTTGATGTGGTCCTTGGCTTTTTGGGGCTGGTAGCTTCATGTGACCCATCTGCTGAGTTCTCGAGGTTTGGCTCTCCTGGCAGTTCACGTTCGGGGGTGTCCAACGTTCTGGTGGACGGCCTGTCTCGGTTCATTTCCCTTTCCACGGAATCGATGGTCGATATCAACTCATTCAGTTGGCTTTTCCAAACGTACAGGTTTGTAAGTTTGAAAAATGCCGACCATCTGGTCGGCATTTTTTCGTGTTTTTGATATCCAGCCTCAGAACTGGGGTAGGGATTGCTGGTGTGAGGGTCTGGGGCTCCCCCTTCCCCCTCTCAGGGAGGGGGGAGCTGTGCATACATGCGGCGCAGCTCGTATGACGTCCTGCTTGTTTGCTCGTTTTCTTTTGGGGAGTTCTGTCCACTCGTTTGATGATTTTTGTTGTTAACCAGAATAGGGGGTTTGTTTTGCGGCGCTTACCTTTCTGGGTGCTTGTCCCGGTCAATGGCAGATATAGAATTTATTTCATGTACATTTCTATGGGCCATTGCTCCTCGTGCCTCTGTGAGGAGGCCAGGTTCTGGCTCGTGGTCCCCGGTAGGCCTAGAACTCCACCCACATCGACTGATGCAAAATAGTTAGGGTATCCATATCAGCCATGGATAGCTCCGGGGAGCCTCCAGGACTCGCCCAGAAAATGGCGTTTCATTACATTCAACGCTTTTTTTTTGTTTTGTTAAGTATATGGAACTGCCCTATACATAGTTTTATAGGACAGTAGCCAAAACAAAGATACTTAATGGTATTTCAATGGAATGGACCAAAACAATGGTACTTCACGGAAGTACCTGTGCCATTTAATTTGACTCCTCTCCTTCCTTCACATGTAAACAGTATTAGGTTTTAATACCTTGCATTACTGTTGAAATTTGATGAAAATTAATTTAAATATTTTTTTTTTCTCAGCAACTAAAGGACAGCACTATGATTATATCAGTACTTCAGTCTTTCCTCAATAACAAGACTGCAAATCTTCAGGATCTTGTGAAATGCTATCCTCCTGTTGCCTATTCAGATGGCAGAAAAACACACATTGAAGTTATGAATCGTTACTTTCTGATGTATGGACAACATCCATCAGATCGCTCTCAGGAAGACATTGTGTAAGTTATTTAGACATCTTAAATTATGAATACCTTAGTGTTTTTGTATACATATTTTTGACCGAGGGGGGGGATTCCCCCCCCCCCTCCTTCATCTCTCATTTCCCCAGTCTTTTTTTTTTTTTTTTTTTTTTTTTTTTTTTTTTTTTTTTCTATCCATCAGGCTTTGTGTGAATAGCCCCAGGGAAAAAGTATCAATACAAATTGCCTTTTTCTGGTTATGAACAGGACTGTGCTCAGTGGAGAGCATACCTTAATCAATCATGATGTAACGACTGACTATTACACACAAACCTTTTGAATCGCTCAAACTGCCGCCAAATGGTTCATGGAGACTTAAACCACAACAAACCTTTCTTAAACTACTAACCAATTAAACAGTGACCAGATATCCTGCCAGTGCACACAAGGGCTGGAGGAGGCAGGCCCCCCTCATTCTATGCCTGGCACTTTTCGTATTGAAAGCTTCCGACTTAGATAAGTGCAGTATTTTGCTCCTTAGTAAGATTGTTCTCAGTCTTGGCCACACCTAAACCTGTGTATAAGTTATGTTTTGCTAGGTAACAATTTTAAATCTTAGCACAAGGGGAAGTCTTCCCTGTTTTAAGGTTCACTTCACGGCATGGTACGCATGTTGTTTGCATGCTTCTATTCTCCCAGTCTGCTTAGATTTAGCTTCATGGAAGTACTTTCCTTGGCATCAGTTGCAAGGAACAATGACTACAAATGGTTTGCTTTCCTGAATGCTTTAACCTGGCAAATCAGGTTACCCATCTCTTGATACAGTGTATTTGGGGACTCTGGTCTCCTATCTGAGGCCTGTGCAGCCATGCTTACCCATTATATTTTCACCGCATTATAAGGGTTGAGCACTCGGTTAATTTTTAGTGGCTGTGATGTATAAAGGTGTCTTTTGTTTAGTCTGGCTCTTCTCGTCCTTTTTCATTGATAGGCAATAAAGTCTCGGTAAGGGCCGACTAAAGGCTGGGGTATCACTTTGGTTGTTTTGGTTTTTCTCATGGACTAGGAAGATTTATTTACCTAATTTATTTGCTGTTTGAAGTTTAATGGATAACCCTCCCACTCCCCTATCTTAGTGCTGGTGGGAGAGGACTTCGTCTGAGCAGGTGCCATGGCTGTGTGCTGGTTTCTGCTTGTTCCATCTTGGGGGTTGGATGCTGATCTGGATAGAACCTTCTCAAGGGAATTGCCCAAGTTCAAGTAATGAACCAATGGAGAATGGTCTGAATGGAGCTGGAAGACAATGGCCAGAGTAATTCAAATCCTCCTCAAAGCATACCGCACAGCTACAAACAGGCGCAACCATACTGTGTACTGGATGGACTGTCCCAACCAAAGGGCCTGGCCAGACTGGTGATTGTTGGTCACAAATCCCCAACCCAGGGCCAATATGTTCATAAACACATCGAGCAAGGTGCCAAGGAACTAAACCTCGAAAATCCGAAAAAGGAAGCTGGCGATGCAGAAGCCAACGAAGGGTGATCAGGGCCCAAACCCAACAATTGCAGCAAAGGGGATGAACTGAAGAAACCAGAATATCCCCCTGAAATCACACCTTACTCAGCAGAAAAACCATGCAGACTAAGTTCAGGTTCCTGCATAAATGCTTAAGCCAACACCAAGTCACATGGGGCCACCTCAACACCAGAAGGTGGCAATGCTGTAGCCAAGGAACTGAAGCCAGAGCAAAGCCGCTGGTGGAAAAGAAAGTAACGACAGCCAGGAGTCTCTCACGAGGCCCAGCCAAGTCTGAACCTGGGACTGAACCAACTGGGACTTCTGCTAGTCCACCATGAACTCAAAACTGGTGAGTTGGAATTGAACCAGATCCCTGGTTAGCAGACATGCTGCTTAACTAGGGACCTAAGCCAACACGTCATCAAGGTAGGCAGGAATATGAATCCCCAGTAAATGAAGAAAAGTCACCATGACCCTAGACAATCTGGTAAAAACACAGGGAGCCAGATTGAGACTAAAGGGAAGGATGCTAAAGTGGCAAGCTCGACGCCCCATGTCAAAACTTAACCATTCTCTGACCTTGGATGTATGGGGATGTGGCAGTAAGTGCCCTTGAGGTGCAGAGAAATCAACCAGGCCCAAGACTCCAACACAGAGCTCCAAAACATGTTTATGAATTTGGGCCAGAGTGGTCATACAGAAGGGGGGCAAGGGATGAAATCATACAACCCTGTATGACCAAGGATGAAACCGAGCTCGGCCGAATCCCATATTGGGACTGGAAAAAGACAAGATGCCCAATACAGTATTGACGCTGACGTCTGACCACGTCGGAAGCTACCCATTCCGTAATGACCTGACAGAGACAAGGGAACGAGGAGCACCCTGAAAGCCCTGACCCCCTGGAAGGGGGACGACCAACCAACTCTATTGAAGGCCTTGAGGAATACCCTGAAAATCTCACAAATGGTGGGACCAGGAGTCGGTAAACCATGTGAGCTGCCTCTCCATACTACCCTGTGAAAGGAGTGAACCATAAAGTGAAGGCATGAATCACAAACAGCGGTGTCTTTCTACTAGGCACAAAAGCAGTGCTGAGGAGCAGAAGAGGAATGGACAGCGAGAGGCTCATAACCCACAATCTAGCTCCAAAGAAGGCCTACCCAAACCAGCAGCAGGCAAAGTCCCAGTGCTACCTAGAACACGGCAACTGCCTCCTGGAGCATGGGTGCATACAGCCTAGGTGAAGCTGCTGAAGCCACCGCAGTGGGCAACAAGACACCTGCATCTAACCCCATCCCAAGCGAATCAATGTCCTCATGAAGCCAGCCACAAGAAAGCACCATAAGGGCAAGAAAATGGATGATCATAGCCAAGTGTGAATGAGGCCACAAGTTATCCTCCATGAGGGCCACATGTGCCGTGACTGCAATGCACATGTGCAGAACTAGTGACTGCACTGGCGGGAGTTTTGAATGTATTCCCCCCCCCCCTTTCAAAGCAACAGTTTCAACTTTACTGCCAATTACAACACTATTTCACATACGCCTTACAAAAAAGACCCCTTCCTCGCATAGTAAATTTGTAACACAGTGGTACCTCAGTTTACGAACGCCCCTGTTTATGAACTTTTCGGATTATGAGCCCGAATTGTTCGGAAAATTTGAATCGGGATACGAACTTTACCTCAGGGTACGAGTTTGTTGATACGCGTACGGCCGACCTAGCGCGTGGTGGCACGGTGATTGCGCCTCGGTTTACCACTGCCTCGCGCCAAGTGACTATCCCGCCTGAATTCTTCGCAAGGATTTAGTTTCTTTTGTATTTTTGGCTATTTGAGCATAAAAGTTACTATATATCTCGCCATAGGTCCCAAGAAAGCCAGTGGTAAGGTTCAAGGCAAGAAATCACATGTGAGAATGACCACAGAGGAAAAACAAGAGATCATTCGTAAGCATGAAAATGGTATGGTAAGCATGAAACGACTCTCCCAGTGAAAGCTGTAGTAGGCCGTTGCATTAATCTTTTCAATGACAATGTGATGCCTCACTTTTCCCTGTTACAAAGAAGGGAAAAACAATCTTCAATGGAACGTTTCCTTGTGAGAAAATCAAGCAGTGAGCCACAAGCAGGACTTTGTGCACTCCAGAGAAATCTTCACTACCTGATGTTATAATGGAAGGGGACTCCCCTTCCAAACAGTAACCTCTCCTCCTCTCCCCTCCTTACTATCTTCCATATGCCAACAGGAGTCATCAGCAAGGGTAAGTAATAACTTGAACATACTTTTGTAGTGAAGATTTGGGTGAATTAGGTATAAAATTTACTTTGATGTGAAGTTTTTGGGGAGGCAGGAATGGATTAATTCATTTCCCATTATTTCTTATGGGGAAATTTGCTTCGGTTTACGAATTTTCGAGTTACGAACCGTCTCCAGGAATGGATTAAATTCTTAAACTGAGGTACTCCTGTACCTTGTCAGATCAATCCTGGAATATATGACTACGTAGTCCAAAACTGAGAGGTATGAGTTGTACGGAAAAACTACTGACATTGGACCTTATATTGCTGGAAGAGTTATGGAAGACATGATTACCAGATACAAATTTCTTGGGGAATTGACAAGGCAGACAGGACAGGTTATTTCAAATGGGTATTTGGCAAAAAAAAAAACTCGAATGTAAACCAAGAGCCAAAATAAGCTGGACACACAATAGAATTTTTCTGGGTCCGAGTAGTGGACAAATACAATGCATTAAGACGTGAAGTGGTGGAGGCACTGTATATGCAGTTTAAAATGAAGATGTCTAGTAGGCTACGACACCTAAACACTAATGGATTGAAGGTTGAGAGGTGGGAGCCGGTCGGCCGAGCGGACAGCACGCTGGACTTGTGATCCTGTGGTCCTGGGTTCGATCCCAGGCGCCGGCGAGAAACAATGGGCAGAGTTTCTTTCACCCTTAGCCCCTGTTACCTAGCAGTAAAATAGGTACCTGGGTGTTAGTCAGCTGTCACGGGCTGCTTCCTGGGGTGGAGGCCTGGTCGAGGACCGGGCCGCGGGGACACTAAAAAGCCCCGAAATCATCTCAAGATAACCTCAAGGTACCATAGGTGCTCAACCTACTTAGCACAATTAGGCAGTTTGGTGAGCACATAGCATTTGTAGTGCTTACTGTTGTCAAATTATTTAGTTTTTTGTTTCTAGTTTACTGTCTGCTGCTTTCTTATTTGTTGTTTGCAATATGCTCTCTAATGTAACTCAATGTTAACACTTTTATTCTCATTGCATATAGGTGACGACATGACTAATGAGATAATACATGTGCTCCTTCAGCAGCCAGCACTTGAAAGTGTTTAAAATTTGCAAGGAAGAATCTCAATTAAAAACTACAGTTTTCAAAGATAAGTTATCAGATATGGATACAAGTGCTGTTTTTTCTTTTCTGAGGGTGGATCTTTTCCTTGTGGCTCTCTGAAGCTACAATGTTGATTCAATGCCAAACTACTAGGTGCCATCAGTGGCAAAGTATTTTTTCATTTCATTGCTCCCCTCAATTAGGGGAGCTCTATCCAATTATTCGGCTTTTGGAAGAAATGTTTTCACCAGAATAGGGGTTTGTTTTAGGATGCTTACCTTTCTGGGTGGTTGACCTGGTCGATGGCAGACATAAAATGCTTCCAACCACACAGGGATTTCTATAGGCTGTTGCTCCCCTTGCCTCTTCTGAGGGGCCAGGTTCAGGCTCGTGGTCCCCGGTAGGCCCATTGAACTCCATACACATGACTGATGCCAAAGTTTGACATTAGCATATCAGCCTAGTAAGCTCTGGGGAGCCTTTGGGTCTCACCCAGAAAATGGCGTTTCATTA
The DNA here is from genome assembly GCA_020271785.1 of Procambarus virginalis. NCBI lineage: Eukaryota > Metazoa > Arthropoda > Malacostraca > Decapoda > Cambaridae > Procambarus > Procambarus virginalis. The sequence goes on from WNGS01160430.1 coordinate 17,964,958, forward strand.
CATTCAACGCTGGTTTTTATATGGCTTTGTTTTTGTTCCCCCGCCTCTAGTTGTCAGGTGGGTGAGCTTCGTGCACTCCTTCAGCACCAGGGTTTTTGTCCCTAAGCCCAGGGAGTTGTTTTGTTCGTCTGCTGTTGGCTCCTTCATTTCTGGCAAAGAATGAGTTGGTTGGCTTTCAGAGGGGTTGGTTGGTGGTTGATGCTTGGTTGGTTAGGCCAGGGGTGCATCTTGTTCTTTGCCGCTACTTTCGTGCCACCACTTCTGCTTTGGTGGACTCGTTGGTTGCTCCGGTTTACCTGGTCCCTCTTCTCAGGGTTCATGTTTCTCTGGTTGTCTGCAGTGTTCTTCAATCTGGCCAGCCCGAGGTCCTCCCTCGTGCCCATGACATTCATTTATTTGCTGTTCTTTCAGCTGTTTTTGCCTGTATATTTGGGCAGTTATATGGGTGCGGTGTTTTTGGCGGTTAGACTGGGTCATGGCACCCAGGTTCTCTTGCATATTATTATGCCTTGTCAGCCTTGTGTGGCCTTGGGTCATGTGTTATGGCCCGTGGTTTCTCCTTTGTGAATACTGTACCTGAGGTGCTCCCTCCTCCCTAGTGGGTTCCCCTTGTATTTCTTCTCTGTGGGTAGGTAGTTTCATGAGCCACAAAAGGACTTCCCTAGAAAATCAGCATTGAATATGAATGTAATAAATGCCAGTTTCTGGGTGAGCCCCGGAGGCTCCCTGACACCCTCGTTTTCCCAGGAAGTCGGGGATGGTTTTTCCCATCATCGTAGAAGAGAGTTGAGCAGCCGGCTGACCCAGTCTGCCCCAAAACGAGGGAAGAATCGTTTCTTTACATTGGTGGTGTATTTTTTTTTTTTTTGGTTTGAGACATCGATATTTACTTATAACCAGCAGTGGTCTGTTTTTTCTTGCTAATTTTGTAGGTGCTTTTCCAGTGGTGGCGGACATGATTAAAATTCACTGATTGTAGTGCCACTGCTCTCTGCCTGCTTAGAGGGAGACATGTTCTGGCTCATGGTACCCAGTAGGCCTAGAAGAACTCTGGCACTTAGTAGTTTGGCACTGTATCAGCATTGTAGCTTCAGGGAGCCACGGGGACTCGCCTAGAAATTGGAATTTCATTACATTCAGTGCTTTTTATTTTTTTTTTCAGAGAACCGCAAGTGGAGGAAGTGGGTGGATGATGTATTTGTACATGTTCTTTCCCCTAATGTTTATCGTACTCCCAAGGAAGCATTCCAAGCATTTGAGTGGTTTTCTAAAGTAAGTGGATTTAACAGTAATATACTAATATGTATGGTGATAAATTAGAAAACATAACAGTTTGATGGCTAACCTGTTTATTCACACAAGGAATTTTACTGAAGTAAATGAACACTAAATAGTTGATATTGATTACTATTAATCTTGTCATCCAAAAATAATTTCATTAAGAAAATATTTGTAATGTTTGCTTCCTTTCAGTGTGAACATTTTTCTTCAATTGGAAAAATATACTGGTACTGTATACCTTGCCACTGTCCACATGGCACCGGTGTGAATAGTTGTCAACATATTCACCTCGTGTCTGTCCCTCCAGTGCACTGATAAGATATTGTTACACTCCCACGGGTGGCAATCACCCACTGCAATCTAATGCCAAACACTGTATTTCCCTCCTGTGGGCCTTGACAGTGCTACATACACCGGTGTTGTGGTCAAGGAGGAATCTGGTCAACAAGGGGCTGGTATAGTAGTTGTCCGTGAACAGGATATACCCCTTGTTCAGCAACGGTTCCATGAGTGTTTTGACGACACTGCCGGAGAACCCGTGTGGATCTTGAGGTGGTATGTCAACGTCTGTACCTGAATACAGTATTATGTCCACGACATACCAGTTTCGCAGTCACATAGCACGAAAAACTTTAGTCCAAACCGGTGACGCTTTGATGGGATGTACTGCTTGAATGTCAGTCGTCCCTTAAAGAGGACTAGCGATTCATCAGTCACTACATTCTGCCCTGGTACAAAATAGTCACGGACTTTCGTCTCATCACTAAAAATCTTCTGCACCTTCCAAAGTCTGTCCTGTCTGTCTTCATTATCATTGTTCTCAAAGTGCAGGCACCTGAGAAGCAACAGGAACCTATCATGTGACATGTACCTGTTGAACACGGAGAATGGAACAAGGCGGTCTTTGCTCCAATAATCCTGGATCACGTGTTTTTCAGAATGTTTTCATCATTATGCTCAACGCTAAAAATACATACATTTACTCATTTGTCGTGTCTTTCCATCGTGTCATGCAAGAGGCAGTAAAATGCCAAAGTCAATGAGGCTGTGAGCCTATCTGTTCGTCTCTGCAACAAGATGGTCCATGAATTCCTTATCAAAATATGCTATAAATAGTCTATTTCAGCCATATCATCACCTGTATAGGGGAATAAGGTGTCACACCAACATCGGATACCATCAAATGTTGGAATTTGTAGG
>WNGS01160430.1:17976297-18018255 GCA_020271785.1 Procambarus virginalis
GATCTGGTGAAGTGGAATGCTGAGCTCTGATGCACATTCTCTCAGAACTCATGGTGAAATTCCATCTGGGCCAACTGCTTTGTTCTTACTGAGCTCCTTTAGCATATTTTCCACTTCATCTCTAGACACCTCTATACACTCTATGTTGTTCTCTGGAATTCTTATTGTTTCTGGTTCTCTGAAGATTTAATTTTGTACAAACACACTTTGGAACTTTTCATTTAGTGTTTCACACATTTCTTTTTCATTTTCTGTGAATCTTTTTCCCATTTTCAACCTCTGGATATTATCCTTTACCTGCAATTTGTTGTTTATGAATTTATAGAATAGGCCGGGTTCTGTTTTACATTTATCCGCTATCCCTTTTTCAAAATTTCTTTCTGCCTCTGTCCTTACTGCCGTATAGTTGTTTCTCGCATCTTTGTATCGCTGGTATGTTTGGGGGTTTGGCCTCTTCCTATACTGATTCCATTTTTGTGTCTTTTGGTCTCTGACCCTCGCACAATTTCTGTTGAACCAATTCTGTTTTCTGGCCCTGCATCTCTATTTTGGTATGAATGTTTGTGTGCCTTCCTCGTATATTTTGCAAAATTTGGCATACATTTCATTTACTTCCCTGCCTAGCAACAAGTCTGTCCAATTACACTCATTAAAAAAATTTCGAAGTTCCCCATAGTGACCTCTCCTTAAATTGAGTTTATCAACTTTTTCAATGTCCCCATTTTCTTCTTGATGATATCTTAAAGCATAATCAATGTCTAACAGGACGTGATCACTCTTTCTCAAGGGAGTACTGGATGTCAAATATCTCTTCTTTCCTGGTGAATACTAGATCTAGTATTGATGGTACATCTCCTTCCCTCATTTTTGTGGCCTGCTTTTATGTGTTGATACAAGAATGCCTCCAGAATGAGGTTCACAAATCTGCATGTCCAAAAGTCCTCCGTTCTTGCTTCATAGGCCTCCCAGTCTATTGCTTTAAAGTTGAAGTCCCCCAGTATCAACAGTCATGATTTATCTTTATCTGCTTGTACAATAATATCTCTCATGACCATTATGAGGCCCTCTCGTTTGTCATCCAGTTCTTCCTTTGTCCATGTGTTGGGAGCCGGTCGGCCGAGCGGAAAGCATGCTGGACTTGTGATCCAGTGGTCCTGGGTTCGATCCCAGGTGCCGGCGAGAAACAATGGGCAGAGTTTCTTTCATCCTATGCCCCTGTTACCTAGCAGTAAAATAGGTACCTGAGTGTTAGTCAGCTGTCACGGGCTGCTTCCTGGGGGTGGAGGCCTGGTCGAGGACCGGGCCGCGGGGACACTAAAGCCCCGAAATCATCTCAAGATAACCTCAAGATTGCTTGCTGGTGGGCTGTAGGCATTTAAAATTATCAGCTTATCATCCTGATTCCAGATCTGCAATGCCATTATGTCAATATCTCGAGGGTTTTCAAATATTAACTCTCTTACCTTCTTGTGTTTTTTCACCAGTACAGCCACTCCTCCTCCCTTCCTAGGTTTCCCATCACGTCTCCAAATTGAATAGCCTCTTGGGAATATGACTTCATTTAATATATTTCCTTCAAGTATCATCTCTGATAATGCAACAATACCTGGGTCCCTAAGCTGAATTATATCTTGCAATTCCAAAGTTTTTGACCTCACTCCATCTATGTTGGTATATACAATTTTCAGGAACATGTTCCATTTTCCTTTGCTCTTTACTCCCCCTTCCACTACTGATCTTGTTGCCTTGTTTTTATATACCATTTCACAAGCTTTCCAGTCCCTGTCACTTTGTAGAAAAAAGAATTTCTGTCTTCTTCATTTCTATTCCCATTTAGACGTTTTGCCTCAATTAGGTTCATTTTCAGCTTTTCTCTGTCATCCTTGGAGAGGTCTTGTCTTATTGACCAAAGTTTGCCAACTTCTTCACTCTGCAATATCCTGGCATTTCTAAGCACTTCCATCATGTTTTTCACTCCATTAAACGTCACCCTTAACCCTTAAAGTGCGCATCACATCATATGACGTGCTAGACGTTTTACCAGTCAACTGCTCTTCACGTCATATGATGTGTTGGGGTACTATGCAAGATTTAAACGGCCCGCGGATACACGGGGTTCACCACACCTTCATCAGGGCTCTTGTAAACAGACGCCATTTTTTTAAAAAATCGTGGGTCAAACTCCCGGGTGTTAGGGGCCTCAGTATCGCGTAAGCTACCAAGCCTGACGCACGCAGCATGAGCTCACAGCACTGCTGTTCAGCTTGTGACCACAGCATCGCCTAAAAATGCCAAAATATACTTGTTCATGCTATTATGTAGTGATGATATTATTACAGAGGACCCCTGACTGTGATAAAAGTGACTAGGGTTCTGATAATAGCAGGATTGCGATGATATTTAGCGCTGTGCGCCATGGAGGGAGGAGTAATGCTGTGGGAGGGAGGGTGGTGGCGATGTTTTCTGACTGTGTGTGGCCACCTTTTATTGACTGCACTCAGCATACCAGCTTAGTGGTTCGCTGTAGTGAACACAAATGTAGATACTTATATATAACGTGTGTATAGAAGGTATAAACAGCAAGAGAAGGTTTGGAGCCGCCATTTTGGTGAGGGCGGTGGCGTTGTCTGTACGACGCCACCGTGCAGACGACGGTGTTGTTTACTGGTTACCACGATGGTCTATGGGCACCATACCAGTTTATTTGTACAAGTATGGTGAATAAAACAGGTAGATATTTATTTATAATGTGTGTATATAGCGTAATAACACCACACAGTATTGTTGGAGGAGAAATATTAGTGTGTCTGGCCTTGAGGGAGGCAGCCATCAGCTGACTGTGTTAGGTCCTATGTCTTTGTGACTTTACTCACCATACAAGCTTAGATGTACAGTTATGGTAAACAAAATATGTAGATACTTATATATAACGTCTGTATATAGTGAATTATAGCAAATACAGTATTGTGGGAGGAGAATGTGGGCGAGTCAGATGACTGGAGGGAGGGCGGGAGTGGCTGGCTGGTACACGGCGGTCACTCCTCGTTACTTTTTGACTCATAATAGCTACTTAGTGGTTCGTTATAGTGAACAGAACATGCAGATACTTATATATAACCTGTGCTTATAGTGTAATAACCGACAAAGTATTTGTTCACTGATTGATGAACATAACTGAATCAACAATATGCACACCATATTTTTGAGTACAGCAATGATTCACTCATTTTATTATATAAATATATCAAACTACACACTATTGAATACTATTACAGCAAAAAAACTATGAAATATCAATCAGAGACATTGAAATAATTAGGTAATTATCTCTTTGTGGCAACTCTGGCCTGACAGCTAGCGAGCAACAGACCGCCTGGGACGCATGCTGAGTCAGCGCCTATAATTTGCCAGACTTCCCCGCCCTATAGCGGGCAATATATGGCACTTACGATTTTTTTATTATTTTTCCCGTGATCAGTGAACACAAATTACCAGGTTAGGAAGAAAAATAATTTTTTTTGGGGGGAGCCCCGTCGGCTCCCCGGAGCTATCCCAGGCTGATATGCTAATTTCAGACTTTGGCATCAGTCATGTGTATGGAGTTCTTAGGCCTACCGGGGACCACGGCCAGAACCGGCCCCCTCAGAGAGGCAAGGGGAGCAATGGCCTATAGAAGCCCCCGTGTGGTTGGAAGCATTCTATGTCTGCCATCGACCGGGACAGGCACCCAGAAAGGTAAGCGCCCCAAAACAAACTCCTATTCTGGTTAAAATTGCTACCAAATCCGAACTAGTGGATAGAACTCCCAAACAGAAAAACAAGCAAACTAGTGTGACGTCACACGTCACCGGCCGCTGTCTGCGCAGCTCCCCCCTCCCGGGAGGGGAAGGTGGAGCCCAGACCTCCCACGCCGGCTATCCACCCATCAGTTCTTCGGCTGATGCTATAGGCACCGGTTATGTTCTCTCGGCTCCAGTGGTTGTTTCAGCACTGTACCTAGAGTGTGGTGTCTGTTTTTCTAGGTGGTGCGTGAGCCGGGAGTGATTCTCCAGTACTCGGGCTGCATGCGCCTAGGGTTCCCTTCCCTAGGTGCCCTGTAAGTACTGCCCTTGGGACCTGGGGCCACCTTCCACAAGTTCCTTGGGTCTGCCCCTGCTAGCCGTTACTGCTTGGTTTTCGGCCGCTCTCTGTGTGTGCTCGGGTGTTCTGTCTCCCTTGTTCGCCTAGAGTAAGGGGCAGTTTTGCACTGGTGGGGCGCAGGGTACTGTGCAGCTTGTCTTTTCCCAATCATAGCGGCCGGCTCTGTTCCGCTTGGTACGCTGTCCTCTTTGCGGGGTTTCTCTTTTCTTTTGTTTATCTACCTGGTGGGGGGTCTGCCTTCGTTCTTGCCCCGGTGTCCCTTGTGTTCTGAGTTTTCTGGTGGTACCCCCTGCTAGGTCCCCGTGAGTGTACACGTCCCGGGGGTTCAGCTCTTAGAAAGTTGTTTGGTAGTTTTGGGTGCCGGTTAGCAGTACCCTGCCTGGGATTACCTGAGCGCGAGTCCTCTTATAGTAAACGCTCGGGACCCTGGGAAACCCCTGGGGGCGCGTGGGTCCGATGGATGTGACCCCAGAGCCCCCCCCTCGCTTCCAGCGAGTTTGAGGGTTGCTCACCCCTTGTCTCTGGGTGACTCTCTGTTTTGCCTCCGTCTGCTGCCTGTGGGGTCGGTGACACCTTCGACCCAGAGTCCTGCGAGTTTGTTGCTCGTTGTGGCTCGCTTACCCAGTTGTGCACAGCTGGTGCGGGCAGCAGGGGCGTTGCACTTGAGCCTTGGTGGTGGCAACGCTCTCGTGGTAACTCCCCGGGAGCCCCGGGCTGCCCCGTTTTGGTTCTTGTTTTTCCCTGGATTCCCCTTCCTGCCTGCATCCGGTTCCTTACCGTCTGTAGGTTCAGGGCGGGGTTTGTTGGTGTTGAGACTCGGGCAGTCTCGGGGAAATCCCCTTCCGGGGTAGTGACGGGGGCATTTGAGCCTGTTCCTCCAGCCGTGTTGTAAGAGTCTGCCAGTGGGCTCCCTTCCTTCGTGTTTTCACGGCTGCCCCGGTTTTCTGGTACGGCCGGGGCTTTGGGGGGACGGCTCGGCCCCGGGGCCTGTCGTGTGGGTTCCCGGGGCTGGGGAGGGGCTGACTTGGGAGGCCTTAATGGCCCCGTTGGACCCCGTGGGGTTTTTTCTCCCCCTCTAGGCGGGGCTTGTGGTTACGCGGAGTAGGGTTTTCCTCCCCACTCGCCGTACGTGCTGTTGGGTGTCAGCCCTCCCCGGGCTCGGTTCCTTGGCCTTTGAGTCGGTTGGTTCCGTCCTGTGGGTGGATGTTTCCCCCCCCCCTTTTGGGACGGTGTTTTCGTCATGTTTCCCGTTTTGGGGTTCTACGTGACTCCTGGTCTCGGGTGCACCTGCGCCTTTGTGTGCCTTCGGGACTGGTTTTGGCTTCCGTGTTCTCGAGGGTTCGGGAAGGTGTTTCGCTACTTCCCGCGTTATTGGAACGTCTGTCGGCTCCTCGTCCTTGTCGCCGCCGAGTTTGGGCTACTTGTAGCCTTGGGCTACTTGTAGCCTTGTTGGGCTGCTTGTGGCCCGGCTGCGTGCTTTATTTTGGGCTCTGTCTTCGCTTCTTTGGCCGGTTTTATTGTTCCTGCTCACTCTTTTGGCTTCTTTTTAGTGCAGTAGTCCTGGTTGCCGCCTTCCCGCAGAGACTGTTGCGCGTTTTCGGCCAGCGTGTCATGCGCGTGCGCCGCGGAGTTTGTTTTGGTTTGGGCGGTGTGTAGTGCTGGTGTTAGACGCTTCTTGCTCCAGTGCTTCGCCTCTCGCTCTTCTCCCTTGGCGCGGTGTGTGCCCCTTCGCTCCGGGGGTGTCCTGGGTTCCAGTTGTGGGGAGGCCGCAGAGGTTTTCTGTGTCATGGGTGTGGGCCGCCTTCTTCGCCTCTCCCTGCTCTCCTGCAGGTCCGGCTCTGGCGTCTTCACCTGTCAGTGCTCCCAGGTTCTTCTGGGCTCGGTTGAGTCGTGTCACTTCGTGCTACCGTTAGCCAGGTGAGTTTCTGCGGTCTGGCGTCTTTTGGCAGGGTGCTGGATGCGGTGTTATATACCTGTCTTTATTTGGGTATCTTTTTGTACGACTGAGACCGTTCGCACACCAGTGTCTGTCCCCCTTTTCACCCCTTCCTGTCCCACTCTTGTGCATGTCCAACCCATGCTAGGGTCATTCAGGGGTTCCACCTTTGTTAGTGTTATGAGGTGTGGGGGTTGTGGTGTTGGTTTCTGTACTCGCCTGGTAGGGCTCCTGGCTGTGCTTGCAAGGTTTTTGCACTCTGGTTTTGGGTCCCGCTTATCTGGTAGAACTTGCGGGATAGTACCAGTGGAGTGCAGTGGTGCTATAGGCACCATCGGGAACACTGTATATCCTTCAGAGGTCTGCAGTTGTTAAAGACCTACGTGCGAGCATACGCCTTCTTGCTGGAAAATTACCTTGGGTTTTCCTTGAGGTGCTTCCGGGGCTTAGCGTCCCTGCGGCCCGGTCGTCGACCAGCCTCTGGACTGCTCATCCTGGCTGTTGGACGTGGCTGCTCGCTGCCTAACGTATAGTCACAGCCTGGTTGATCGGGTATCCTTTGGAGGTGCTTCTCCAGTTCTCTCTTGAACCACCCGTCCTCGCAACATTTAATAAGTCGTTCTTGCCTTATTAGTTACGTGCATGGGTGACATGCTAAACATCATCGTTTTCCTTTTCGGAACTTCATGGAAAACACCGACCTTCCTTACCCTACTTAGTATGTTGAAAATGAGCGTCTTATGGTTTCGTAATTACAATTGTTACTTACCCTATTATAGGTGTAACAACGCTGAACACTGTGGGGGATTGCCAGTTATGCCCCTTATGGTCCATCCGTGGACTTCCGGGGCACGCTAGCTTGCTTTCGAATTAGTTATGGCCATCCTGGTTGTGGGGAGTCTGTGGGCCTGCAGGCCGCTCCATGTGGCTGCCTGGTGGGCCTCCTCTGCCGGTCTAGCCTGGCCTCGGGCCAGGCTTGGGGTGTACGTGAGCTCCCAGTTCCCCATCCTGCCGATTTTGAGCGGGGTTTCTCCGCCGTCGGTCGCCTGGTATGCGGGTTCCTGGGCCTGCTGGGTTCTGTCGTGTCTCCGTGGGCCCTGTCTGGGGTCTGTCTGCTCCATTCTCTGCCTTTGCAGAAGCGAGTTGCTCTTTACCTGTGGCATGTTGCGGTGGTGTGCCTGTTGCTACTACTGCGCGTGTGCTTTAGTACCGTGTTTTGCGGTGGCGTGTCCTTATTCCTGGGGTTTTTATGCTTCTGCTCTTTCGTACTGTCTCACCCCTGTCGTTTTTCCTGGCATCTCCTTTTGTCTGTTTTGCCTGCACTTGCTGCTATGTTGGGGGCCGTGNCCACATGTGGCTGGCATGTGGGATCTCACAGGTGTGTGTGTGCTGGATACTCTTGCAATGACCACATGCAGTTTGATGGCTTTCACTACCTTATAAACCAAAATGATGTGATAAAAGTTTCTTCTTCTATGGCCTCATCAATCGAGTCATGTGACACAGCTCAACTCCTTAGACAACGGCTATGGAGAAAAATGGCCATACCTGCTATGCACAAAAAAATATAAGAATTCCAAGAAATAATTTTTCATTATCTTATTAATTTATATGCAGAATGTAAGAAAAAGTGAAAAATTTGTGAATATTATTGTTTATACTGGGTGGAGGCACTCTGTAAGTCTGCATCTGGCACTCATCAGTTCCAGGTGCTCGAGTTTTGCCGATGCTTCATGTTTTTATCCTCCAATTGTTTTATCACTTATTTGTCTTATTTAGATCCACAGGGCTTTTATATCCATATTTGCACCATACATGTAAAACCTAGACAATAAGTGTTTAAATCATCATATGATGATGACTACATTTACATTTACACCATGATTTTTTTCGTGGGTCAAGGTAAACTCATTACTTCCACATGGACCTATTATATCCATATTTGCATCATACATGTAAAACCCAGATAATAATTTTTAAATCTTATGATAACTGCATTACCCTGTGAATCAACAATTGTTGACAACTGCTGTTCAAGGGTTAATTTGAAATTTCATATGGTGTTTAGATCTACGTGATGCCTTCGTGCTGATGGACAAAGTTCTCCCTTATGGTGGGCCATTTCAACTCTGCTCTCATTCTGACTTCTCATGGGCTTTGTAGCTTTTAAGATGACTCGCATAACCTCATATGTACTCGATACTATTCTGTAATAATTATTGGTGTAAGTGGTATGTCCATTTGTGTATATATTATTTTTTCATCACTTCACCAATAGCCAATCATTCCTTGTATGTAGCTCTAATTTGCTGATTAAAGCAGCATTTGCAAATAACTGTAAAGGAATACATTGTATTCTACCTTGGTTTATTTGTGGCACACATTAGATCTATCTTGCCTTAATGTGACATGCATTAGTCGTAAATATTAATGACTTACAATGTTTTCAGACATCAGTTGAAAGATGATGTGAGGCAATCATTTTATGAAGAAACCAACGTTTGGCTGGAAGCTCTGAAAAAGAAAGGCACAAAATTCATGGGTGGAGACCATCCCAATCTCTCGGACCTTGCAGTATATGGGGTATTGACTGCTGTTGAAGGCTGTGATGCTTTTCATGATCTTAAGCAAAATACAACAATTTCCTTGTGGTTTGAACATATGAGAGAAACTGTGTCACAGCATGGAGGAGCCATCTTGACAACTGAGAAAGGAAATGTGGCTTAACAAATGGTACCAAGATGGAAATGCATTACCTAAATATTTAACTTTTAAAAGTACTCTCCTGCACATTAATTAATGGCTTCACCAAACTTAATATTACAGGAATATTAAACAAACATAATTTAGCAATAATTTAAATAATAAATTTAGCATGTGCAGAAGTCTTTTACTCTTGTTCTTTGTATATTTGAGAAAAGTTCTCAAATATCTATGGCCAGAGAGATTACAAAGCTTCAGTTAACTAACTTTATACAAAATTGTAATTTGCTGACATTATACAAAAAAATATACTTAACACGAAAGTGTGTGTTTTTGCTAACATTGTGAATATGGTATACTTATAGCATATAAATGTGGAGGTCAGTCATATTCTTGTTCTAATCTCTTAGAAGTTTTGTTTATAGCAATGAAAAGCAAGTTGTATTGAAAGTTTAGGGAATAAATAATCTGACCACGATAAAAATTTATAATGTACATTTTTCATATTATTGTAAATACAATTTTATATTTATTAAATATTTTTAGTTTCCTGAAATATGTAAATGTGCATGAAGGGTTATATTTCAGTATAATTAATTATAAAATACCAGACAGAGGCGTATTCCAACCCATTGCTTAATTATCTCAAGTGCCATTTTCATACAAAAATAAGACTTTATAAAGGAAATAAATTTAAATCTTGTAGTTTTTATTTTATATTTGATTCACCTAACTGAAAGAAACAAACAGCGGATAGTACCGTAGAGTGTTCTTAACATATGACAGGTAAAAACTTTTTTTTTTCTTTTTTTTTAAGAAACGACGCCATCTGTTGCACGTACGAGCCACACACGCTATACTAAATATGTTACGATTCCATTTCAATGTTTTCGATTGCATTGATAAATTGAATTTTCATAAATTTCGATTTAATTATTTTGTGTGACATTGCGTAGGAACTGAGCTGTGTTGTTTACCATACCTTTCATTTCATGAGTACAAGTTTAGATGCCACACCTGTCACAGGTAAAAACATGATTTTTTTTAAAAAACAGCGCCATCTGTCGCACGTAAGAGCAATTCACGCTATACTAAATAGGTTATGATTCCATTTCATTGATAAATAGAATTTTAATAGATTTTGAATTATTTTCATTTGATTTAATTATTTTGTGTGATACTGCATTGAAATTGAGCTTTGTGTTTACCATACCATTCATTTTCTTTTTGTGATTATAGTTTATTCTTTTATTTTCATTTTTTTCATTTTGTTTAATTGTTTTTCTTATATTTTCAGTGATGGGAACATCACATCATTTGATGTTTCCAATTTTTGATGGAAACATCAGATCATTTGGGAATGCATTGGACGGAGGAGTGGAGAAAACAAGGGGACTGTGGAGTGGAGAATGGATGGGAGGACCAGGGGACGGGGGAGTGAGGAATGGTTGGTGAGGACGAGGGGAATGGTGGGGAGGACTGGGAGACGAGGGGGGGGGGGAAGGTTGCTGTGGCCGGGTACAGCTTGTATTATAATAAAAATTGAAGAATTTAGAAGTAGCATACAGAAATTAGCATAGATGAGCAATATATTTTTAAAGGCATGTTGAAGCAATGAAAGAAATTTCTTGAATACAATTAGTTTCATTGATGTGAAAAAGTAAAAAACACTTAAGCCAGTAAAACTGTACAGTATAGCAATGAATTTAAAAAAATCACAATTTTCTTATGTTCATAATGCCTATGCATTATCTTGGGCGATTCCGAGGATCACTGACCTGCGACAAGGTCTCCTGGTTGGTGGTCTGGTTAACCAGGCTGATCATAGGTTGATCCAGCATTCTTTGGAGGTGTTCATCAAGTTCAGTAGATGTGAGGATATAACAACAATGACATGGTAGTGACAGTAAATGGTATTCATATAAAAATTATGGTTAAATAAGCTGCTTGAAATTCCACATGAGCCAGAGTACAGTACAAGCAAATACATAAGATTAAAAAACACACTTGTTTATTTAAAATTTTAATTTACATAAATTGATTCTAAGTCAATAAATGTGGTTGGAATTTCAACCAATATACAGTACAATGCTTAAATACATACGACAAACATAGTGCACATTAGTTTGTCTTTTGTTAAAATACTGCACTTCTCAGTACCAGAAATCTTCAAAATGGCCACCTGAGGGTTACAACATTCTCTTCAGCTTTATCTTGTGACAAGTGCTTTCATGATTATTTGGGAATCTGCAGTACTAAACATGAGGCAAAATGAGACATCCATTTCATGTTCACACCCAATGAAGTGCATTTGTATAAATTTAATAAAATAATTTGTATCGGTACATTATTAATATATTTATAATCATTCAGCAGACCTAATATTTTTTTTTTTGCTTCTCATTAGTCAGACGTATCATTTGTGCCATCATATCCCAGTGTTCATCAGGGACACTCTTCAACGTGTTAAATTCTCCAGCAAGGCTGGGATACTCTCCGCCATCTTGCCTCACGGTCTATATAAAAGGTAAACAATTATATGAAAGCACTTAAGCATTTAGTGTGGGAAAATCTATTATGCTTAATTATATTTATTTTAAGCCTATCCTGTTTAAATGTATTTTTTCTTAAAATTATAGCTTTTGGTAGATTTTTATATTACCAAATCATTATTAATCCTATAATTCTACTTAAATTTATTGGTTACATGTGGGATCTGATTACATGGTTAAATGTTTTGCAAGCCAATGCTCCACAGATGAAAGGGAAGGACCATTGGTGCCTCAAACACTGAAGTCACCTAGAGTGAGATAATGTTTGGCTCTGAATTCAGTTGGGTTACCTTAAGATGGTTGGTTTGGGGGTACATCACATCCTAACAAAAAACGAGCTAAACAGCCTCTCAAGAAAAAACCCCAGTCGTGCACAGCTACAAAAGCTTTGTACAGTACAAACATCTTAGGCACTCGGTAGACCTCTGGCTGATTAGACTTGATGACTATAGACAACCTGAGAGACACGACCCTTGGAACAGGAAATCAAAGAAACAGCACCGACCCCATAAAGCATCAACTGAAGCAGAATCTGCAGCACAAAGGTAGTGGAGGAGAGATGTCACTGAACACAGCACATGATGCACCAAAGGCCTAATCAACTAAGCATCGATACCAACAGACCCCCCTCCAGAAGCTGGCTGACTCATTCTTTGCCAGAAAAGGATCCAGCAAACAAAATGCCTGACTGGCAAGCACTGGTCACAAAGCCCCAATCGAGAGACGAGGCATCCGTGAACACATCAAGCAAGGGAAGAGGAAAGTGCCATGGCACCAAACCCCAAAAAAACCAAGAGGAAACCGGAGATGCGGCAACTGGTGCAAGGACACCAGAGAATGAACCCTGTGATTGCGAAAGAGGCTGCACAGTACCAAAACAGCCTCCGAAGCCAAACCCTGCCTAGTGGAGAAAACAACAGAGCAAAGTTCAGGCTCCCACACATCTACTCGAGCAACTGCCGAGTGACCCGGGTCCTCCTCAAAACATAGCTGAAGGCGGGACTGCAACCGAAGTAGAGCTGCAGGAGGGAGAGAAATGGACACAGTCCGATAACCCCACACTAGGCCCAGTCAAGTCCGAACCTGGGACGGAACCAACTGGGACTTCCGGCAAGTTACCAGGAACCTGAACCCTGGCTAGCAGACACAAACAGAATGGTAAGGCGCCCAAATCCACCAGTCAACAAGGCAGACTGGCAGCCAGGAAGACACCTGAACCTCGGAAAGCACCCTATCAGTGTAAGAGGAACCGAACTCAAACAAACCGGATCCAACACAGAGCATAAACCAGGTCTCGCAGGAAGTACCTGTACAACACTAAGGGGCCTCCCGAACCTCTGCAAGGGAAGCTGAGAAAGAACCCTCGGAAAAGACAAATCCGAGGAACCAAGGCCACCCAGAAACGAATCTGGAGGGGAAGTCCTACCTACCACATTTGCTGGCAGATAAGACACACAATGTGTATTCATTTTTAATTTTTAATATACTGTATTCAATAAAAATCCCCTCTTCCCCCTAAAACGGCCGTAATACAGACAGGAAACCGAGCACCATAGACTAGGGAGCCGGAAGAGCATACAGGGCAAGGTCACTAGGGACAAAATTAGTGCCAATTAGAAAATAAAGAATACTAAGCTAATGACCACAGTCTGTGAACACAAGACTGAGATATACAGAATTACCAGTCTCATACACAAGACAAGGCAGCCCTGGGAACACAAGACAAGACCACATCCCTTAATTCCTCAAGGGAATGGACAGGGTAGAACAAAAAAAAATGGATAAAGCAACACGGGTGGTACACTCAGAATGGGACACAGGTGGAAATGGAGTATCCAAAAGAACCACAACAGAGACATTAGAAAGACTACCACCATTGGGGATATTTTAATATTCACTAGCTCCCAAGGGTATAATGGATATTTTTAGAAAAGATTTACCTCGCTTCACCCAAGTCTCAAAATATATTTCATTACTTCTCGCATATTTCAGAATTTGATCTTATATATGCATGACATTTACTTTTGTTATATGAAGTCTTCCACTTCCCTCAGCACTTAGGAGAAGCCATTAGAAATTAGAATTCTTTTTATCACAGTAGAAAATTCCTACCCACTAAAGGGTGTGCAACTGGAAATTAAAATTAAACTGTACCTATATTAACCAATTTAACTCTACACATAAAAAAACATTGAATGTAATGAGATGCTACATTCTGGTTGGGCCTCAGTGGCTCCCTGAAACTAGCCACACAAGAGGTAGCTCACATGAGTCTCGTCAGCCCCAGGAGTCCCTAACCCTTACAGAGCGATTACTGCCATACAGCAATTCCTGGGGTAATGCAGTTGAAATGAAAAAATAAAATTTAATTATCCCAAATTCATACATGGGCCAAAAGGCCTGCAGTTTCCTAATTCTTTAATGATACAGTACACTGATACAAAACTTCATTTATACATGATCCTATATATGATACTTCTTCATATGAATCTTATCATTCATACAGTTATTCATTGATATATTAAATTATTCATTCACTGATATATACTGTACATCCATAAATATACATTCATACTTTCAATTGTCTAGACATCCAAGGTTAACAATCACTGGGTGTGAAGCTCAGGCAGTGTGTGATGCTGATAATGACCTCCGGCACTCACAAACAGGGCTGGGCTGCTGCCAAATGCTCAACCTCTATAGTACAGGAAACCACTGACACTGTAGATATTCAGTTTATTTATACTTGGCCTTATATTTTGCATCCAAATTAACCATTCATTCTTTTAGGAGAAAATATTTTTTCTCTTTTCTTCTTGCATATAGGCATATAAATGCTAAGGTGCATGTTAGGGATAATAGCCTACTGGAGATGAGAGCCACAACCTGGCACCCTCACAGAGGAGCAGGAAGCATGGGATTCTTTTCCTAATACCTTCGCCAAGGAAAACATCATTAAAGTAAGAGAAGCAAAACAAACAACTGCCAGTTTCAGAGAAAACAGAACTGAAGCGACAAATGACTGCAAATTATCTATCCAGTAGCTAGATTGAACCCCCCATCCTCCCCTAGTTACAATTGGCCAGCTACAGGTGATGGGAACTGTCAGCTTCCATGTCAACAGTATTCAGTCCAGTGTTTAAACCCCCAAAAGATGCACCTGGAAGGGTGTGGGTGGGAGGGGGAAATTGGGTATAGGAAGCCACCGAGGCTCAACCAGAAAAAGGAATTTCATTACCATCAACGCTTGTTGTCTGATGAGGGCAAGTGGTAGTCCCCTGAAGATGGTTAGCCACAGAATGAGGAAACCAGGCCCTACCAGGGAGGAGAGAAAAGATTACACTCTCCAAGAAGAGACCTCAAAGCAGAGAACAGCACAAGCCAGACATGGAGCAGGAACACTGACCTGGTAAAGCCACCAAGACCCTGTTAGACCTCCAAAACTCCCATGCCTGTCCAAGACTTATTAGAAAAGGCTGAAGTCAAAGTCACAAACTTTTGAACATCATGAGCCTAAGGGTAGACCTCATGCTAGCTAGGTTTAACGACAGCGAACAATCCAAGACAAATGAGCCTTGGAACAGGGAGAAAAGGAAACAACAATTAAACCAGAAGCAGTCCGAGTGTCACTCGAATAATGACGAACAGCAACAACTGGACACGGCAAATGATGCACCCCTAACCAAACAAGAACCCCTACCTCTTGATGAGAGCATGAAGCTCTCCTCCAGCGGTAGGGGTTCTGAAGGAGAGCTTCATGCTCTTCTCTGAAGGAGAGCTTCATACTCTTCTCTGAAGGAGAGCTTCATGCTCTTCTCTGAAGGAGAGCTTCATACTCTTCTCTGAAGGAGAGCTTCATACTCTTCTCTGAAGGAGAGCTTCATGCTCTTCTCTGAAGGAGAGCTTCATACTCTTCTCTGAAGGAGAGCAAGAGGCCAAGACAAACAAAGCCTTGAAAAGGTATTGCATACTGAAGTGGTGACCAGTAACAGAAGAGACAAAGGAATGATCAACACCCAATAGAGACCAAAATGGTTGGAGGATGATAATGGGCAAACCAGAAGTGAAAAGGCACAGGAGACAATTTATGGAACAGCACCAAATGTCAACAAAAGTGGCTCCACCAAAACCAAACGAAAGAGATGACAATATCAGGCATAAGATGCTGATTAGGATAAAACGGCTATGAAGGGTATCGACAGCATGCTAACTAGAAAAACTTCCAGGTCTGAACCCTAGTAAACCCTAATTAATGAATCCAAAATACTCCCAACCTCAGAGCCTAATAAAGGAGTCAATGACCCTTGCATTACTCTAGGCAAGGCACCCAACACCAAGCCAGCCTCTATGGGACAAACTCCTGAACCAACCAAAGAATGTGCTCAGTTAGGGCAGGAGCATCACTAAATGAGTGCATAGGGAGGGCTGCTCTAAATATGTGCAGCTTTATGTGAACAGTTTCCAAAATTTACTCAATAAGCGAGGCTTATAAACACACACTCGAGAAACACTAAATATTGAACCAGTACACAAGCAAAATGTCCCCACAGGACAGAGTCCAAAGGATGACCCACACTTCATCCAGGGGCGGCTGGTGCCTGTATGGATAGCACGCTGGACACTTAATCCTGTGGCTCGGGTTCCTTTCCCGGCGAGAAACAAAAATGGGCAGAGTTTCTTTCACCCTAATGCCCCTGTTACCTAACAGTAAATAGGTACCTGGGAGTTAGACAGCGGTTACAGGCTACTTCGCGCGCACGGGTGCGGGGTGTGTGTGTAATTACCTAAGTGTAATTACCTAAGTGTAGTTACAGGATGAGAGCTACGCTCGTGGTGTCCCGTCTTCCCAACACTCTTTGTCATATAACGCTTTGAAACTACTGACGGTCTTGGCCTCCACCACCTTCTCCCCCAACTTGTTCCAACCGTCTACCACTCTGTTTGCGAAAGTGAATTTTCTTATATTTCTTCGGCATCTGTGTTTAGCCAGTTTATATCTATGACCTCTTGTTCTTGAAGTTCCAGGTCTCAGGAAATCTTTCCTGTCGATTTTATCAATTCCTGTTACTATTTTGTATGTAGTGATCATATCACCTCTTTTTCTTCTGTCTTCTAGTTTTGGCATATTTAATGCTTCTAACCTTTCCTCGTAGCTCTTACCCTTCAGTTCTGGGAGCCACTTAGTAGCATGTCTTTGCACCTTTTCCAGTTTGTCGATGTGCTTCTTAAGATATGGGCACCAAACACAGCTGCATATTCTAGCTTTGGCCTAACAACGTCATGAACAATTTCTTTTTGTGTGTGTGTGTGTGTGTGTGAAAAAAATTAATTAGTTAGTATGTAGTTAGTATGAGTTGATTGACAGTTGAGAGGCGGGCCAAAAGAGCAGAGCTCAACCCCGGCAAGCACAACTAGGTGAATACTTGATCCAGTAATTAGCTGGGACAAAAAGGACTTGGCAACTCAAGGAGCAGTTCACACAGGTGGATATCAGGCAAAGGACTGAATAATGTTTACATCAGAACCAGCAGCAGCTGGGTAGTGGCCAACTGTAACTAGGAGGAAAGGGGGGGGGGGGGTCAACTGACTGCTGGTTGGATTGTTTGCAGTCATTTACTGCTTCATTTCTCTGTGAACCTGGCAGTTGTCTCTTGCTTTGCTTACTTTCTCGAAGTTCCTTTTGGTGAGGGTGTCTGTAACTTATCCACTGCTCCCCATGTCTCTGAGGGAGCCAGGCTCCCTCATTAGTTTATTATGGATTCCTGGGACTGATGTGGCTCACATGGAATTATTTCACTGTAATTACCCAAGTGTAGTTACAGGATGAGAGCTACGCTCGTGGTGTCCCGTCTACCCAGCACTCTTTGTCATATAACGCTTTGAAGCTACTGACTGTTTTGGCCTCCACCACCTTCTCACCTAACTTGTTCCAACCGTCTACCACTCTGTTTGCGAAAGTGAACTTTCTTATATTTCTTCGGGATCTTTGTTTAGTTAGTTTAAATCTATGACCTCTTGTTCTTGAAAGTCCAGGTCTCAGGAAATCTTCCCTATCGATTTTATCAATTCCTGTTACTATTTTGTACGTAGTGATCATATCACCTCTTTTTCTTCTGTCTTCTAGTTTTGACACATTTAATGCCTCTAACCTCTCCTCGTAGCTCTTGCCCTTCAGTTCTGAAAGACACTTAGTAGCATGTCTTTTCCAGTTTGTTGATGTGCTTCTGAAGATATGGGAACCACACAACTGCTGCATATTCTAGCTTTGGCCTAGCAAAAGTCGTGAAAAATTTCTTTAGTATTTCGTCATCCATGTATTTAAAAGCAATTCTGAAGTTAGAAAGTGTGGCATAGGCTCCTCGCACAATATTCTTTATGTGGTCCTCAGGTGATAGTTTTCTATCTAGAATCACCCCTAGATCTCTTCCTTTATCAGAATTCTTTAAAGATTTCTCACATAATTTATAGGTTGTGTGGGGTCTATGTTCCCCTATTCCACATTCCATAACATGGCATTTATTCACATTAAACTCCATTCGCCAAGTGGTGCTCCATATACTTATTTTGTCAAGGTCTTCTTGAATTGCATGACAATCATCTAAGTTTCTTATCCTTCCTATTATCTTAACATCATCAGCAAACATGTTCATATAATTCTGTATACCAACTGGTAGATCATTTATGTAGACAATGAACATCACTGGTGCAAGAACTGAACTCTGTGGTACTCCACTTGTGACATTTCTCCAGTCCGATACATTGCCTCTGATTACTGCCCTCATTTTTCTATCAGTCAGAAAATTTTTCATCCATGTTAGAAGCTTACCTGTCACCCCTCCAATATGTTCCAGTTTCCAGAACAACCTCTTATGTGGAACTCTATGGAAAGCTTTTTTTAGGTCCAGATAGATGCAGTCAACCCAACCATCTCTTTCCTGTAAAATCTCTGTGGCTCGATCATAGAAACTGAGTAAATTTGATACACAGGATCTTCCAGTTCGAAAACCATACTGTCTATCTGATATTATATCATTTCTCTCCAGGTGTTCTACCCATTTAGTTTTTATTATTTTTTCCAATAATTTCACTATTACACTTGTCAATGATACAGGTCTATAATTGAGGGGGTCTTCCCTGCTGCCACTTTTGTAGTTTGGAACTATGTTAGCCTGTTTCCACACGTTTGCTACGACTTCTGTACACAGGGATGCCTGAAAGATCAGGTGAGGTGGAATGCTGAGTTCAGATGCACATTCTCTCAGAACCCATGGTGAAACTCCATCTGGGCCAACTGCTTTGTTCTTACTTAGCTCCTTTAGCATATTTTCCACTTCATCTCTAGACACCTCTATATGCTCTATGTTGTTCTCTGGAATTCTTATTGTGTCTGGGTTTCTGAAGATTTCATTTTGTACAAACACACTTTGGAACTTTTTGTTTAATGTTTCACACATTTCATTTTCATTTTCTGTGAATCTGTTTCCCATTTTCAACCTCTGGATATTATTCTTTACCTGCAATTTGTTGTTTATGAATTTGTAGAATAGGCCCGGTTCTGTTTTACATTTATCTGCTATCCCTTTTTCAAAATTTCTTTCTGCCTCTCTCCTTACTACCGTATAGTTGTTTCTCGCATCTTTGTATCGCTGGTATGTTTGGGGGTTTGGCCTCTTCCTATATTGATTCCATTTTTGTGTCTTTTGGTCTCTGGCTCTCTCACAATTTCTGTTGAACCAATCCTGTTTCCTGGCCTTGCATCTCTGTTTTGGTATGAATGTTTGTGTGCCTTCATTGTATATTTTGCAAAATTTGGCATACATGTCATTTACTTCCCTGCCTAGCAAAAAAGTCTGTCCAATTACACTCATTAAATTTTTTTTAAGTTCCCCATAATGACCTCTCTTGAAATTGAGTTTATCAACTGTTTCAATGTCCCCATTCAACCCGTCCTCGCAAATCTAATAAGTCAATATTGACTTA
Source organism: Procambarus virginalis (assembly GCA_020271785.1). Taxonomy (NCBI): domain Eukaryota; kingdom Metazoa; phylum Arthropoda; class Malacostraca; order Decapoda; family Cambaridae; genus Procambarus; species Procambarus virginalis. Next base: position 17,995,609 of record WNGS01160430.1, read on the forward strand.
ATAGTTGCGTGCATAGGTGACATACTTAACATAATAGTTTCCCTTGAAAAGCTTCATAGAAAACACCGACCTTACCTAACCTTGTTAGTATGTTAAAATAAGCATCTTATAGCTTCGTAATTACAATTGTTACTTAACCTATGATAGGTATAGGTTAGATAATAATTGTAATTACGAAGCAATAAGATGTTTATCTTAACATACTAACAAGGTTAGGTAAGGTCGGTGTTTTCTATGAAGATTTTCAAGGGAAACTATTATGTTAAGTATGTCACCTATGCACATATTTATTAAGTCAATATTGACTTATTAAATTTGCGAGGACGGGTTGCCCCATTTTCTTCTAGATGATATCTTAAAGCATATTAAATGTCTAACAGGACGTGATCACTCTTTCCCAAGGGAGGAGCATACTGGATGTCAAATATTTCTTCTTCTTCTTTCTATTTGAATACTAGATCCAGTACTGACGGTACATCTCCTTTCCTCATTCTTGTGGCCTGCTTGATGTGTTGATACAAGAATGTCTCCATAATGAGGTTCACAAATCTGCATGTCCAAAAGTCCTCCATTCTTGCTTCATAGGCCTCCCAGTCTATTGCTTTAAAGTTGAAGTTTCCCAGTATCAACAGTCATGATTTATCGTTATCTGCTTGTACAATAATCTCTCTCATGACCATTATGAGGCTCTCTCGTTTGTCATCCAGTTCTTCCTTTGTCCATGTATTGCTTGCTGCTGGGCTGTAGGCATTTAAAATTATCAGCTTATCATCCTGATTCCAGACCTGCATTGCCATTATGTCAATATCTCGATGGTTTTCAAATATTAACTCTTACCTTCAGGTGTTCTTATACCAGCACAGCCACTCCTCCTCCCTTCCTAGTTTTCCTGTCACGTCTCCAAACTGTATAGCCCCTTGGGAATACGACTTCATTTAATACATTTCCTTCGAGTTTTTTCTCTGATAATGCGACAATATCTGGGACCTTAAGCTGAATTATATCTTGCAACTCCAAAGTTTTTTACCTCACTCCATGTATGTTGGTATATAAAATTTTCAGGAACATGTTCCCTTTCCCTTTGCTCTTTAGTCCTCCTTCCACTAATGATTTTGTTGCCTTGTTTTTTGGTACCATTTCACAAGCTTTCCAGTCCCTGACACTTTGTAGAAAAAAGAATGTGTTTTTCATTTCTATTCCCATTTAGACGTTTTGCTTCAATTAGGTTCATTTTCAGCTTTTCTCTGTCTTCCTTTGAGAGGTCTTGTCTTATTGACCAAAGTTTGCCAACCACATCACTCTGCAATTTCCTGGCATTTCTAAACTTCCATCATGTTTTTCACTCCATTGAACATCACACTTAAGGGGCGGTTCTTGTCTTTCTCATATTTTCCTATTCTTCTAAAATCACTGACATTTTCCTTTAAGCCTTCTCCTAAACCTACTATTTTCTCTATGATTCTCATCTCTTTTGCTGCTTGGTCCACCCTAGATGAAATTTTCTTCTCTAAACATCCAAAAATTATTACGGACTTACTTCTATCTGCAGGGTTGGTAACCAGTTCTTTCCCAATTGCTTGCCGAATTTCTGCTTCCTGTTGGTCATTTCTGGTTTTGACTTCTGAACACACTTCCTTGATTGCCTCTTTCTCTTTTACAACTTGCGCATATGTCTTTTATTTCTTCTTTATACTTTTCTAGCTCTTTATTAGCCTCCTCTATTTGAGTTGCCAATGAAGTTTCTTGTTGCATTTCCTTGCCTAACTCCATGTTAGCCCTCAGACTCCCTTGGAGTTGTTCACCATATGAGTATTTTCTTGTTAATTTCTTCAAATTCTCTACTCTTCACTTTCCATTCCTCATTATCCTTTACTAGGTCCTTGATGTGTTCCTCCTGCATCCTTACCTTATCAGTCAAGCTGGTAATTTCCTTACCTTGCTGGAAAATACTTCCTTTTAAATTACTGTACAAAACTCAATCTTGAGACCTTCATTTTCTTGTTCTAATTTAATAACCTTTTCTTCATAATTCTTTAGCATGTCCTCAATAATCACTAACCTGCCAAGAAAACCACTTTTTATTGCATCTTGTGAGAAACCTGCAAAAGATTCCTTTGTTGGGGTGCTGTCCTCCCCTGTGGTGTGGCCATTTTTCTTGTTATTCTGCTGTTTTGAAAGATCAACTTTTCTACCTTTTTTTTTTACCCCTTTTTTCTACTACTTTTCTACTGTGGCTAGCTTCAGAAAGTCACCATTTGGCCCCTTACAGAATTTTTGTATTACAGTTATTACCTATTTATAGATTAAAGTCTGGCCTTCGTCATTGTCTTATCTTTGCTTGTAGTTGTCCGAATCATTTTCTCCATTACATCCCACTGATCAGGAGTTACATTCGAAAGGCGGTTGAGACCACTCGACATATACCGATAATACCCACCATCCAAAGCAAGAGTCTGTAATACAATATTTGGTTAGGTGAATTAAGCACTGAAATCCCTCCATTACCAAGATAGTCATGGCTCACTTAATAACACATTTTAATAATTTGCAGTTCCCTTAATAATTAGGCATTGAATGAATATGAAAAGGTCCTAGTCCTACAATAGTGGATCATGATAGCCATGAAGAGAGACTGACCATATGACCTAACAGTGTCAGAGTGACACCTGTTAGGTCATATAGTGATAAGGTGGTCCGAATGGAGCCGGATCGTTGATCCGCAGGCGACCCGAACCCTCCGAAGCTCAAACCACACGGCTGCCAACTCCCGCACCGTGCTGTGGGCCTGACGGAAGGAGGGACCCCATCGCCCCTGGCCGGCCTGGTGAGCACTGGTCACAAAGCCCCAGCCGAGAGACGACAAGTCCGTGAACACATCGAGTGAGGGCTCAGGTAGGCGCCATGGTACCTAACCCCCCAAAAAACAAAGAGGAAGCCGGCGAAGCAGCAGTCAACGTAAGGCCCCCAGGGTCTGAACCCCAGCGATCGTGAGAGATATGAAAAGGATGTCCCCGAAGGAACCAGAAACAGCCGACGAACTCAAGCCCGATCCAGCGGGTAGACCATCATCACAAAGTTCAGGCTCTCGCAAAGACCTTCGAGCAACCGCCAGGTGACCCGAGAGCCACTCAGAAACAAGCACATGGGGGACCGCAGCCGAAGGAGAGACTGCGGAGGGAGAGACAAGGAAGAGGTCCGAGAGTCCCACACAAGACACAGCCAGGTCCGAACCTGGGAGGGAACCAGATGGGACTTCCGCCAGTTCACCAGGAACCCGAACCCGGCTAGGTGGGAAAGCACCAAACCCCTGGCGAGCAGACGTGCGGACTGAATGGGAGCCCAAACCATCCAGTCGTCGAGGTAACCCAACACCCGAACACCTAACAGTTGCAAACGGGCTACCACGACTCGGGTAAGGCGTGTGACCACGCGAGGTGCCCGGTTCAACCCGAGTGGGAGACAACGAAAGTACTCTGATGCCCACGACTAAACCGAGCCAGTCCTTGAACCTCGAATGAATCGGGACGTTCCAATACGTGTCCTTGAAGTCCAGGGACACCATCCAAGTGCCCAGCTCCAACAGAAGCTGGACCTGAGATAGAATGGTCATCCAAAAGGATGGGCAAGAAACCCTGGGGTTCAGACGGGACAAGACCAGAATGAACTGCAGGTCCGCACAGTCCCATTTTGGAACTGGAAACAGGCGGGAAACCCACCTGAGAGACGCCGTCGTTTTGACCACACCGAAGTGCACTCACTCCAAGATGACCTGACAGAGCACAGAAGAAGAGTACTGCTCCACCAGCCCCGAACCCCCCAAATGAGAAGGAGCCACCCAACTCCACCGCAGACCGCGAGAAACAACCCGAAAAGCCCATGAAGCGTAAGACCAGGCATGAGCGAACAGAGCAAGCCTTCCCTCCCATCGGGAGGGAAGGCTTGCCTTCCTTGAAACACAGTAGGACACCTTGAAACCTTGAAACACAGTACTGTATAGTGGACATGGCAAACCTCCAATTGGATGCAGGCGATGAGTCACAATAACGTGGCTAAAGTATGTTGACCAGACCACACACTAGAAGGTGAAGAGACGACGACATTTCGGTCCGTCCTGGACCATTCACAATCGACTTGAGAATGGTCCAGGACGGACCGAAACGTCGTCGTCTCTTCACCTTCTAGTGTGTGGTCTGGTCAACATAGGATCCCTTGTTTGAATTATTTTGTTTGAATCTTTTTAGAGTTATTTGGTAGTTTCAATGTTTTGTTTTCTTTGAACCTTGTAGTTGTCTATAAGGCATTGCTCACTTTCTGGATGCTTTCCCAGTGGGGTGACGGACATCACTCACTCCCTGTTCCTCTGTGAGGGTGCCAGGGTTGTCGTTCTGGTCCCCAATTCAGTCAAACAATATTTCTGTGACTGATGTGACCAAGTATTGGGGAGTAATTTCAGCAAGATAGCTTCGGGAAGCCGCCAGGGTTCCACCAGAAAGGTATTCAACACTAAGTTTTTAATTACAATATTGCATATTGTACATTTAAATATGAAAACCCAAAACACTAACATACCTCTCCTGAAATCCAAGATGAATAGTCAGACACGAGGTAAGTAGCTAAATTAGCCAGTTCTTCCACTTCTCCCAGGCGTCCAGCTGGAATGCGTTCGTGGTAGGATTTTAAAAATTCACCCTTTGGGTCCAAACGACTGAATGCACCCTCGGTCTCAATTGGGCCAGGAGCAATACAGTTAAAGCGCATACCATATTTACCCCATTCTGCTGCTAAAGACCTGTTTAACAATTATAAAAATAAAATAGTTTGAGAAAATCTTGTGTAATTAATGACAGGAAGATGTAGGTAATGTAGGTAAGTATATAGTCATGAGGTTTTAACATTTTGTACATATTGTACCAAAGATAAAAAATGAATATTTTACTCTTAATAATTTTAATTATTAACCATAATGTTACAACAATGTGCACAGAATCTTGACTGGAAAAAATTGGCAACCTAAAGAAACACCAGGAAAATACATTGTAGAAAGTAAACAGTTCTGCATACAGAGCATTTTAAATCACTTCCAAGAGGCACTCCTAAGATATCTAGAAACAAAGCAACCTTATGGTATACCACTCAGGAATTCCCAAAGTTAACCAATGCACAGTGTGCTGATAACTACCATATGTAGATGCAGTATGAAGTACAGTGGTACCTCGCATAACGATCGCCCCAAAAGGCGAACATTTTGGGTAACGAACGGCCCGATCGGCGTCAAATCGTCCCGTATGGCGAACGCTCATTTGAGTAACGTCAACATCACATGGCGGGGTCGCACTGCTTCTTGGGTCGTCCATTCTTGGACGCCTCTTGGCCCATTCTTGGATGCCTCCGACGATGCACATAAATTATGTTGTTCTTGTTTAAAGATGCTAATGATGCTGGGATATAAAGTGGTGACTGCTGAGATGTTGCAAAGCATTGACATTTTTGTAGAAAAAAAGAAATGAAATTTCTGAAATACAACAAATGTCAAAAAGGTTCGTCTGGTGTTCGGCAAATAGGCTACTCAATTATAACAAATCTTTCTTTGTTTCAAATGTGCTTCATTTGTTTTGTATTGTCATTTATGTCTCAATAATGGAGCAGCCTCCCTTACGTACACTGAACAAACCTTTATGACATTTTCCTATCTTCAAATGTGTTCAATATTTATTTTTCATTTGTCTTATAGCAAAAGGTTCGTTCGGTGGTCGGCAGGTAGGCTGCTCCATGTTTTTTACATAAAAAACGTAAATAATAAAAAAATGAAGAATTTTGAAAACCAGAACAAATGTCAAAAAGGTTCATTCAGTGGTCTACAGGTAGACTGCTCCAGGTTTCTTAAAAAAAAAAAAAAAAAAAAAAAAAATGAACAATTTGAAAAATGGACAAATGCCATAAAGGTTTGTTCAGTGTTTGTCGGGTAGGATACTCCATTATTGAGACAGTGACAAATACAAAACAAATGGAACACATTTGAAACAAAGAAAGATGGTCATAATGCAGCAGCCTACCCGACAAACACTGAACGAACCTTTTGCTATAACAAATATGAAAGACTAGGGCTGCTGGCTGGGTTAGTACTGCATGAGCAACCATTTGTGGCACACGTGCCTCTGGCTCCCAAACGCCTGTCCGACACGGTGTTGAAAGATTGCGCTCAGTCGGTGAAATTCAGACCTTAATGTTTGAAGAACTTAAGGGCCATAATATTGGTGAAGCTAGGCGCAATAAGGACTAAATACAACGGTCGGATGCAAGTGATACAGCTAGCATATCCCACCCTTGCCATCTCCAATTTATATAGTTGATACATAGATTCGTTTTTTCATTCCATTCCATTTCATTTTTTCCATTCGTTTTAACATTTGTCTGTAATGATGCATCACCTTAGCACCCATAATGTCCTTTTTCTTAGCTAGTATACCTGGTTGATACCTGGTTGATGGGGTTCTGGGAGTTCTTCTACTCCCCCAAGCCCGGCCCGAGGCCAGGCTTGACTTGTGAGAGTTTGGTCCACTAGGCTGTTGCTTGGAGCGGCCCGCAGGCCCACATACCCACCACAGCCCGGCTGGTCCGGAACTCCTTGGAGGAATAAATCTAGTTTCCTCTTGAAGATGTCCACGGTTGTTCCGGCAATATTTCTTATGCTTGCTGGGAGGACGTTGAACAACCGCGGACCTCTGATGTTTATACAGTGTTCTCTGATTGTGCCTATGGCACCCCTGCTCTTCACTGGTTCTATTCTGCATTTTCTTCCATATCGTTCACTCCAGTACGTTGTTATTTTACTGTGTAGATTTGGGACCTGGCCCTCCAGTATCTTCCAGGTGTTTATTATTTGATATCTCTCTCGTCTTCTTTCTAGTGAGTACATTTCGAGAGCTTTGAGACGATCCCAATAATTTAGGTGCTTTATCGCGTCTATACGTGCTGTATATGTTCTCTGTATTCCCTCTATTTCAGCAATCTCTCCTGCTCTGAAGGGGGAAGTGAGTACTGAACAGTACTCAAGACGGGACAGCACAAGTGACTTGAAGAGTACAAGCATTGTGATGGGATCCCTGGATTTGAAAGTTCTCGTAATCCATCCTATCATTTTTCTGGCTGTCGCAATATTTAGGATATTTAGTATGGTAGATATCGTTGAATGAGATTTGTTGTACTGCCTAGCCAGTTCACCTACCCGCACACCGTCTTCATATTTATGAATGATCTCTTGTTTCTGCTCTATGGTCATTCTTACATGGGATCTCATATGTTGAGCCTTACCACTGACTTTCCTGGGACTCATGGCGTATTATATAATAATTACTTTAATGTTCAAAATGCAAAAAATCACCACAAAAGCGGAATTTCTTATAGGCGCGATCGTCACTAAGCGGGTAGCTGTAGTAAACTGAGGCACGTCGGACCGCGTGACCAGGAACCACACGCTCGGCCGACCCGAACGTGTACCAACAAATATCAGATGTCGACGACACCGTCAGATGTCGACGACACCATCAGATGTCGAGTCGCATTTTTTTATGAAATTTATATCGTAACTCGAATTTATCGTAAGTAGGGGCAATCGGATGTCGAGGTGCCACTGTATATTGTTTTAATTATTTATTTGATTTGATTTTGTTTCTACCTGCAATTTACACACTGCAAGGGCCAAAGCAGCATTTTTTTTTTTAATCTATGCGCCGGAGAGCTATACCACCTTGGCTCAGTATAGCTGCAATATCACAACCCATCACAGTATGTTTAACTAAGCATGTTTAGTATGTTAGTATGTTTAGTTAGTAGTAGTATGCTTAAGTTAAAGTATGCTACTGTATCAATAGACGATAAAGATAAAAAATATTATTCCAACCCCACTTTCTAAATTACAAATAGAAAAATAGAAAACGAGAATCTCTTGCCTATCTGGCCTGACCCCCGACCTTCCCCTCACCTTATTTTCCTTTCATAAGTAGCAAATCTAGTGTATCTAACATTTGATAAATCCTTTCAAGCAAAATGAATTGTTTAAATCCGTGTTCCTACAGGAATTTTCAAATGAAGACTAGAATTACAATTACCTTGTTAAAGTCTCAACTCCAGCTTTTGCTGAAGCACTCGTGAAACATATCCTGATCCACTGCGTGTGTATGTTGCTGTGATGCTCAAAAACACACCACCTAAATTACAAAATAATAGGCTAAACTTGTCAACTAATTTACTACAGAAATTAAGTATTCTCTGAAAACATTTTGTTTACTGTACTTTGGCTCACTGGGATAAAAAATAATTATTAACGCCACGGTAGGTATAAGATTATGCTGCCAAAAATATATACATTTAAACTTGAATGGTATAAGTACTGTATCAGGAATTACTTAACAATAAATTATGACAAATCATATCTTTATTCTAGTCCAGTATAGAAAGCTATACATCCATCAACAGTGCAATGAAAAAATAAGAACATGACCACCTTATTTCATTAATTATCCCACCAATGAGAATTATCCATCCCTAATGATAAAACAACAAGTACACAAATTTAGGATAAATTCTCTTTAAGAATACAAACTGATTGAAAAATGTTTTACAAACCTTGATTTGCTTTAATAAGTCGTTTGCCAGCATCCAAAGTAACATTAGCTGTACCATTCAATACAATATCTGTGATGGTCTTCCAAGCATTTGGGCTCAGCCTTTCTGATGGCTAGGAAATAGATAAAGAGCATAAATAAAAGTAATACGCATATCTCGACACAAGGTTTCTTCAAACTGACATGACAATGCATGAAAAAATATCAAGAAACTAAGAATTTCTGAATGTAAATACTGCACTGTATGCATGCCGTGTTAATAACACCAACATGTTTGGCCTCAGCACATGCCAGATTGTGGTCGTGGCTGCTGGTAGGTGATTGATAGGTCTCCAAGGCCTGGTGTTTAATACTAATTAAGTTAAATGAGCTTCTGAGCAGTACCTATGAAAAAAAAAATCAAATAATGGTTGACTAATGCCTAATGTCTGGACAAAATTGTTCTGAAAAACTGGGCCAGGATTCGTCAAGAATTTATGTAACGAAATACAAAGCCTGTACACCTTTTCTCAAACACAGAAGCTTTATTTACATTTATTAAAAGCGTTTATGAGCTCTGAAGCACTGTGAGGTTGTTTAACATTTATTACCTTGGGTTGTGAAGTTTCAAAGCTCAAATTGTTTAAAAGGTAAATAAAACTGCCATGATTGAGGAAAGGTGAATAGCTTTCATAAGTGGATGCATGAATGCTTGATAAATTCTGGCCAAGAAAATAAGGAACCAGCAAAATTTGTCACGTACCGATATGAAATTGCCAGCAGCATTATTGATGATAATATTTGGAACACCAAATTTAGATTCACATGCATCCAGTGCAGTTGCTACCGATACTGGGTCACGAACATCCATCTGCACAGCATGGACGCAATTCCCAGTCTCATTTGAAATCTCGTTTGCAGTTGCCTCTAGTACTGAAAGCCGCCTGACAAATATCAAGACATTTTTGCATAGTTGCTTTATTATAACATATATTCAGTGCCACAATGCTGTACCCATTCTTACATTTTTATAAAATTGCAAAACCCTCTCAAAACTGGTCACAGGTACTGTATATATTTCATAAAAATTATACTCTGCTTTTCAAAACTAAGAAAAGTTTCAAAAGTTTTCAGCTTGTTATTATTAATACATTATATTTATAAAAATACAGAGGAACAGATTACAGTGGTTACTTGGCAAGAACGGTATTGTCTAGGTTCGGTAATCCAATTTACACAGGGCCCACCTCTCATTCAAGTTAGCCTGTCATTTGATTTATATGAATAATTACGTGGAAAGCAAACAAAATTTTTAAAATTAGGTTTTTATTTGCCAGAAATCCTGTTAACCGAATTCATATTCGGGTTTTAATTAATTCATTTTGTCAAGGACAGACAGCTTGTGTATGCATACATGTTAAGGTTATATAGAGGTCCCCCTAAGATCAAACAACTGACCCTCTCCAGGATGGAACTCTACAATAGTTGACTAAGTCCAGAGTACCTAATGCTTCTGTTCACCTAGCAGTAAATATGCTATTACCTGCATTAGGCCTCCAGCTGAACCGAATTCTCACACTTTCTACAACTTTTGCCTCCTCTGCTTGTTATTTTCATTATGCCTCGCAGAAGGGTGGTTCTGCTTATAGGCCATCACATTGATCCTTTAGCAGCTAATTCCGCAGTCATTGTGACACCGTTGGACTTTGGTGTGGTCGAGTTAACCTCATCTCTCCGGTGGGCGTTCCCTAAGCAGGACACTGCAGATCAAAGACACACTACCTCTCTGGACTGAACAGCTTCAGTCCCTGTCCAACCTTCTGCATGACCACTTTAGTTTAGGCACCCTGTATTCCAGGCTGGTTGCTGAATGGTGTCCCAAGACCTCAAGGATGTGTACTGGCCTGTCCCTATTCACCCAAGGTTCTGGGACCGGTTAGGGTTTGTTATGGTGCATCAGACACTTCAAGGTTCTTTATCAGGTTAGCTTACCGCTTCAAGGTTCGTTATCAGGTTAATGTGTGGAAGTTGTGATCTGGCTGTCTTTTGGGGGATTGCCTATTATAACAACCGACTGATTTTGGCTCCCAGCCAATTTGTATGTCAAGATGGCCAGAAATTTGGTTCTTTCCCAGCTTGCTAGGTTGGGGTTCTTGAAAATTGGGGCAAGTCTTAGTTGGTTCCATCCCAGGTTTGGGCCTGGTTGGACCTGGTTGGACCAGGTTTGGGATTCCCAATTAGTGTGTCTCTTCCTTCCTGCAGCTTTGCTCAGCCTGCAGCAGTGTTCTCGTAGTGTTCGATCAGCCCCAGGTGTCTCGTCAGTTGGTCAAGCAGTTGTGTGGAAGCGTGAATTTTGCCTGCATGGTGTTTTTCCCTGGGCAGAGCTTGGCTCCAGTCACTGTTCTGCCGCTGCTGGGAACATTGGTTACAGGCCCTGACTGAACTTCATTTACTACTGCTTCATCAGCTATCTCTTTGGGCATTTCAGGGTGTGATCCCCTATCACTGTGTATTCCCTGTATGTATTCATGGACACCTCGGCAATGACAATGCTTCATGACTAGGACTCACCAGCCATCCCAGGGCCAGTAGTAAAGTCTGCTCTGTCAGGCGCATGTAACGGTGTGTGAGTTTGCAGCAGTGTGGCAGACTCTTTGGATGTTTCTTTTTCATATAGAATCTGTCCTCCCGCTTCATTCTGACATCTACTTGGAAGTCCATTACCTGAACTACAAGGGGTTACTTCAATTCTTCCATCTTTGGAGCAGGACTGTGTGTAGCTCGGCATCTGGATTCACAGGTATGGGTCTTCACTCGGTTCATGTGAGGAGTGTGTCCAATGTTCTAGTGAATGGGTTATCTCACTTCCGTCCCATTTCCACTGAGTGGACCAGTGGTGATGCTTCCTTCCGAATGTCTCACAAAGCCAACACTCGACCCAAGGTGAACCTCAACGCATCCTATGTAGCACCATTTCCCAATCACAAGGCTCTCGCAGTGAATGCCTTTTGGCTGTACTGGTTGAGGGGAGGTTTCTATATCTCTTCCCCCCGATTCAGCTGTTGCCCTAGATGTTGTCCAGATTGGAAACGGACTTGGGCTAGGTGGTCCTTCTGGCTCCTTGGTGAATAGCTCAGCCTTGGTTTTTGGCTCTTCTGGCTCGGTGTCTTTACCCAGGCATTTATCCGCAGCTTCACCTCTTTTCAGCTGATTGTCCCGGTAACATACCTTACTGGTTCGACCTCAACCAAACTATGCATCTGGAGTGTCTGAAAAATAATTTCCACTATTTGCACAGGTAGCCAATTTGTTGGGGTCCACGTGTCTTTTGTTGTGGAGAAAGTACTGTATGGATTTTCTTGGTGCTCCTTTCGCCTCTTTCTCTCTTTATCATCTCTCTTCAGCATCAGTTCCAGTGGTCCTGTCCTTTAGTCCTGATTTTCTGTGGATTAGCATTTAATGCCTTAATCTGTCACCTCTTATCACTTGGCTTTGGCAATGCCACTATTGCTTGTGTTCAGCATTGATGTATCCTTGGCCCTATTTTGCAAGGTGTGTCTGGTTTTCTCCTCCAACCAGCTCTTGCTCCTCCTGAGCTAACTTGGTCTCTCGATAAGGTGCTGGTGTCTCTTTCTTCCCTTCAGTTCATGGTTGCCCCTTCAGTCTAGTATATTTTTCTTAAGGTGTTTTTGTTGGCTCTCGCCTCCAGTTATTAGGTTGGGAGCATCATGCCCTCCTCCAGAAGCATGGGTTCTGTTCTTCGACCAGTGGGCAGTTCTTCATTTGTGGTTTTCGTGTCTGGTTAAGAATGAATCAGTTGGCTTCTGGAAGGGTCCTTTGGTTATTGATGCTCGATTGCTCTGGCCAAGAGAGCAACATTTGTGGTGCCCGATGACATCAGTTTGCTGCTCCTTGCATGCCACCTATCTGCTTTGGTGGACGCTCTATTTGTTTATCTAGTTTCCTTGGTTCCTTGGTTCCTTGTTCCAAGGTACATTTTTTCCAGGTTATCTGCAGTGTCATTAAAGCTAATTGACTTGAGGTATACCCTTGAACCCACAAGGTTCTCAAGTTTGTAGCATTAGTCACTGTCTGCCTACATGTTGTGGATTGATTTTCAAACACAGGGATTTGGGTCCTGGCGACTCATGCAGATCCCGTTCTCCTTTCTGGTTTATACCATGTTGTGTCTTCTCTGTGGTTAGACAGCTTTAGAGAGCCACCAAGAAGCTTCTCCAGAAAACTAGCATTGAATGTAATGACCTCTTTTTGATAGCGCCTCTATTGTTCACTTACTTTGTAAATGCTTTTTTGATGTGGGTCATCATAATAATGCCCAGCTCTCTCCACCTCTGAGGGAGCCAGGGTCTAGCTCTAAACCCAGGTATACCAAACAGAAACTTTATGGCTGGTGTAACAATAGTAGGAAGCTATCTCGGCGAGATGGCTTTAGGGGACCCACCGAGGATCTACCAGAAAGAGATGTTTTGTTACATTCAATGCTGGTTTTTTCTTACATTGTCTAATATTTTACCTAACTTTTTTTTTTTAACTTTAGGCTTTCTTTCAATGTTTCATGCATTTTTGTACTTTTAGACACTATACTTTTTCTCTCTTGTGTTCCTCTGGCCTATTGCATCTGGACCCAATAATTTTCATTTAATTTTTTTATTTTATTAATAACAGAAAACAATGATGATATTAATGCATGTAATAAAGTATGCTATGCAATGCTATGCTATGCTAAACTATGCTGGAAAATATTGAATTAATACAAATCTTACACATGCAAACTGTATGTTTACCTTGCAGCAATAACTACATTTGCTCCAAGAGCACTCAGCATTGTAGCCATCCCTTTGCCAAGACCAGTGCCACCACCAGTGATGAATGCAATTTTGCCCGTGAAAGTATCCTTTGGTAGCATTATTGTCTTTACTGCTGGGAAATATTTTGCTTGTGGCCCTTCATTTTGTTTGGCCCGAATACCTGCAGATGTGTGAACTGCTTGCAGGTGCTGAAAACACAACAACATCAAGATTTTAAATTTTATATATAAAGTATTATTATATATAGTGACATCCCATATAGTGTATACCATCCACAAATATAAATACTGTACTAAATACAGTACATAATATTGATACAGTACAAGATTAATGACTTTAGGAGAGCATGTGAAGGTTGCTAATGGGCGACTTGTTGGGGCAGGTAAATTATGTTCGGGGTACATGTACATGTGGTAGGGGTATGTCAGTGTTGTAGGAGAGTTTGTTGGTGAATTTCCCAGAGAATTGTGCATAGTGGTGTGAAAAGCCAGAAATAATTGTGCAAGTACTGTATTGGCAATTCACATGTTGGTGAATAGGTTAGGTTTGAATCTATTTCTGGACAATTTTACCAGACGAAATAGCAGCAAAGTACTGTATGTATAATACACATGAGAGAATGTGCAGTGACTTATTATCTAACATATTCAGGAGTTGGATATTGTCCTAATAGCAGCTTTGTGTTGAGTAATTAGAGGACGTAAATGATTTTGTGTAGTAGAACCCCAAGCACAAATACCATAGTTGAGATATGGATAGATGAGGGAGTAATAGAGCGTCACCAGGGCAGGGCGGGGTACATAATATCTGATCTTAGAAAGAATGCCAACAGTTTTTGAAACTTTTTAATACAGACTTTTGATACAGATACTAGATACAGTATGAGTTTCAAGCACTAGGTAGGAAACTATGAAGATGAAATTAAGTACTTCTTGGTTTTATTTTTGAATAAGGAAAAAGTTTGGCAGTTTTTCAATTCATTAGGGAGTAAGTTCCATAGACCAGTCTCTTTACTTGTATAGAGTGTTTACACAGATTAAGTTTGACTCTGGGGATATCAAAGATATATTTATTTCTGGTGTGGTGATTATGTGTTCTATTACATCTGTCCAAGAAGAGGTTTCAGAACAAGGTTTTGTAAATGTAATTGACACAAGAGAATGTGTGGAGTGAGGCTATGTTTAGCATGTTTAGGAATTTGAACAGGGGGGCTGAGTGTTATTTATTTATTTATTTATTTATATACAAGAAGGTACATTGGGTTTGAGAGAATACATAGCATAGTATTTACAATCTTGTAAAGCCACTAGTGCGTGCAGCGTTTCGGACAGGTGTGTTGTCTGAAAGTTGAGTTTGTTGCTGTTCTGATAGCAGATTTTTGCTGGGTGATGATGGACTTGAGGTGATTTGCAAAAGTTGAAACTGGTCCGTCTAATTACCGCAAGCTACCACAAGCTACACAAGCTTCACAAAGCTTCCTGGCAATATGTTAGTAATGAATAAATATGATATGTTAGGTTAGGCTGACCTAACCTAACCAAATCTAACCTAACTTAACTTAACCAAACCTAACCTAACTTAACTAAATCAAACCTAACCTAACCGACGCTTGGATCGTCGACTTGATTTGGCGTCACCAGCTCTTTATTTTCGTCTAATTTCTTTATAAAAAGATACTTTTTCAGATTAAAATTATGTTTTTTCGTGTTGTACATTCAGCACCAACATTATAATGAGTAAATATATCATATTTATTCATTACTAACGTATTGCTAGGAAGCTTTGTGAAGCTTGTGTAGCTTGTGGTAGCTTGCGGTAATTAGACGGACCCATTGAAACCCATGCACAGATACCGTAAGTGCATAACATAGTGAGAAGAGAGCAGAGTAAGGAACATAACATCTGATTTTAGAGAGTATACCAACAGTTTTTTAGATTTTCTTGGTTATGTGTTGTATGTGGGTGCCAAAGTTGAGTCACTTGTCTAATTATAGGCCAAGGAACTTTCCATCATTTTTATTGCTGATGTTAACATTGTCTATCTGAAGCTGAATTGCACTTGTTGATTTGCTTCCGAATAAGATGTACAGTAGTAGGTCTTTTCTATGTTTAGTGTGAGTTTGTTGGTTGACATCCATAAGTGGACTTTTTTGTTAGTTCATTGTTTACAACATTATTTAGTGTGTGTGGATTGGGGTCTGAGTAGATGAGGGTAGTATTGTCAACAAATAATATAGGTGTAAGAATGTTAGAGACATTAGGCATATCATTGATGTATATAAGAAATAGGAGAGGTCCTACGACGCTGCCTTGTGGCACATCTACAGTTAGTGGTAGAATGGGAGAGGTTATATCATTGATGGCTACATATTGGTCTGTCACTAAGATAGGATCGGATATAGTTCAGGGCAAGGCCAAGGACTCCATAATGGTGGAGTTTAAGTAAGAGGTAGTTATAGTTAACGGTATCAAATGCCTTTCTCAGGTCAATGAAGAGTTCAATCAAAAACTCACTTTGGTCAATGGCTGAGTAGATTAAGTCAAGCAGACTAACAATTGCATCATTGGTACTCTTTTTGGGAGCGGAAACCAAACTGACAGGGACTTAGTATGTTGAATTGTAGGAGATAGGAGTAGAGCGGTTTGTAAATAATTTTTTCAAATTTTGTGAAAATATAGGCAAAATTGATATTGGTCTGTAATTGTTTATGTGATAATAATAATAATAAATGTTTATTTGGGTAAGGTACATACATACAAGAGATTTTACAAAGATTTATGGATTTATAGATAAGAGCTAGTAAATACAATGCCTAAAGCCACTATGTCTGCCGGATTGCCTCCTTTATGAACTGGCGTTACTCTTGTATTTTTAAGGATATCAGGAAGGTATGATACTCTATAGAGATTTGTTGAATCAATTTCTTTCTTTATTATGCACCCCATACCCATCCCGTAGGCGGTGGTGTGTAAAGGATACAGAGGCACATAATCGGTTCAGGAACTGAACCCTCTAGTTCGTTTAGCTAAGCAAATAACAATGTTTGACGCTAGTTACAAAATTATCAATATTGTATACACATGTACACACCTCATACATACATGTACATATATATATACGTATACACATATACATACACATACATATCTAATCACCCACACAAATACACACATCAAGAATCTTTGTGTCACAAGTGACATTACAAGAGGCTCAACAGTCACTATAACAAGGCACTTTACATCTATAGTGAGTCACACAGTTACTAGTCTTGCTGCACACCCCACCCAACTGGGCGGCAGCTTTACAGTCATGTGCATGCATTACCTACAGTAAGCAAATTTTGGATACTTCGCTAAAATTTCAGGCAGCACCATCACCGTGAATGAAGTACTTACACATTTCTTGGACACTATTGATGGTGTTATCTCTAAATTCCGCAATTTTTTCACATTCCATTATATAACGACGCAAAGTAGCGAATAGTTCTGCTGACAGAGTTTACATTAGTCAAATCTACATCAGCAGATGTTACAAACTCCCAGAGGTACTTGTAGCCGAGCCTAAGCCTAGCAGTGGTAACATCTAGAAGTCTGCAACTTATTGGATGACCCATAGACGTGCGGTTCTTCATGCATAATAGAATGATGATAGAAGGAGTAACTGGCTGGTGTGATTTCACTCTGCCTCAAGCCTCCGAACATTAGTAGTGATGTTCCTGGGATATTACTGCCCTCAGGCTGCTCAAAGGCAGTCCAAGTGGTAATCAATTCCCTCTTTACGAGCAAAAGTCTTGGCTAGCTCATCCGTTCTATCATGCATTCGGAGACCAATATGGAAGGAATCCACAGGAGACAAACTCTGACTCCATCATTGATATTTCACTATATCTGTGTCTAGCTTCAGAGATAAGCACTTCACAGTTATGCCTTGGGGACTGAGGGCAGTCAAGGATGACA
Source organism: Procambarus virginalis (assembly GCA_020271785.1). Lineage (NCBI taxonomy): Eukaryota > Metazoa > Arthropoda > Malacostraca > Decapoda > Cambaridae > Procambarus > Procambarus virginalis. The sequence goes on from WNGS01160430.1 coordinate 18,012,998, forward strand.
AGGAGTCACTTACAATTAGCGTGTCAACTTTGGATTCATATACGCGCTCTAGTGCAAGGATTATGGCAACCAATTCTGTTTGAAGAGTGGAGGCCCAGTTACTTAGTCTCGCTCCACACTCATGGGAGATGGAACCATCTCTCCCTGTCACAACAACTGCACTTCCAGCTGCACCATAGAACTGATGCAAGGATCCATCAGTGTAAATAATCTGGGAAAGGGAGCGCTCTCTGACTAAAGCATCAATTGGCTTAAGGCATTGTACTTTGCTTCTTGTCGAAGCAAGGCCTGTTCTTTAATCAGCTTCTTGGGGTGGGAAAGGGGGAACAGTAATTTGGAAACGAGTGATCTCCCATGGGGCAGGAAAGTGTTGTTGTTGTCGCTCTTGGTGGCAGCAAAGCTATGGGCACTCTTGTATACCGTAGATGGTATACTTGCCCGAAACGCTATGCGTGCTAGTGGCTTTACAAGAATGTAAAATCAACATCATTTCTATGTACACTCTTAACCCAATGTACCTCTTGTATATAAATAAATAAATAAATATTTCACTAATGTTCCGAGCTTTCGTTATGTAAACTCACCAACCCATTGGATCTCCTTGTAAATAAAATTATTATTATTATCAATAATATCTTCAATATAAGTTTGGTAAATGTAACTTATATTTACTTACCATTCTAAATATTGGTCTAACATTTCTTAGAAAATTATAGAGGTCAGCAGTGTACACGCTCACCCTGCTCGCTGCCATAGTGTCTACTGACTCCTCATCACTCGTGCCATGGTGCCTTATCACCTTAACCCTGGCACACTCTGTGATCCTTGGTGCCACGTTATACATGAATTTATCTGAATTTACTTGAGGTAAATTACTTTACTTTACCTCCGAATTGTTCTAATCATTTTTTCAAACTGGATTTTAAAATTCAACAGTTTTTTTGGGTATTTACCGATTCAGTAAATTAAAAATAGTCGACTCATGAATGTCGAAAAACAAACTTACACTAACCATAGAAAAGACCTAAATTTTTATTTGGTAGTAAATCATCAAATCAGATTTAAAATCCACAAGGGCATATAATTTCTTTCTTTATTATGCACCCTATACCCATCCCGTGGGCGGTGGTGTAAAGGATTACAGAGGCACATAATCGGTTCAGGAGGGCAGTGACGAGGATTCGAACATACTCCCTACACCGCACCACGGGTGCAGCTGGAAGTGCAGTTGTTCTGACAATGGGCGATGGCTTGTACTTTGAGTGGGGAGTCCGTATAAACAATTGGGCCTCTACCCTTCAGACCGAACTATTTGCCTTGATCCTTGCACTGAAATGTGTACAAGTCTCCAAACTTGATACATTAATTGTAAGTGACTCCTTATCATCCTTAAATGCTCTCAACTCTTTAAGACATAACTGTAACATGCTCGTGTCCGAAGCTAGACACAAATACAACAAAATTATTAAGGATGGTAACAGAGTCCATTTCATGTGGTCTCCATCTCATGTTGGCCTCCGAATGCATGATAGAGCTGATAAGTTAGCCAAAGAATCTGCCTTTAAAGGAGCCGTTGAGTGTAACCTTGGATTGTCAATGAGCAATCTGAGAGCAGCAGTACACCGAGAACTTCAACAAGATCTTGTAGATCTGAGGCAAAGTGAAATTGACACCAGTAATTCCATCTATCATCATACTATCATGCAAGAGGAGCCACACATCTATGGATCATCCAATAAAATCAGCAGACTTCTAGATGTTACTGCTGCTCGGCTTAGACTCGGTTACAAGTATCTCTGGGAATTCTCATTATCTGCCGATGTAGACCTGACAAAATGTAAACTGTGTCAACAAAATTATTCGCACACCCTCCGTCACTATGTGATGGAGTGCGAAAAGATACGTGAATTTAGAGACAATTCTATAACCAATGTTCCAGCGATGTGTAAATATTTCATTCAAAATGATCTGCTACCAGAAATTTTAGCCAAAATCCCCAGTTTGCTAACTGTAGGTAGTAACTGAGTGATTGTAACCTATCCACCGCTGTCCACTGGATGGGAGGCGGTGTGCAGGACAAACATATAAATTTTGACACTAGCTCTCCACATATGTCAGTTGCTTAATTTAGAACCTGTACTTGAGGTCGATCTCGAACCCATTGTTGATGTGACGACTTATATTGAATTTTGTAACTAGCTCATCAAGATTGTAACTTGCTTAGCTAAATGAATTGTGGGGTTCAGTCCCTGAGCCCATTATGTGCCTCTGTAACCCTTTCCACTACCGCCCACAAGATGGGTATGGGGTGCATAATAAATGAACTAAACTAACTAAACTAACGTCCGAGAGCATCCCAGACGCTGCCTAAATCGACTGAGCTACGACATGGTATAAGAATTGCAACCAGAAATTCTACTGAATTTACTTCGATCTTGCAGCCTCTCCGTGAGACAAACCAGGATTTACACAATTCCCCCATGCACTCGAGCTATGTCAATAGGCCGTAGCCACGCGGCAGCACAGACACGCACTCCAGGGGACACGGTGCTGTGCACACGCCGGGAACACCAGGGACGGTCCTAACTAGGTGGGTGTGGAGAACACAGACAACCTACCAGCGGTGGGGAAGCAAACCTGTACCTCAGGAGGGAGGCAGGATGACCCAGCCGGTTCGCGCTCGGAAGTCGAGGGGCCCACTTCAAGTACGTCGGACAAGCTGAGGTCCGGGACCGTGGGCGCTGGCGTAAGATCCATGGAGTTGGAAACACTGAGTTAATCAGATAAAGTCCTCCTTGGTACTGGCGACCAGGTCCACGTGGGAGTCGTGTCGGCGGCGGAGTGCGAAGGTCGTTTGTGAAACGGGCGGCGGCTGCAGGTGAACAGAGGTCGTGACCTGATTGATTGATTGATTGATTTGATAAAGATTAAGCCACCCAAGAGATGGCACGGGCATGAATAGCCCGTAAGTAGTACAATTTTTTGTTCAGTAAATCTTTTCAGTGTTTTGAGGTCGCATTTAATCGTCAAGCTGCTATCGCGGGAAAGGATACGGCTTGACCGTATTTATAAGGGTGTCCAGCTGCTGGACACCTTTTTTGACCAGAAGAGTGGCTGTGTTGATGGCTTCAGGGTGGCCACTGCAAGATTCGGGGACTCTTAAAGCTCTTCTAAGGTCGTTGGTTGCTTCGCATTCCAGGAGATGGTAAAGTAGTGGCTTTTCTGTGACAGTTTGGCAGAAGATACATTCTCTCTAGGGGTTCACCAATCTCCCAGTTGCATCTGTAACCTAGACGTAGTCTATATAACCGAACTGTTATTTCCCTGTGGATTCCTTTTGGGATATTTAACCTTTCTAATTTGGTTGGTTGCCAGAAGATACCATATTGCAGAGGGCGAACCTTCTGCTACTCTCTGGCGTAGATAGGCTTTGTTGAGGTGTGAGAGTTTTTTGGTGATGATGTTTTTTTATGTTCTCTAGGCTGATTGATTGATGAAGATAAGCCACCCAAAAGGTGGCACGGGCATGAATAGCCCGTAAGTGGTGGCCCTTTTGAGTCATTACCAGTATCAAGAGCTGATACTGAAGATCTGTGGAGGTGTGACTGCATCCTACATACCTTGATACCTTGAGGTGCTTCCGGGGCTTATCGTCCCCGCGGCCCGGTCATCGACCAGGCCTCCTGGTTGCTGGACTGATCAACCGGCGGCGTGCACAGCACCGTGTCCCCTGGAGTGCGTGTCTGTGCTGCCGCGTGGCTACGGCCTACATGACGAGAGATGTCTCCCATGTCTCTAGGTCTAGGCTGGATTAAATTGTTTTATGTATCACTGGATGACGAGTTGCCAGTTTAATATTTTTCATCGGCTTTCACGTTTAATGGATTCCAACATGGGATAAGAACATAAGAACAAAGGTAACTGCAGAAGGCTTATTGGCCCATACGAGGCAGCTCCTATCTATAACCACCCAATCCCACTCATATACTCATTGGGCACTCATATGTCCAACCCGCGCTTGAAACAATCGAGGGACCCCACCTCCACCACGTTACGCAGTAATTGGTTCCACAAATCAACAACCCTGTTACCGAACCAGTATTTACCCAAGTCTTTCCTAAATCTAAACTTATCCAATTTATACCCATTGTTTCGTGTTCTGTCTTGTGTTGATACTTTTAATACCCTATTTAAATTTTTAAATTTAAATATTGCCCCGAGGGGCGAGTTTATTGGGCAGCGCCACTCATCTTGTGAGTGGACACACCGCCATAGCAGCATGTACAACACTCCCCAATAGGAAGAAACCCCGCTGGGTTGTTCATCCTGTCACTTGTACCCAGACACAGCTGGGACTTGCTTAACTGTCTCAAGTGAACAGCTCCTCAAACAAGAAGATTAACATCTATCAACCCTTAAAAGCTTACGTTATCTTGCGGGTGCAAAATGGGGAAATCTTTTAAGAACAGTATCAATATTTGACAAATAGTGTTTTCCTAACTCAAACAATGTGGGGTTTATTAATCTACACATATTTCTGATGTCTCTCAGGTGTTCACATTCACGTAGATAGTGGTCAAGGCGGTGTCCATCACTCTCACCACAGATTTGATGTTCAGTCTGTCAGGTGCTGTCACAGTGAGAGGTTGTGTTGGCTGGAGCTCCGATTGTAGCGGCGTTATTGTAGCAATGATGGAGGGATTACTGGAGGAATTGGTGAACTTGGTTGGGGCTCTGAGAGCAGAGGTGGATTCCTTACGAGAGGAAGTGCGACAGCTGAAGCGTCGGGGGGGAGGCGGAGAAGACCAAGATAAACAAGACCTCGTCGTGGAAAGTCGTTGGGGACAGGGGTCTTAAGAAGACCTTGACAAGGCCGCCTACAGACGCCCTAAAGACGGCAAATTCATTTGCCGTGTTGGATGACGAGTGCTGTGGTGAGCCAGCGGTTCACTCCGAAAAGAAATCAGCAAGGAGCGGCGAAGCGCGGGCCCCTCAGGGTGCTCAGAAAGTTAAGGAGGTACCGAGGCGAGTTTTAGTTGTGGGAGATTCCCAGGTGAGGTATTTAGACAGAACGTTTTGTGCCAGAGATAGGGGGAACAGATTAAGAGTTTGCTATCCGGGAGCTGGAATTGGTGATATTGTTGGAAACATGAAAGATATTATGACGGAAATGGGAGCAAACCCATTATTTGTATTAGTGTAGGGGGTAATGATGTTGGGAGAGTTAGCAGTGAGGAACTAATACTGAAATTCAAGAC
>WNGS01160430.1:18023381-18115192 GCA_020271785.1 Procambarus virginalis
CCAAGAGCGTTGCATCATTCAATAACAACTTGTTATGCTGAGAAGTCATAAAGTCTTGAAGAGCACTACATTGTGCAGCACTAAAACGTTTCAAGCCTACAGGAACTCCTTTGTAGAGCTCCAATAACTTTATGATGAACTTAGAATTACTGTATATAACCATACTAAATGGCCTTTGACAAATTTGCATGCAGTCTGCACCAACCCACTTTCAGTTTATTTGCAACACATCTTTGATTTCAACCTTCATGCCTTCAGTTTTTCATAATTCAATTAAATTTTTGTTCTGTAATTACAATAGCAAACACAGAGAGCAAAGCAAAACTCAAACGGACTCACAACAAACCCAGAGTAGGTCTTGGGACGGCGCACGTAGCGTCCCTCACTCCACACTCGATGTTTTCTCCGCACTCACAACAATTCCATTGGCACTGTGTGTATCAAGCAAGTCTCTAGTCTCTCGGGCACAAACTGGCACTGGTCAACACTTTGCACTCACATTGTAACGATACTAATCACCACAAAACTTCAAAGACAGTGGCTCTGGCGTCAGCCATAACGGCTTTGGTTTCAAAATGGCGGGTAGAGCAGAGTCAGAGGCGCCGGGGCCGCGCACTAGTATGACGCCTCTAGAGCGCTCCCTCCCCGCCCCAGCCCTCACGCCAGACACTCAGAGAGCCGCCCAACATCCTCTAGAACGCTTTACTCTCATCTTCAACCCCCACTCTCAATGGTATATACTAGGAAACCTTAAACTTAAAAGGATTTTCCTTATGCTCCCAAGAGTTATGGCTGACTCAACCTTTGACGCTGGAAAGCCACGCTCATATTGGTGAAGGTGGTATGGCGCTGTGTGTGTAGGTAGACGAAGCAGAATGGTCTAATACCCTCTATTGACGGGTTGTGGTGCGTGCTGGTAGTGGAGGTGGGGAGGATGGCCGCGGCCAGCCATGATAGTCAGAGATACCCGCCGGTGACGCGCCTCACAATGGCTCACTCCGCCCCAGCCACCACACACAGTCCCTCACACAACTCGCAACCTGATTGGTCCACACTGGTCACATGACCACGCAACACCTCCCAACTCCTCACAACCACTCGCTAACACCATTTATTCACCTTCTTTTCCAAAGCTCGTGCATGCCGAACTGTTAGGAATCATCAAACATTCAGTATATGGGAGAGAGTGGCGGGACGGTGATGGAGAGGAGGACACCGGGGAGCGTGTGTGCTCCGGGAGCCTCACACCATGATGGCCGCCATGACGTCACTCCCAGGGTTCCAATCATAACACTTGGCGCCAACCACACGTACCGTAAATACTTTTAAACTCAATTCTTACTCTGCATCTAGCTTGTTTACCAATGAGATAACGTCTTTGATATTTTTTTAAATGTTTTATACATGTATCTTTTCGTGTTGACTGTTGCCTTTATTAATATTATTCACACGTGGTAAGTTTAATATTTTGTCAGCTCACATGGCTGTGTTTGGGTTAAAGTGTAAATAGACCACACAAGCCGCTCTTCCTCTTCACTTACTACATTTTCTTTTAAGAATAGCTGTACGTAGAGGGGCAGGTGAGTGACCCAGTGTTTAGCGTAAATAATATGCAGATAGACTTAATTGAGTGAGTTTGGAGTGAAGAAGAGATAGTGGGAGGGTGAGATGCTCACCTGTACTGGCAGGCCTCACCTGCTCTTCTAAGCAACATAACGCCATCAAACCTAACACAAAATGCATAAATAAATCATGAAATATATGCTTTTCATTGAGGAAGCAAATAACATTAAAGCCAAGCTTAAATACACTTGGAGTGTCTGAGAGCAATGGTTAACCACAAATAATGTTACATGACTCATGGGATTCAACCACTACAAATTACTTCAAGCTCATCATCACTCGGCACAACTCTGCTCTCAGAACCATAAGTCTGTTTTCAGACAACACACAGCCCCTCTGTCTAAGTCCCTTATCATGCTAAACATACACTCACTCCACACATTCTCATGAGCTCTCTACATGTACAAAACCTTGTTCCTAAATGGTAATCTTGATCTAAAACTTTCCCTTGATAGGTGTAATAGAACCCATGAGCACCACACCATAAATAAATATCTCTGATATCCCCGGAGTCAGACTAAATCTGTGCAAACACTCCATGCAAATAAAAGGGCCCAGTCTTTGGAACTCACTCCCTGGTGAATTAAAAAATTGTCCAACCTATGACTTGTTCAACAGTAAAACCTAAAAGTACCTAATTACATCCTCATAGTCTCCTACCTTGTGCCTCAAATTTGCACTGTACCTTGTATTACCCACTTCCCAATATTAGTACCAGTGTAATCACCTCTATTAACTTATATTGTAGTTATTTGTTGATATAAAAACCTTGCCACAATGTACCCTTTCATCTAGCCTGATATGTTAGATTAAGGACCTGCCAATGATATGTGTGTTAGTGGCTTTGCAGAATGTAAAAATACCAATCTTATGTAATCTCACCAACCCATTGTACCTAATGGTGAATAAAATTATTATTATTAATCATGAGTGAAGAACAGTAAAGGTTGACATGCTGACCAGCCACAGCTGTGTGACATCATGCTATACCCACACTTGTCATGCTGCCTTTGTGGGTAATAAGTCTTCAATTTTATCAATTGCCTGGTAGATATGCAGAATAACACACATTGAAGGGGCAATCCTATCTTTCAATATATATATATATATATATATATATATATATATATATATATATATATATATATATATATATATATATATAATATAATATATAATGTGTGTGTGTGTAAATCACAAAAATAAATACGTGATTAAAAATGTGACAGTGTCAGACCAGGGAGGATGAATTGAAACAGGAATTTCCTTAAGTACTTTCATATATTAATACATCTTCAGAAGGAGTCTCCTTCTGAAGATGTATTAATATACGAAAGTACTCAAGGAAATTCCTATTTCAATTCTTCCTCCCTGGTCTGACACTGTCACATTTTTAATCACATGTTTATTTAAAAAATTTCAATATATATATGTATATATATTGATAATTTTTAGTAGTATTAATTATTATTATTATCCTTTGCATTCCTAAATGAGTTTAACCTTTAAATTTTGTATGTTTCATATTCAAGGCATGTTCTAGGGGTTCACTGAATTGGTGGCTTATATAATTGGTATCATCATGTCAGAAGAACAAAGAGGCAGTGAGAACAGTTCTAATACAAAACCAGCCAGTCATACTCTAGTAAGTTCTGTGTATTGTATCCATAGTTTCTTGAACATAACATTTATATATGTTTTATAACTTTCAATTCCTGATTTGTTTGTTTGGAAAAAAATCCTTAATTTTCAATAATTTCCACCTTAATATGATTATATACATATTTGCAGAAACCTAATTATATGCTCAAGTATACTCTTTCTGGACATTCAAAAGCTGTTTCATCAGTGAAATTCAGTCCAACTGGCGACTGGTTGGCAAGTTCATGTAAGCTTCTTTATTTTTATTGAATATTATGTATATAGCATAGTATTATTTAACATTTTATTAACCAAGTAACATACAGTACATATTTAATAGCTAGATAATAGATAATAGAATAGATAATGTTGATATACTAGTCTAATGAAAAAAAAATTATATACAGTATATATTTATATATATTAAGTATATAAATATGTAATATATAATATATAAATTATATACAGTATATATTTAACAGCTGTTTTAGAATAGAAAAGTTTATATACTAGTCTATAATGAAAAAAAATTTGAAGATACTTCTCAGTTTGAATATTGCTGATTTTTCTGTTACAGTACTTACATTATTCTAATATTTGCCTTGCAGCTGCTGATAAAGTGATCAAAATATGGGGTGCCTATGATGGAAAGTTTGAGAAAACATTGTCAGGTCATAAACTAGGTATTAGTGATGTTGCCTGGTCTCATGACAGCCGACTCCTTGTATCCGCTTCAGATGATAAGACTCTCAAAATTTGGGAACTTGCATCAGTAAGTACTGAAGGATTTTATTTTGTATGTACTGTATTATATGAGGGGGTATCTGTATTAAATGTTATCCTGTGATGTATAGTTGCATGTGTGATTTTTGGGGGGATTTGGAATAGTTAAATTTTTATACAGAATGCTTTTAATGATCTAACAAGATCATGATCTATGTGAGACATTTTCAGCTTGTGATTTTGTAAACCATTGCTTGCACACCTCTATTAAAAGAGTACTGCTAAGGTTATTTTGTTTTATGCTAAAACATATTTACCATTTTCTCAGTAACAATATTATAGTATAGTATAGTAGTACAGTACTTCTATAAATTCTCACAGCTCTACTGAATCCTCGTTTGTTATAACAAGTGTGGCATAAAATTAGCTCATCGTTTTACCACTTGGACTGGTCGGTGCAGCAACGGCCTTGCATATTGCAGGTTGGGGTTCAAAACCTAATGATTTCTGTAGTTGGGCACCATTTCTTCCTTCTGTCCTATCCCAGCTCCTTGTCCTCATATCCTATCCAGGTGCTATAGTCCTACTAGCTTAGCACTTCCTCCTGATACTGTACTTACCTTACCTTCCTAGTTAAACCAGCCATCTAATAATAAGTATCTGCACCTACATATACAATATACACGTTCCCGGGCCAAGATCATATCACATTCTTTCTAGCTGTCTCCATGAACACCAAGCAGGTGGGGGACTTCTCTATCTTAAGTGGTTTGTTTACATCTATTAAAACATTGTTAACATTAGCTAACAAATATTGTTAACATATTAAAACATTCACTCTGCCCCATAGGAGCCTCGAACCACAGGCCACCAGAACGGTAGCCCTTGGCTCTAACTACTGAGGCTCTGAACAACTAGGGTAAAGAAGGATGTCAGATATATGCATCTGGCATCTAATTGAGACCTTAGACCTTCCCTGGGGTGCCACCTGAGCATAGAGGTATTAGATAATCCACGCCCTAGTCATATAAATTGCTAACCTTCTGTAAACGTGGACAGTAGACAAGGCTTTTATGGCCCATAATTGTGGACAATCTTGAGGTTATCTTGAGATGATTTCGGGGCTTTTTAGTGTCCCCGCGAGGCTAGACAAGGCTTCTATGGCCCATAATTGTGGCCAATAGACAAGGCTTTTATGGCCCAAGTGATCGCTTGGTCTATGGTCTGTCTCATTCTTGCAGTGAATGCGTGGATGATCTCCATTGACCTCTAGGGCATGTATTGACACGTTCCTATACTTCTAATATTCAGGGTTTGGCTAGGGGTTTTTTGTGGGGTTGCAGGCTTACCACTTTTGGGTTCTTTCGTTTGGGCTCAATCTGGCTTCATGCATGTTCACATGCTTGGCTGGGGTCGTTGTGACTCGTATCCATCTGTTGGGAGGTCAGGTTTTTGCCTACCTTAATGACTAACTAAAGCAGGCTCCCAGCTGGTCTGCGTGTCTACTAGCCAGGGATTAGGTTCTTTCCCAGCTCACCAAGTTCAGGTTCCTGGGGGCTGGCAGATGTTCCAGTTTTTTTATCCCAGGATCAATCTTGGCTGGGACTCTCAGTTGGCTTCGTTTTCCCTTCCTCCGGCAATCTTGTTCCAGCTGCAGCTTTCCCTTATGTTGGTGTTAAATCGGCTCTGGGTGACTACAGTTGCTCAACAGTCTTGCGGAAATCTAAACTTTGCCTTCACAGTTAACCTCGGGGCAGGGTGTGGGCTTTGGCAGCTGTAACCTAACCAAGGTAACCTCCAAGGTTACCTTTTACTGCGTTGGGTGTGGTAGCTGTTAAGCCTTTGCTGGCTGCTTAGTTGCCGGCTTCTCTCCAGGCTTTTCATGATTCAATTACCTAGTGCCTTCCTTTACTCTCTCTCAACATCTTTCTGGACTCCTCAACTCTGGGTTGGGGCTTTTTGACTGGCACTCACCATGCCAGCCAGGGTTGTTGGTCTCCTTCCCTTCATCGGGTGTGTTGTACTGTATGAGAGATTGTGGCAGGCACTGCGAGGGCTTCAGATTTCACAGCTGGCTCCATGCTCCAACTCCATTCAGATTGTTTTCCTTTGCTTCACTACCTCAGCTGGTGGGAGGGGGGGGGCTACTCTTAAGTCCCTGTCTCTTTGGAGCTGCATGCTTGAGTAGCTCATTTATTGGGTTCTCGAGGTTTGGCTCTACACATGATCATGTCCAGGGAGTGTCAAACTCTTGCAGATGGTCTGTCCCAGTTACATTCCTTTTTCCGTGGAATGGACCGTCGATGCCGCTTCCTTCCTTTGGTTTAGCGAGACTGGATGCCAGGATGTAGCCCTCCTTGCATTGGCATTGAATTGACACCTTCCCATGTTTGTTGCTCCATTCCCCAATCACAAGGCCTTTGCAGTGAATGCCTTTTAGCTGGACAAGTTGAAGTGGGGAGTTCTGTACCTCTTTTCCAGCTGTTGCTCAAGGTCCTGGCCAGGTTAGAGTTCTCATCAGGGTAGGGTGATCCTTCTGGTTCCCTAGTGGCTGACTCAGCCTTGGTTTCAGGTGCTGCTTGCTTGGTGTCCAAACATGGACATTTCTCAGTGGCTAAGCCTATCAGAAGGTTGGCTCTGTGATTTCCTCACTGGTTTGGCCTTCTCCTCAGTTCTTTGCATCTAGAAATTTTGGGGCATCTTTATCATGTATGGTGTTTGGAAGCTTCATTGCTGGTGTCCCACCTCCATTTTTCATCTGGGCAGCAGTATAAGGTTTCATGGCATTCTCTTTGTCACTTCCTTTGCCTTCATAGTTCGTCAGTTTCTGAGTGTGGTGTTCTCCTTTCTGTCTTAGCTTTTTCTTATTCATCATCTCATCCACATACTCATGCAAAGCGAGAGCAGCTTTAAAGGGTATATCCATAGGCCTTGCCAAAATCCACAGGGAATTACCAGAGCCCAAACAACTGACCAAACAGAGCACCCAGGCACTGGGGATGCTCACCGGAAATTATGTAAGTAGACCAACACAGCCTGATCAACCTGGCTGTGAAGGCCTACCTCCACGTGCCGTGTAAAGTGTGTGAACCCCCTAGGGTGTCCCAACCCACCAAAATGTTCACCCCACAAACAAGGGTCTAGATAGAGAGGCAAAATATCCCTGACTTACCCAATATAAGGCCTCTAAAGAGCAAACTCCCAAATACACCGGAAAAGATAACTGTTTCAGTGCAGGGACAATGCTAGGGAGCACACAGATAAGGTAGCCCTGAGCACTTGCAGTTAGTTCTAAGTGTCTAAGTCTAAGTCAGGTCCACAACACAAACCAAGCAGAAAACACATTCGTGAATCTGCTGAATCAGTTCGTGAATAACTGAAACATAGAACAACAAAAAGCAAATGCCTCCCACAAGGTAGATAGCCACATAATAAAGTCCAAGGTTAGCCAGCACTTAGCAGCAGCAAGACTCGCATGGCTTGTTGACAACCCAAGGGAGCTTGTTGCTTGTTGACAACCCAGCTTGTTGACAAGGGAGCCAGTCGGCCAAGCGGACAGCACACTGGACTTGTGATCCTGTGGTTCCGGGTTCGATCCCGAGTGCCAGTGACAAACAATGGGCAGAGTTTCTTTCACCCAATGGGGCTGTTACCTAGCAGTAAAATAGGTACCTGGGTATTAGTCAGCTGTCACGGGCTGCTTCCTGGGGGTGGAGGCCTGGTCGAGGACCGGGCCGCGGGGACACTAAAGCCCTGAAATCATCTCAAGATAACCTCACGATAACCCGGGAACCCTACAGAGGTCAGTTAAATGTGTCCGCATCAGCAACAGAACTGACTTGAAGCACTAGGGAAGACCTTGACTTGCACCCCTTCCCTCCCCACAACTGGCAGGGAAGTAGTGCTAATGAGCTTGCACTGGTATAAGAGAGATTTTTCATTTACAGTATTTACATTGTTTGAGGGAGTGAGTTTGGCAGTTTTGATTCTTCAGTGTCCTTGAACCCAACCGTGGTCTGTATTGGTTCACTGACTTTCTGGATACTTTCCCATTGGAGTAACAGTGTGTCCTCAGTTCTCTGCACCTCTGAGGGGTGGGGAAGGTGGCAGGTTTTGGCTCTTCCTATTTGTACCATTTTTTCTTGGCCGAGTTCTTTTAGGCTAAACAGTACTCCACAGCTAATGCAAACCAGCAATTGGGAGCCAACTCAGTGAGATAGCTTCTGGGAGCCACCAGGGGCTTCCCCTAGAAAATTATATAAGATAGGGTGGTATATATCAGTTCCATTTAGAAAACTTATAATTGGTCTTACACAAAAATTTCTTTTCAGGGCAAATGTGTGAAAACTCTTAAGGGACACAGTAATTATGTGTTTTGCTGCAACTTCAACCCGCAGTCAAACCTCATTGTTTCAGGCTCTGTAAGTTATAGCTGTACAGTACTAGTACATCCAATCTGAAATTTATAGTTGTATATATTTTCCTATGAGTTACAAATATTTATATGAAAGGTAATTGTACAGTAATTATATACAGGTAAATGTTTTAAGAAAACTGATATGATATATAATTCTTTACATAGTTTGACGAGAGTGTACGTATATGGGACGTTAAAACGGGAAAATGTCTAAAGACATTACCAGCTCACTCTGATCCAGTCAGTGCTGTCAACTTTAACCGGGATGGAACTCTCATTGTGTCTAGCAGCTATGATGGTCTTTGGTAACATTCTTTAAACAATTTTGTTATCACTACTATACTATTGATAATTTCAAACAAATCAACTTTTGTTTTCTTGATTTTTTATTGCATGGTCATTTATCTAAGGTAAAACTAGGCCTATTTAAGGTAGTAATTCATGAAGTCATTATAACAACATTATTAAGGGCAAACTAATTTTGAAAGAAATATTTGAAAATATAGAAAAGTGTTCTGGCTGTTAGTCAAAGTGGTCCTTGCATGATTGGACTAGTAGTGTGATTCTTTATATTAAGCATGACAGTAATTTAAAGATTTCATTTTATTTCAGTCGAATCTGGGACACCACTTCAGGCCAATGTCTCAAAACACTCATCGATGATGATAATCCTCCAGTTTCCTTCGTTAAATTCTCTCCAAATGGCAAATACATTCTAGCTGCCACACTAGACAACACATTAAAGTTATGGGACTACAGTAAAGGAAAGTGCCTCAAAACCTACACTGGACACAAGAATGAAAAATACTGCATCTTTGCAAATTTCTCAGTAACTGGGGGAAAAGTAAGAATTTTTATTTTTCCTTGAGTATGAGTTTTAATATAGAAAACCTTTACAAATCATTTCAGTAATGTTTGTTTTATTGGAAAAATATTTTTTTGACAGTGGTATAATAATCACTTGGGTCAGCAATTCCATATGAAATGATTATAATTATATATTTAGTACTTTTTTTATACAGTCATATTGTGGATGGCGTCGGTCATCATATGTAAGTTAATGTAGGGACAGTAATGAATGCCCTCAGCCCTCTTCCTATTAGTACAGTGCCATTTTTTCTTTGGCAATTTCCACTCTGTTGCATAATAGACTGGGCAGCCATTATGTGATGCGTGGTCTCGCTTCTTGCAGGTTAGGGTTCAATCACTGAATGTCCAAGTGATTGGGCACCATCCCTTTCATTAGTCCTATCCTAAATCTTTAGCCTCGTATCCCTTCCAAGTGTTATACAGTCATAATGGCTTATTCTTTTCTCCTGATTGAGAAATTACCTTACCTTAATTGAACAATAATCTGCTCCCTTTTGTTCAAACTGCATTGTCACACGTATAGTTGTGGTTCTCCTTTTAAGAGCCCCAATTTTCAGGATGATAATGCCTTGCTTTCCTAATGTCTCTAGTGGGTCATTTATTCCTCAATAGAATCCTTGGTAAATTCAATTCCTTTGATATCGCTTGCCTTGTGTCCTATTCTCGTATTGGCATCTTAAATGATATTTAGTGCATTTTGAATGTCTAGCGACACAGACGGTGCAACATAGTTGTCCTGGCTTGACGCCTTCTTTTGATAATTACAATACTTATTCCATAAATCAACATCCCTTTTTCCAAAAAAAACATTTACCCTGGAATGATTTGACAAATAAAGGTTTGGCAAATTCCAGTTTGGCAGCAGGATGCTGCTTCTGAAAACTTTCCTTGTTAATACTTTGGCTTTGTGATGACGTTCTCGGAGTCATTAAAACAATACAAGTAGTGTGGGTCAAGACGTTAATGCTGTCAACAACTAAAATATTTGTAAAAATTTCATTTATTGTCTGATTATTATTGGACTTGTTTTAAAATGTGCACCAACAACTTCCCATTCTCTGTATACCCCTCGTAGTAGTATATCCGCCTACTCAACCTACCCTCAAGTCAAAATGTGTGCCCATTCCGGTTGTTTTACCTCTGGTATTTTTTATTGCTGCTTTTATAAGCATGAAGCAACACAAAAATGAATGATGGGCAACAAATAATGTCAGGAATGAATAACGACTGTAAACAATGACGAAAAGCCAGGTTTTTTAACATGATGCTGTACTTCATCTTATTTTATTGGCAATGATGTTCTTCTATTTGACCTTATATGCCCTTCCTTTTAGAGCATTGTATTGCAAACAATTTGATACCAAAATGAATGACAGCGAGAAAATTAAGATGAGAAAACTGCAAAGAGTATAAACGTTGGAGTGTGGTTGTCCACTCATGGGCAATGCGCGGCCTACTTTGCAGTGCGTTGCGAGTGACCCGCTAGGTCGCGCAAAGTGTTAAGACTACTCAATAGCTTGGACAATAGAGCTTACCCTCGCATGGGGTCCCGGTTTGAGTCTCCTAGAGCTCCAGGTGAATGGAATGGTTTGACCATTCTTGTCCAATTTGTATCCATTTTTGGTGTCGATATGCTTGGCATTATCTTGTACCCTTTCATACATTTGTATACTAAAGTCATGTCACCCCTTGTTCTTCACCTTTCTAGAGAATGTAAACTAAGTTGCAATATTACATCCCAGTTTCTAGGTTCTATGTGTCTTGGGGCTTCTCTCTTCTGATTCTCTGCTGGAGTGTTGCTATTTCCTCTCCAGTTTGGGCTTGCTGCCCTTGCTTGTCATTTTTTCCAGTGTTCCTGTGTCAACTTTTGCCTCCTGTGTGGGATACTTGTTTTCCCTCTGGGTTATCTTCCCTCACTTTTAACCCTTAGACAGTGGCTATGGAGAAATTGTCATACCCACCTAA
The DNA here is from genome assembly GCA_020271785.1 of Procambarus virginalis. Lineage (NCBI taxonomy): Eukaryota > Metazoa > Arthropoda > Malacostraca > Decapoda > Cambaridae > Procambarus > Procambarus virginalis. Next base: position 18,034,621 of record WNGS01160430.1, read on the forward strand.
GGACAAAAAAAATAATAATAATAATAATTTTTCATCATGGAATTATTTGTATTCAATTTGTTTGCATTTGTATTCAAAATGTAAGGAAAACGAGAAAATAAGTTCATATTTATTGTTTCGCTGAGTGAAGGTGCTCTGCTCTGGCACTTGTCAATGCCTAGTGCACAACTTCACTGACGCTTCTTGTTTCCTCGGATGTTTCATTGTTTTTCTTTATTTACATCCTCAGAGCAGTATTATATCCATATTTACATAATTCATGTAAAATCCAGAAAATAATTTTTTAAATTGTCATATGATGACCACATTTCCCTAATAACATTTATGATGAAGTCTGCGTTCATGCCAGGAAATGATAGCAGGATTTTTTCGTGGGTTAGGTGACATCTAACACTCCATGACATCCACACACACATTATATCAAGACAATAATTGTTTAAATCTTCATAAGATAACCGCATCACCCTGTGATTCAACAACTGATGATGTCCGCAGCCTAAGGGTTAAAGGTGTAAGGTGTTATCAGTTATAATCTGTCCTTCCTGCTCTACTGGAGCAAGTCCTTGCTCAACTCCACATGTCCTTCATGGGGAATACTAAACCCTATGAATTTACTTAGAAAACTATATCAAATGTTCGTGGTGGTCTACGTTAATGGATATTACTGTAGCCTTATCTAATCGCCATCCATTGCTGTTACTGTGCCTTTCAATAACCCTGCCCAGGAATGGGTGGAAGAAATCAAGAAGTCGTGTGTGGTTGACAGTATGCATCTCGACAGGTTGTGGGCACTTGCTATCATTCCTATGCCTGTTTCCACAACATTCCCACCCAGCTAATAATAAAATCATTAAAATGTACAGTATTATTTTTAAGAAAATCCCTCTTGACTGTTTCATTATTACTAAATAATAACTAGACACGAGGTAGGAGGTGGTAGTTTATTGTTGCTATTAAGACATGCTCCAAGTTCTGTCTTTATTTCCCAGCACCCAGCTATGTAAGTCTTGTTTCCTACACTCGGGGTACAGTAATCCCAACCTCCCTCCCTCGGCACCCAGCTGTGGTACTCCTATTCTATCCATTGGCAAGAGGAGTGAGATCTAAGATATTAATATTTTAGTATTTAAACTAGAGATGTATTTGTGATGTCAGCCTATTTTTGTAGTATTGGCATCAGGAGAATTTTTGCAATATACTGTTTTAATGTCATATGAACTTAATTTCCTTTCTTGAGAGGTTTGTTTCAAATCATTCATGTCAGCTCCAAGGCTGTGTAGTTTGCATTTGCCTGGCCTTCTGGGGTCTCTCTTGATTTACTCTTCAGACTTTTTTATGTTCTGTCATAGATAGCATCTCTTTGTTTGCTCTCTTCTGTTACTTACAAGTAACTGTTGCTGTTCCCTCTTATATTTAATATCCTATAAATAGAAGTGTTAGTTATTTGGAAAGAATTGAATAAATAATAAAATACATTCCCATTACCATACCCATTACTCAAGCTTGGGAACCAATTTTACCACTAATGTTAATGAGTGGTGGAGTATTTATATGTACACTTTGACACTACTGTATACTCTTTATTCTGATATTAGTGTGCATTGTAAGTTAAATACTGTACATTCATTAAGTTGACTTACACTTTTCAATATACCTGAGTGATCCTTATGGTATGACATTCTCTTTTCTTTTTCACAATATTGCATATCCCTACTGTATAGCTTTAATAAAAGTATTTAATTAAAGCCATGTAATCATTTAATTTTTTCTCATATTTCAGTGGATTGTATCAGGATCTGAAGACAATTTTATCTATATCTGGAACCTTCAAACCAAAGAAATTGTTCAAAAATTAGAAGGACATTCAGGTAATTAATTTATTTATTTTTTTTTTTTTTAAGAACATTGTAGTTTTTGTAATGTGTGGAACACAGGGAAGTAGAGGGGAACTCAACAATTTTTTTTGTTTTCACATTTTTTTCCGTACTGTGTTGAATTTTGTATATACAAATTATTAACCTTTCAAATGTAAACACAGCAAGGGATGTTTTCACTAATTATCCATAAGCTGCACAACACAGGAATGTGCTTGCCAGCAGGGATGAGCAGGCCATATCTGACCCTACTGCACAAGTCAATGACGGGATGAGTTAAAGTGCAGTACCTCGTAAGACTTAAAACTTCTGCAGGTAAACTGGGCTCACAGCTGCTTCCTCAGGACTCTAGTTAACAAATGCCATTTTGGAAAAAAAAAAATTGTGGGCACCCCTCCTAGGTATGAGGTCTCAATACTGAGAGAGACGGCTGCTGGCAGTCTCATATCATGCAGCTCATGGCTGCAGTATCACTCAATGATGGAATAAATAACTGGTTATTTAATGTGTTTGTGATAGAAGATCTTGACTGTGATAAAGACTATGTACAAGGTACCGATATCGGTCAATGCCGTGCTGGTTACAAGGTTCACAACACAACACAAGGCAGATATCCACAGCACACGGCCACTGTTTGGTGCGTCTGCACATCATGCAACAGGACCTCATATTCCTTTAGAAAATTGATTTGTGAGAAATTATTCATATTAAGAATTTAGTGACCAGGATTCTGATAATACAACCCATCCTCCCATTAGATAGTAGTTTTTGTAACTATGTGCACCATAGTACAAAGATTGACGTACTAAGCAGTTAGAATTTTGTACTATTCACTTTATAGTGTCTGAAAAAATGAAGTTAAAAAATGAACTTAACACTATCGTACTCTGTTGCCTCCCCCGTAGTCACTCATTTTTCTCTCGAGTCATCTCGGGGTAACTCGGCTTCGAGTCACTCATTAAAATATTTGTTAAAAATATAAATTTGATCAGATCAATCTGAGAGTGGTTTTAAAATGAGCGCCTTTAGATTGCGCACAATTTGATACCAAAATAAAAGACGTAACACGAAAATTGGTGTCAGAACACTGGAAAGGTAAAAACAATTTTGTGGTGATGAACGTCCAAAAGTTAAAATATTTGTTAAAATTCCATTTATTGTTCTATTATTATGGGACTTGTTTTAAAATACGCGCCTTTATATTGCGAACAATTTGATACCAAAATGAAAGACGTGACGGGAAAATTGATCCAGTGTTCGTGTCAGAACATTGGAAATATAATAAATACTTTTGTCGTCCAAATTTTAAAATGTTTGCTAAAATTCCATTTATTGTTCTACTGCTCTGGGACTAGTTTTAAAATTAGCACCTTTATATGGCGAACAATTTGATACCAAAATGAAAGACGTAACACGAAAATTGGTGTCAGAACACTGGAGTATATAAATAATTATGTGGTGATGAGTGTCCAAAAGTTAAAATATTTGTTAAAATTCCATTTATTTTTCTATTATTATGGGACTAGTTTTAAAATATGCGCCTTTATTTTGTGAGCATTTTGATACCAAAATAAAACATGTAACACAAAATTTATGTTATCAAACTGAACGAGTATATATACAGTACATTAGTCTGCAGGTGTTACAATTGGTGCTTGTTCACGGGTAACTTGACCGACTTAAGGCTTTGCTGTGGGGAGTCACGCCACGCTTTTAGACCTTATATGCATTTACCCCTGTAAGGAATTCTATTGCGAACGCAATGATACCAAACCGAACAACGTAGCACGAGAATTAAGGTGGGAAAACTGAAATAGGTATACACATTTCGGTGTCGCCGCACACTCGCCTGAACTGTGCGCGATATTGTTAAATATTCCTCAGCCTAGTATAGCACATATATGTACACTATACTATATTAGGCCTAGGAAGGTTAGATTATGTTAGTTTAGTTTATCTTTGCAACGTAAATAGAAAATCTTTTCTGGTTTGTCCAAGTTCAATAGTACCCATTTCTAATTGTGTTGTACGTTGGTATATGTACTATGGTTCTCGTTGTTACTACAAGTATGTACAGTACTACCAAGACAGGAGGATGGGCTGGATAATAGCAGTGTTGCTGACTAGCATGTGGTGGTATGCTGTGCTTGGATTGTAAGATTACCACAACCACTAGAACTGCTAAGTGGTTCTTAATGGTGCATAAAAATGTAGTCATAGACATGTATAATATGTATGCATTGTAATAACAGCAAAAACAGTATGATTCGTTTTTCAAAGAATTTAATATTGTGCACATTCAATTTCTTTCTTTATAATGCACCCTCATACCCATCCCCGTGGGCGGTGGTGTAAAGGGTTACAGAGGCACATAATCATTTCAGGAACTGAACCCCCCCTAGTTCGCTTAGCTAAGCAAATAACAATCTTTTGACGCTAGTGACACAATTATTAATGTTATATATACTTGTACACATACTCATACAAACATGCACACACACACATATATATGTATACCTATACAACACCTACACAAATACACACATCAATAATCTTTTGTATCACAAGTGATTCAACAAGAGGCTTACAACAATCACTATACAAGGCACTTTACATCTAGGGTGAGTCACACGGTTACTAGTCTTGCTCCACACCCACCCAACTGGGCAGCAGTTTTACAGTCATGTGCATGCATTACCTACAGTAAGCAAATGTTGGATACTTCACTAAGATTCCGGGCAGCACATCATTATGAATGAAGTACTTGCACATTTCTTGGACTCCATTGATGGTGTTATCTCTGAATTCTGCGATTTTTTCCCATTCCATTACTGTATGTAATGACGCAAAGTATGCGAGTAGTTCTGGTGACAGAGTTTACATTTAGTCAAATCCACATCAGCAGATGTTACTAACTCCCAGAGTTACTTGTAGCTGAGCCTAAGCCTAGCAGTGGTAACATCTAGAAGTCTGCTAACCTTATTGGATGACCTATAGACATGCGGTACTTCCTGCATAATAGAATGATGATAGATGGAGTTGCACATATTAGTACGAATATTATATCTGTGCATATTGATATGCTGCACATTTTATTATATACTGTACTATAAATTTCTCAAATGACACTATTGAATAATATTACTGCAAAAATCCAGTGGAGAAACAGACTGCATCTTACTGTCAGAAATGTCTTGCTAACAGTAAAGATCTGGTTATCTTGAGATGATTTCGGGGCTTTAGTGTCCCCGCGGCCCGGTCCTCGACCAGGCCTCCACCCCCCAGGAAGCAGCCCGTGACAGCTGACTAACACCCAGGTACCTATTTTACTGCTAGGTAACAGGGGCATAGGGTGAAAGAAACTCTGCCCATTGTTTCTTGCCGACGCCTGGGATCGAACCCAGGACCACAGGATCACAAGTCCAGCATGCTGTCCGCTCGGCCGACCGGCTCCCCCATCAAATCAGATCCTTATCAAATGTCCTGATTTTTAAAATACAGTAAATGGAAATCTTGCTCTCTCAATGTTCCAATGAGTCGTGTCCAGTCCTTGGTGAATTTGATGTGATACTGCTTATTGTATGTCTTTTTGCTCTCAAATTAATGTCCTGCATAATATATAGTAGTTTTTGTTAATGTTCTGTGACACAGATAGTGCTAAATAGTTTTGCAGGCTTTGCCACTTTTATAATTATTTTCATTCTGAACTTATGTTGACGCCCTTGTTCCTGAAGGAATTTCGTCTATTTTATATTTTTAATAAAATTTCAATATATAATTTAATGCTTGTTTTTTTTTTCAGATGTTGTATTATGCACTGCGTGTCACCCAACACAAAACATCATTGCCTCTGGGGCACTAGAGAATGATAAAACCATCAAACTTTGGAAAAGTGATACTTAATCCTAGGTTCCAAGCAACATAATGAAGCATTTCTAGTTTCAAATTATCCTTTAACAGACACTTAACATATTTACATCTACTCATGAAGTGTGTGTTTGGTTGTAAATGATGTACAGTACCCCGGTAAATGGTACTATGTATGGCTGTAAATCGTTAGTACAAGTATGGGTGAATTACAAAACTGTGAAATTATGCAACTTTCTGGATGTTGTAATTTCAGTAATGATGTGCGTGTATATATATATATATAAATAATTTTTTCATGTAAGGTATTTAATTGTAATACAAGCCAAATTTATGTGAAAAACATGTTAAGGTATAGTTAATGTTGTTCATAGCTTGTGTAAACTAATTGTGAAATTACTTTTTTTTATATAATAATTACTGTATAAAGAGGTTCATTTTTTATAGCTGAAACTTTGCAAATTACATGATATTTTTATTCAGTGCAGTACCTACTTAAGAACATGACAGTAACATGATTCCTTAGTTTGAATTTTAATTAAAATTAGGAAGAATGTTAATTTAAATTCTTTTTGCCATTGAGAAATCTTTGTATGAAATTGAACCATTTAATAAAAATTGTAATATATTCAAAACAAGTTTAATTTACACATACCGTACTACTACTTCAACCCCTTCACTGCACCAGCTAAATACATGACTAGAGCCAAATATGATGGAAAATTTGTTGTGAGATGACCATATTACAGAGTGGCTATCACTTCCTTAGAGGAAATCAATAAGATGAGAGACTGGTCCCTGGTTATGAGACCTTCCATTCGAGGTAAGGTTTAGGGAGCTCTGCCCACATTGGCAGAAGAAATGTTCAAGGTTTTCAAGTAGAAAAGAATATATCAATGGAAGATATGGTCGAAGTCTTGAAACTGTCAGAACTTGTAGCAATGCTTATATGCTGGAAATTTTCAGAATAATGAAGTATGTTTGACACTTGTGTTCGTAAGGTTAAATATCGCAGTAAGCCTTGCAAAAATTCCTGTGTTCGTAAGGTTAAATATCACAGTAAGCATTGCAAAAATTCCTGTTTCCATACATAATGTGTAAATCAAAAATTTTGCACAACTAGTAATATTGGTGCTCTCGTTAAGCTGGAGAATCAGATTGACTTAGTATGTAATGACTTGCAGGGTGTATCAATTCTGACTAATAAAGTATACAATAGACTAAATAAACTTAAAACATTGAAATCAAAGCATAAATTGAATTGGAAAAAAAATGATAATACTTACTTGATGGATGGAACAGCAGAAATTGAAACATGTTTCTTGAACATTTAAATGGCTGAATATTAGGTTCTTTCCTCATATTAAGTACGTGTACTGTATATTGGCGGTATGGAATTACCAAAGGATAATCCTCATTGCTTCATTTTGCATTTTTTTAAGCTCCCCAAGCACTTATTTCAAGCATTATAGCAAACAGATAGCTGCCCACTGGATGGGAGGCGGTGTGCAGGACAATTATATCAACTGTGACACCAACCAGCATAGATGAGGCAGTTCATAGTGCTAAGGAGTGTGATGTTGTGTACCTTGACTTTAGCAAAGCTTTTGATACAGTGCCACATGAAAGACTGATTAAAAGATAGAGGCTCATGGTATTGGGGGTGCTAACAGAGAGTTAGTATAAATGGGGTTAAGTCAGAGTGGGATAATGTTGTTAGTGGAGTGCCTCAAGGTTCTGTCCTGGGACCTCTGTTGTTTATAATATATATAAATGATTTAGATTCAGGTTTGAGTAGCAACATTTGCAAATTTGCAGATGATACAAAATCGGTAGGGAATTAACACGAAAGAAGACTCGCTGTCACTTCAAGTTGATCTAAATAGGGTTTTAAAATGGTCAAAAGACTGGCAGATGCAGTTTAATGCTAATAAATGTAAAGTTTTGAGGCTAGGTAATGATGATAGAGTTACAAGATACGAGCTAGATGGTGTTGAGATTGCGAAAGGGATCTGGGAGTTATGATTAGTAACAATTTAAAACAAAAGGATCAATGCATGAATGTTCGTAATAAGGCAAATAGGACACTCGGATTTATTAATCGAAGCGTTAGTAACAAGACACCTGGTGTGGTTCTTCAGCTATATCTTGCTCTGGTTAGGCCCCATTTAGATTATGCAGTTCGGTTTTAGTCGCCGTACTATAGAATGGATATAAATTCACTTGAACATGTCCAGCGTAGGATGACAAAGTTAATTCCCCAAATTAGAAATCTTTCGTTGTTGTTGTTGTTTAAGATTCGCTACTCAGAACAATAAGTTCCAGTAGCACGGGCTATGGTGAGCCCGTAAGTGGAGGCTCTTTGGAGCCATTATCTGTACCAGTAGCTGATACTAGAGATCTGGCGATGGATGGGGGTCTTCATGCTGGTTTTCAGCCTGGAGGGCTGGCTATACTAGTTATGGAGCTGGTGTGATTAGTGTCGAACTCTAGGTTTTCCGTTTTTTCTTTGCCTGCGACTTTGGCTGAGTAGTGCTGTCGTTGGAGTATGGTGACGGTCTCCATGAGGAAGTCTTGAACCGTGTATGTGTCGTATTTGTGATGCGGCGGTGGAGCTCCTACTATGATTTCCTCGTCTGAGGAGTCCGTAACCTCCGTAGTGGGTGTTTTTGTCTTTCGCCTCGCAGCCTTAGGTANAATAAATGTTTATTGTCACAATATTACTTGTTAAAAATTCACTAAAATTACAATATGTACAGTTTCACACACTATTTACACAGTAACACACTGTATTACACACTCAGTACTTCAGAAGTGAGTAATAATCAACGGAGTAGTTCTCTGGTCCATGGTACATCCACACCCTGCCAGGGGGTTAACCACACAGGCAAAGTTCAGGCTCCTGCACAGACTTTCGTGCAATCACTTAGGAACCTGGAGACACACTAACACCAAGATAGCAAGGCCACTGCAGCAAGGAAAAAGACATCCAGCTAGAGTCCCAGACTAGGCCAAGCCAGATCTAAACCCAGGACAGAATCAACTGGGAAAACTGCTAGTACACCAGGAAACCGAACATGGCTGAGAGCCCAAAAACAGCCAGCTGTCGAGGTAGGAGACATTTAGAGCACTGTATTGTATCAGTGCTCTGAATGTCTCCTTATGCAATTCCAAAATGCTCTGCATATGATACTGATGTGTGCCTCCAGGCAAAGACTTTCCATTGCATTTACTCTCAGATTTTATCCTTTTCAACTACCTTCACCCCATTGTATGTGGGCCTTGGTCTCCTCCTCGAACATTATTTTTAAAATGATAATGTAACAGGAGAAAATACAGCTGACAACATGTTACTGCTGCTGTATAAATATTAATAGAATAAAACAAGTTGCCACAGATCAACTGATATAGCCCATAAATTTCTACACACACATGAAAAAAAAGTGTGCATTATATGTATAAATATATAAAAAAGTAAAGTACAAATTTAAACTATGGCATTTTGATATCTAGCAGCTATCATGTGGCCAGCAAAATGAAGTCCAGTGCAGTACTTACCGGTGGAAAGGAATTAGTAGACGTAGGCGCTGGGACGGTGGGCTGAGCAGTAGAGCCCAGCACTGTAGTTGTAGTTGGTGGAGTGGTTACTCTCATGGGCAATGGCAGTTGAGACGACCCCATGGTAGTGGCCGTTGGTGGCGAGGATAAGGAATTCGAAAGGGCTGGCGAGCTAGTGCTAGTCATGCCCCAATAGTAACAGCACTCATGGCAGGGGATGCTGTAACTGCTGGAGCTGAGTTTGGAGCAGTAACAGATGGGGCAGAAGGAGTAACAGGAGGCCTGGGTGGCTTAGTTCCTGGCACTACTGGGGTCCGACCTTTGCGGCCTTTACCACCTTTGCTTGTGGCATCTTCCACCTCTACTTCATCCTTTGGCATAGCAGCCACTTTTGTTAAAAATATTTTTTCTAGCGTCTGTGCCATTAACACTACATCTTCACCAGGCTTATTATACACATAGCAATTAGTAAACATAGTGTTGAAGTCCTGTATACACTCTTTGGCACTCCAATAATATTTATTTTCAAGTCGTTTCTTTATAGTGCCTAAGTCCATAGGATGCTTAATAATTTTGTGGTAGTCTGGTAAATTGAGCTTCATAGCATCAACTGGCTGATGAAATGGCCAGGCAAACTGGTGTTTCCAAACTGTTTTCATCACTTGTTTCTGAATATATTGTAGCTGGTTTGTGATACGCCCCGGTCTATGTGGAGGTGGGGTGAATGGAGGTTGCACAATGCCATTAATGGGGTCAATAACGAGTTCTTCTCTTGGTGGAGGCTCAATTGTCCCTCCCACCTTAGGGGGAGAGTCCACCTGCATACCACCTCCGTTTGTCTCCTCCATGGTTATGTCCCTGAGTAGAAGGGAGGGGAGGGAAAATATATTAGTACTGTATCTTGAGTCATGTGGAAAATTATACAAATCTGCCAAGAACATAATAAGTATAAATTAGAAAGACCAAAACATTGTAAATTTTCTCCATTTTTAGTTTTGTGTTTATTTGTTCCAGTTACATTAAAGACTTGCTCTTATTATATGGTACTGCTCAATATGTTCCTACTTGATTTTCACAAATTCAGTAATGCAAATACAGTACCTGAATTAAAATAATGCATAACTCACATTTATATTAAAACTGGATTATACTTCTGTAAGCCATGACACAAATATTATCAAAATTTAATATTCTAATGTGTGGGTTAGTTGTGCAATTATTCTACAGCAATGTAGCTTTTATGCATAACTGGTTATGTTAGCAGAAAAAATTTCATCAATTCACCAAATCAAATGAAATACAGTTTTCAGTTTAAGCTACTCTAATAATGATCATAAAAAAATGGTAACATGAGCTGCTTGCTATTACAATAAAGTGTACTTATAACAATATGAGTTATATATACTGTACAGTACTAATAATAGTACAGTAGTGCATCAATTTCTATGTACTGGGATCAGAATTACCCCATTTTGTAGGACTGTATGGTATAATTTATCAGTATTTTAACAACAAATTTATATATATATATATATATATATATATATATATATATATATATATATATATATATATATATACATATATATATATATATATATATATATATAATATATATATATATATATATATATATATATATATATATATATATATTACACCATACATACATATACACACACACACACACATATATATATATGTCCGGCCTTTGCGGCCTTTACTTATTTTAGTGTTTCTTGGAGATGAGGAAGCTGCTAGGTGAGGGGGAGATGGAGGTCATTTAGTCTGTGAACTCTTATGACAATATAGCTGACTCACCATGCAAAGCAGAGCGCTAAGGTAATTATATAAGATGATTTATATGTTTGTTGTTCCAATCTAGTTAACACAATGTGGGGGAATATCCATTTATTTATACATAATACACAAAATCAGTGATCGAGTACTGTACTGTATTACTGTACAGTAATTTCACTGCCCACACACATGTAATGTGTATACACCTATATTGCTTGTAAATCTGCTTCTGGCACAACTCAAAACGATGAATCTTGTAACCACCCTTTGTTGCTATTGTGTCTGGTACAGTAATGCCATTCAAACTCTGGCAGGATAACCAAATTGTGATGGCAATCGTATAGCTTATGGTACAAGCTATATCGATAGAAATAAATTAAAAATGGTCAAAATGTATAAAAACTATGACATGGTCAAAAGCAATGCAACCTGGGATTCAACTGAATCCTTCCTCTAAGGGGTCCTGAAGCTTCTACTAAAGCCTAATCAGGGTTTAACACATTGCCCTCATGCACTAGCTGTGGTCCAGAAGTTCTACCTCCAGCACTTCTCTTCAAATGCACAATGACTCCTACTGATTTTTCATTAATATCACGGTAACGTGATTTTATTGTGCATTTGAATAGAAGTGCTGGAGGTAGAACTTCTGGACCACAGCTAGAGTGCATGTGAAAATACACAAAACTTTGAAACATTCGAAGCCTCAGGACCCCCTAAAGGATTCCGTTGAATCCCAGGTTGCATTGTTTATGACCATATCGTGTAGTAGCCTAGGGAGTGTGCTTGGGAGTACCAAGTGTGCAGGTTCAAATCCTCATGACTCCTACTGATTTTTTAATGTGATTTAATTGTGCACACATGATTATAATGAATACTGTACTGATCCCATACTGATTCAGACCTCAGAAACTCGTCAACAATTGCAACCAAGTTTGGCTTACTCATTTAAGACAGAAATCAGAATTAGTGTCTTCCTGCCAGGTTAATAAATATGCAACAAAATAATCTGTTTCACCACTGAAAAACATCAATATGATATTCAATTTCTTAAATAATGGAGCAGCCTACCTGGCAATCACTGAACGAACCTTTTGCTATAAAAAAATGAAAAAAAAAAATTGAACAAATTTGACAAACGGACAAATGTCATAAAGGTTCGTTCAGTGTTTGTCAGGTAGGCTGCTCCATTAATAAATAAATGAAAAATACAAAACAAATTGAACACATTTGAAACATAATGGAGATTGTCATAATGGAGCATCCTACCTGACAAACACCGAACAAACCTTTTAGACATTTGTCCTTTTTTCAATTTTTTTCGTGTTTTTTATTCTACAAAAAAAAAAAGAGTCAATGCTTTGCAACATCACAGCAGTCACCCCTTTACATCCCAGCATCTTTAAAAAAAATTATTTGCATCATCAGAGGCGTCCGAGAATGTGCGAGAAGCAGCAGGAACGCACCATGTGGTTTTCTCGTTAATCAAACGAGCGCTCGCCAATCGAGACAAATTGTCGGCGTTTGGCACGCTCGTAATTCAAAATGCTAGTAAATTGAGGCGTTCGTCACTCGAGGTTCCACTGTATTTATTCAATCAATTATTGTTAGAAATGTGTACAGACTGAACACATGAACACATTCTGCATTACTTTTCATAGCTTACTGTGCAATGAGGTTAACGTGTACCATTGGCCTATGATCATAATCAAATCACAATTAGGTTTTTCACATAAATTTGAATCTATGGCATTGAATCTAATCGACAGTCCCAAAGAATTGTATTAAAGGATTGGGTTGCAAGACACTTCCTTTGAGCTGTGCCAGGAACAGATTTACATGTAATACAGTACTGTACATGAAACACTGTAGGCCTAAATACAGTTCTCACTATTTTTGTCAATTATCAGTACTGTACATGAATCAAGTTACAGTATTCCACAAACTGTGTAGACTTAGTGAAACAGTTAGCATAAAAACAATCTAACTTCAAATGAACAAATCCAAAAGGGCCGTGAAGAGGGTTCGAACCTACGTCCAAGAGGATCCCAGATGCTGCCTTAATAGACTGACTTCAACTTCAGACCCCTCACCCCTATATAATGAGTCGGCAAATGACATTCCCACCAGGCTCTCTTCCATTATGCAGGAAACCAGAGATTATTTTTATTAATATTCCTTAATTTTTGTATGCAGAGGTATCATTTTACACACACACACACTGTAATTACCTGTGTGTAATTACACACACAAAAAAAAGAAGTTTAGAGTGGCACTTTTAACCCCTAGACAGCCATTTCATGGTACAAATGGTGGTATTGTCATAAATGTTACAGAATCATATGATGATTCAAACAATTATTGTCTGGGTTTTCATGTATGATGCAAATATGGATATAAAAGCTCTGTGAATGTAAATAAAGAAAAACAAGTGATAAAACAATCGGTGAAACATCGGAGGATAAAACAGGGAAAGACGAGCACCAGGCATTGAAAAGTGCCAGACCCAGCCTTGCAAGGCACCTCCACCCAGTGAATTAATAAATATTCAATTATTTTCCTGTTTTTCTTACATTATGCATACAAATTAATACTTATGTATTTTTTTGCATGGACGGGTACAACTATTTCTCCAGAGCCACTGTCAAGGGTTAAAAACAACTGCACATTACGGATTAAAGCAAAGAAAATCCCCATCATTTATTTGTACACATAATTAAGGGCCCACTGCCCAACACAGTTTGACTTTCAAGTGTCCAATTATTCCAACTCAGCATTTGTGCATTCAACAAGCCACCTCACCAGCTTCTTTACCATAATCCACCCATAAAAGGCCTAGGTCATTTTACTGCCAGCCACCAAGTTGCCATGGTGCAACCTCTACATATTGTGTCGAGAACGAACCCGACTGTACTACATAGTCCCTGTAATGCTGATGAAACAAGCTTATACTGGCCTATGTCGGATAGTTTGACTCATTGGGGTGAAGTGACAAGAAACAAAGAGTGGTTCTCTGTACTTTGTTGTTCAAATGTAGCTGGCGGGCACAGGTTAACTTTGTTCGATTGCATAAAGTCTAAATCCAAAGGTACTTAGGTCAAGAATACTATTTCTGTGATTAATAAGGCCCAGCATAGGTTGGATGTCATGAGTAATTTTTTATAGTTTTTAAGTCATTTCATACCCCGAGGTGAAAATTCATTTTAATAGTATTGGTTTACCAGAGAACAACAAGGCTGTGCTATTTCTCTATATAACAGACCAACACATCCACATTAAGATGAATTAGTTAAAGGCAATATGGTTGGTACATTCTTGCCACCCAATACAATTTTCTTGGTACAACCCATGGATTAAGGAGTACTGTAATTTCGAACCTCAAACTCCACCTCAGAAATTAATTTGCCAGACAACTCCATGCAAAGAAGGGTAACATTAAGGAATTTATGAAAACATTTACTATAGGGCTGGCAAGAGAAATGGGCAAGCAATCAACCTTGAAGCATGGCTGAAATAAACTTTGGTCTGCAGCTGATTTGTTTCCAGCAATGTTGCAAATTTTGAAGGATTTGGTGCAAAGGAAATAAGAGCAAAAGAAATTATGAATTTCTTGCCTATGTTAATGGAATAAATGCACAGTAAAAAAGAATTATATCGGCCAATCTTGAAGACGTGTATCCATGGATTGAGGCAATACCTTACTATCTCAGGACTGAGAATATTGATTTGGTGACAGAAAACACCCAGATGAATTTATAGAATTCTTCAGGGGAGGAGTAAAGGGACCAAAGAACTCAAGAGAGCATGAAGGAGGAAGAGAAGTACCCCTAAGAAATTTTAAAGTAAGAAAGAAAAATGTTCAAAGAATTCACCAAGCCAGGAAGGCTATGTAGCACCAAAGGAATCTTAAAAGTCCATTGGAAGATGTTTTGATGTCAGTCTTTAGTCCGATAGCAATTTTACAGATTTTACATTTTCAAAAATGCAGATAGATGGTTTAAGGCAAGTAACACTCAAAGATACTTTTGAGATGAATTTCAAGCAAGCTTGAACTGAAAACTGATGCACCTCCTCCATGTATCCATGGAAAACACACTTTCTTTCACAAACACAGTTGTAGACGGTTCAAACAAGTTAGGCGAGAAGGTGGCAGAGGCCAGAACCTTCAGTACTGTACTTTCAAAACAAACAACAAAGAGTGCTGGGAAGAGGAGACACCACGAGCGTAGCTCATCCTGTAACTACACTTAGGTAATTACACACACACACACTCATTGACATGTGTGTCAATGAGTGAGGTAGTCATTTGCATGTACTGTACACATGCAAACGACTACCACTCATTTGCATGCTTACAAGTCGTAGCAGGTGTGTGGAAAAAGGCTAACGTAGTTCCAATCTATAAAAGAGGCAGCAGGGAAAGTCCCCTCCCCCTCAATTATAGACCTGTATCATTGACAAGTGTAATAGTCAAAATATTGGCAAAAATAATTAAAACTAAATGGGTAGAACACCTGGAAAAAACTATATAATATCGGACAGTCAGTATAGTTTTCGATCGGAAGATCTTGTGTAACGAATTTACTCAGTTTCTATGATCGAACCACAGAGATTTTACAGGAGATGATTGGGACCTATCTGAACCTTAAAAAAGGCTTTTGCCAGAGTTCCACATAAGAGGTTGTTCTGGAAACTGGAACATATTGGTGCGGAGACATGTAAACTTCTAACACAGATGAAAAATTTTCTAACTGATAGAAAAATGAGGGCAGTAGTCAGAGGCAATGTATCGGACTGGAGAAATGTCACAAGTGGAGTACCACAGGGTTCAGTTATTGCACCGGTAATGTTCATTGTCTACATAACAATCTACCAGATGGAATGCAGGATTATATGAACATGTTTGCTGATGATGCTAAGATAATTGGGAAGATAAGAAACTTAGATGATTGTCATGCCGTTCAAGAAGATCTGGACAAAGTAAGTATATGAGGCACCACTTGGCAAATGGAATTTAATGTGAATAAATGCCATGTTATGGAATGTGGAATAGGAGAGCATAAACCCCACACAACCTATAAATTATGTGAAGAATTCTGATAAGTCCTCGTAGTGCAGTGGTAAGACACTCGCCTGGCGTTCCGCGAGCGCTTTGTCATGGGTTCGTATCCTGGCCAGGGAGGATTTACTGGGTGCAAATCCTTAACTGTAGCCTCTGTTTAACTCAACAGTAAAATGTGTACTTGGTTGTAAAAACAATTCTTCACGGCGGGAATCGTATTCCAGGGACCTGCCCGAAACGCTACGTGTACTAGTGGCTGTACAAGAATGTAACAACTCTTGTATATATATCTCAAAAAAAAATAAATAAAGAAAGATCTAGGGGTGGTTCTAGATAGAAAACTATCACCTAAGGACCACATAAAGAACATTGTGTGAGGAGCCTATGCTACACTTCCTAACTTCAGAATTGCTTTTAAATACATGGATGGCAAAATACTAAAGAAATTGTTCACAACTTTTGTTAGACCAAAGCTGGAATATGCAGCAGTTGTATGGTGCCCATATCTTAAGAAGCACATCAACAAACTGGAAAAGGTGCAGACATACCACAAGTCTCAAGTCAAGCCTGACCTTGGGCCGGGCTTCAGGAGTAGAACTCCCAGAACCCCACCAAGCAGGTATGCCACAAAGTGGCTCTCAGAACTGAAGGACATGAGCTATGAGGTGAGGTCAAAGGCATTAAATATGCCAAAACTAGAAGATAGAAGAAAGAGGCGATATGATCACTACGGACCAACTAGTAACAGGAATCAATAAAATTGATAGGAAAGAATTTCTGAGATCTATAACTTCAAGAACAAGAGGTCATAATTTAAACTAATTAAGCAAGGCTGCTGAAGAAATATAAGAAAATTAATTTTTGCAAACAGTGGTAGACGGTTGGAACAAGTTAGGTGAGGTAGTGGTAGAGGCCAAAACTTTCAGTAATTTCAAAGCATTATATGACAGTGCTGGGAAGATGGGACACCACAAGCATAGCTCTCATCGCGCTGTCCACTCAGCTGTGTGTGGCCCGTCAGGTGCATCGCGATCCATTTCCTGATGCCCATACTAGAAACCACTGATGTGCAAAATTTCAAGGACTTTTATGAACCTGGAAGGTATTATTGATAAAAAAATCTACTATAAATTATTAACTTTAAACTTATTTATCAGAATTTGATTTAGTAAATATAGTATTGTATTTCTCTATCAAACTATAATTAGAACACTCATTATACACACCAGGAAATCTACCCAATTTAGGGGGTCACTGCCCCTGTGGTATCATCCCCCTTCCAGCATCATGCACTTCCCTTCCTGATGCCGACCTTTTGGCATTCTCTCCGGCCCCTCGCTACCCTCGTCCTGCAGCATTTATTCTCTCCTTATAACCCAGCTGCTTCTTCTGTCAAGCCATCATTGCAACAACTAGTATAATCGGGTTCAAGACTGTAGGACACCAACAGGTACGTTTTTTGCCTAGCCGGCTGCTAACTACACTACTCTTTCTACCATGTTACTGTAATTTAGCAAGCATTTGCTCGTCACTTCCATGACATCATTCCTGTTTTCCTTAGTTTTCCCACATTGATATATTCAATACATTATTCTGTATTTTGTAAAGTACAGTAAATAGCAAAGCTATAACATATTGTTATATGGACTCCTGCATATATACAGTACTAATTTTCTTTTTCATGGCCAGGAAGATTAGACCAAATGTTCAATCACAAGTCAAAAATGAAACTGAACTGATCTTATTGGAGGATGTTGAGTGCAGGTAAATAAACAATGTTCAGTGATACCTCAATACTTTACATAAATCCTCTTAATTGCACAATTCATATTTCTCTGCTTCTAAAATAATCTACTCTTGCACAGATATCAAACATTTAAATGCCAAACCTACAGTTAACGAGATCCCTCATCTAGATTGATTTCAAGTTGCAAGACCTAAAACCCTCAATTGAAAGGCGTTGCTCATTGCATCTAGTGCATTATGCTTTAGCGTGAGGGCACCTGTAAGTAGTCCGACAAAGTAGATACAAATGTTGATAGAATTGTCTCTTAAGTGTGTTTAGTGCCTCTCATCTTTTCAAGGGGCTACTTTCAACTTCCTGCTATACCCCCCCTGGTTTCATAAGGAGTTATTTCTTTGTGTAGATTTGGAACTGGTCCCTCTTAATATTTTCCAAGTATAAATGTAAATAATTCCTTTTGTCAGGGGACAGGCAGCCTGTAAGTGTATATTCATTAGGCTGTTATCAAGGGCCCCTGCATGGTCAAACTACTGATCCTTTCCAGAATGCAACTCCACAATAGTTGTCTAACTCCCAAGTATCTATTAGTACTAAGTGAAAGGAAATACGCCGTTTTTTTCTATCCATACTGGAATTCCCGAATGAGTAGACCAAATCCAACTGTACTACAAAGCCTGTATTCTAGAGAATACAGCCTGAGGAATGTTAAACATTTCAATAACTTAGATGGTTTATAGAAAGGATTCAAGCAGTAAAAGATCTAGGCATGTTCTCCAGGTCAGGCAACTTCTCCAGCTTTGAATGGGACTTGTGCAACTAGTGATTTCCACCCTTGAAATCACCAGTGTCTTAAGTATCATCGTTGGTCTGACAATTCTTGTTTGAAAGGTTCGTATTATCCAATATGTCATTTTTTCCTGTAGTTGCGACAACTACTTTATTGTTCATTAAAAGTAAGGTCTTCCAACACAATTACTCAGAACGCATTGATTATTGCCTTTTCATTCTTCAGTGTGTTCAGAGGTTTACTGAAAACAATCATTCTGTGGCAATCATTTCACCCATTTCTGTATCATCTGTGAAAGTTCCATCTTTCTTTCTTTTATTGGGCCTTTTGCACAAGGGCCCAATGCTAGATGAAGTTTTTTGTTTTAGATTTTGTATTGAAGAATGTGTTCTCTCCTTAATGCCTTTTTCACTGATGATCTTTTGCTCAAATGCCTCTCCATGATTTTATATGATTCTTGTAGATTTAGATTGATCATTTCTATTTCTCTATATAGCTTTCCTCATTATTGTTGGGATAGGGTTGGGAGGGGTGTTCTTTGTCTTTACCCAGAAGTTAAAAACTAGAAACTAGAAGTTTCAGATAAATCCAACTTTTAGTTCAAAGCTACAGCCCTCTATTCCCTCTAATCAGGGGTTTTTGAGAATACCCCTTTTCTAATTATCTATTTCTTCACCTTATTGAGTTAGGGGAGTGATTCAAAGTGCATTCAAAATTTAATACAGTATTTCAAATATTAAGTTGATACTGTTATGAAAAACACTTAAAATTTATGTAAAAAAAAAGTTATGGAAATATTTATTCACACATCGAGTTAAGAACAACTATATTTGCAAATGTCAGCTAAGAAATTCCTGCGTATTTGGTAGTAAAATCCTGCAAATACTGATTTGAATATTGGCAAGTTGATTGAAATTGGTTACAAAACATATATATATATGTCGTACCTAGTAGCCAGAACGCACTTCTCAGCCTACTATGCAAGGCCCGATTTGCCTAATAAGCCAAGTTTTCATGAATTAATATATTTCTCTATTTTTTTTCTTATGAAATGATAAAGCTACCCATTTCATTATGTATGAGGTAAATTTTTTGTTATTAGAGTTAAAATTAACGTAGTTATATGACCGAACCTAACCAACCCTACCTAACCTAACCTAACCTATCTTTATAGGTTAGGTTAGGTAGCCGAAAAAGTTAGGTTAGGTTAGATAGGTTAGGTAGTCGAAAAACAATTAATTCATGAAAACTTGGCTTATTAGGCAAATCGGGTCTTGCATAGTAGGCTGAGAAGTGCGTTCTGGCTACTAGGTATATATATATATATATATATATATATATATATATATATATATATATATATATATATATTCATCACAAATAACAGCTTTCTGTGAGGATGAAGAATAAGTTGGATAAATCAGTCTGTCAAAATAAAGATACTGGTCATAAGAAGCACATAAAAGTGCCTCTTACTGGGTAACTTAATTAAAGAATTGTATGAAAGAGAGAGAAAAACTGGTACAAGCATACTATTTTCATCTTTTTTTTTAAGTTTAGTAACAAGTTGGTGTTTCATTGCTGGGGGCAAAGGAACACACTTTTTGTGTGCACATTTCACCAAAATCCAAAACTCATGGTTCCTGTGACTGGTAATAAAGGCCTTATATAAATATAGATAAAGGCCTTAGATTATATATATATTATATATATATATATATATATATATATATATATACACACACACACACATTTACTCTTAAGTAAATTGTGTGTGTGTGTGTGTTTGTAATATCAACAATTTCAAGTGCATGCTGCATTATTGGCTGGATTGTCCTGGTAATAAAGGCGTTGCCGACTTTCTCAGCACACCGTCACTATTAATAGATTGAGGCATCATAGAATATGTTTAAGCATTAATGGACTACTACTAATTGCTCAACTTTGGAAATGCATATTGCCATGGCTGATGATTTCATTGAAATTCTCTCAAATAGAATTCTTTCCCTCCTACATCATCAGTATATTGCAAAAATGTCAAGAGTTAACACATGAAGCACACCAATGAATCTAAAATTAAATGAAGTACTTGCTTTTCAGGATTTTTCAGAATACTATTCCCTCGTCACAAGTCTTGCAGTTACCTTACATTGCATTTGTAGTATAAGAAGGTTGAATTTATGCATAGTAGTTAAGAGTATTATCAGTGATTATCCTGCACTCAATTACAGCAGTTTATACTTTTCAGCAGTAGAGTATATATCAAAAGAAGGTTCCCTAATGTGAAAGTTATTACTATTATAAGGGCAGTGTTGGGAAATATAAAAATTTGTACAAATTTTATAAATCCATGTCATTATGAAGAAGATTTTTGCGTGGCAAGTTAAATAGCATGTCTTTGTGACAAATTGTGGTAAGAATACATGTGATGGCATTGGAAGAACTATAAAAAGTGTAGCAAAGGTTAAACTCCAGAGAACCAACATAGGACACAATGACATCAAAAGCCTTGTATGATTTCAGCATATGCACTTCAATGCCTTAAAGTTATTTTTGTTGCTAAGAAAAAGGTCAAAACGAATAGATTACAACTGTTCAATGAACCTGTTTCAGTAAAGGGGGACAACAGGCTTTCATAAAATAATTCCCAAGTCCACGACTTAAATAAAGGCTTACCAAACATCTAACACAACATTATTCAGTGTTAAGTTGACTAGAATGTGTAGTACAACTGTATAAATACTAGGCATCCCTTTATACTCACTCTCTCTTTACATAGTATTATATATATATACTGTACTAGGTATGTGGTAATATATTGCCTGTAGGTATGATAGCAAAATATAGTTAAGAGATTATCATGGAGATTTCAAGATAATTTGGTGACTAAAATTAGTTTTTTAATACTGTATTGTCAGGAGTATGAAACAAATAGTTTCCCAGAAAGTTTAGATATTTGCTAGGTAAAGCAAGATCACAGGTGTTAAAATTGCTTTCTCCTTTCATCCAACTCACATCATTTTAATTCGGCAAGAATGAAGAAGCTATTAGGAATAGGATGAACAAACTAATAGCAGTAGTCTGAATTACAGATACTGTTGCCAGGTCTACTTATGATTCATATACCTTTATTAATCTGAAATTAATTTAACACAAATGTACTTATGGTATAAATCTTCAATGCATTAAATACACGTAGTATAATAAATGTATCAAGATTTTTCCACCCTTTTCAGTCAACGTCCCAATTTACAAATCAATATTTGCACGATATGCAACCAAATACAGTACTCAGGAATATCTAGAATGCCACTCATTCATACATTTGTCTTAACTCCAATATGTGAATTTTAAAAATACAGATTAACAGGGGGGGGGGGGTTTGAACCATCAATATTTGAATGAACTTTGAAGGACTACTCTAGCTCAGTTCTACAGCTATTCCAGTTTGTATTCTTTTTTCCTTTGAATTAAGATTCCTTACTTTCTAATATATCATATATAAAAAAGTAATATTTTTTGTTGGAGCCTGGCTCACATCAGTTCAATGCTGATAGAAGGAATGTTGACCATTGCATAGGTCAAAGTGAGGGAAGATACTGCACATGATTTTATTTCTTATTATTTGTATTTTCCATATTTTTTTTTTAAACCAGATCTAATATTTCATAAGAAATAAGTAAAAAAAATAATTTGTTGAGCTCTCAGGGTGGCAATTTTGATGTTAGCTGCATTTTGAGGATTACAATTTAATTGTCTGAATTCTCCTACTATTCTATCTACCCCTCACAGTGTTCAAGAGAGAACTCGATAAGCATCTCCAAAGGATACCTGATCAACCAGGCTGTGATTCATATGTCAGGCTGCGAGCAGCCGCATCTGGTTGATCAGTCCAGCAAGGAGGCCTGGTCGACGACTGGGCCATGCAGCTAATCCCCAGAAACACCTCAAGGTAAAGTAGGCCATCAGACTAAAGACCGACATCAAAGCATTTAGTTTTGTTGCTTGTGAGTTTTGTTCCCATCTAGATCCAACCCCTCATTCCCTGTTATCCATCAAGCCTATTTTTAAAGCATGTGTTGCCATTTACAGCTATGGTATTGGCTAGAAAGCTATTCCACTCTTTACCACCCACATTTGTCCAAAATTTGAGCCTCTCCAACTATAGCCATTGTTATGGATTCTGAATTTTGCCCAGGTCTCAATTTACTGTCAACAATGACCACCCTAGCATCTTCCACAAGTCAATTTACCCATATCGGCACCATTTATCTGGAAGATGGCGTCGCTGTCATTTCTAAAATGTAGGACCTTGTACTTTGTAGTGTTGATCATCATCTAGTACTTTTCTGCAGTGGTTAGGCCTTTCTATAGTTAGGCTGAACCATCATTAAATTTTAGCTTACTATTCACCTCACTTTCATGTCATTAACAAACTTGCAGATACTGTATTATCATTCACCTATACAGTATATGTGTATCATTGACATATATTATGAACACGGGCTCAAAATACACTCCCCCCATTCAACAAGTTCTTTACCTGTTTTACAATAACACCCCCCCCCCAAGTGGATTTTCCAATATGTCCCCACACCCCCTTCACTGAACACATCAAAATCATCGCAAGTCCTATTACGTGCCAGTGTGCCTTCAAAGGATGTCAATAGCTTGGCTTTACTTTACATATGGATATCTATGAACAGAACATCCAAAAGAAAATCATAAGACTATCATTTACAGAATTTATGGAAAAATGACAAATTGCAAATACACAAACTGGCAAGCTACAACTAAAGAGGTTTCTTCTTTTATTTTTGTGCAATCTGAACATGAAATAAACATACTGACATGTCATCTGACAGTCAATTTCTCCACTTTCATTTGGTTCAATAATACAGAGAACATGTTTCACAGAAGTAACTGAAAGGAACCAGAGATCAAGTCCCATACCCCCCCCCCCTCATTGCTTGGTTCCCAAAACACCCAAGGGATATGTAGTTACATTTGTTAAGAATCATGCCTTAGGTTCATGCTCTTTTGAGTCATACAGTAAATTTTCTAATAAACCTATTTTAGTCTAACGACACCATAAATACTTTAGTTAAGTGTCAGGAGTCCAGCGACTTTATCCTACCCCGAAAAGAAATACATATTACTCCAAGATGGTGTAATTGGTTCCCATGATGTTGAGAAATACTGTACTTGATACTTGAGGAAGTGAATATTGTATATAATTTTGTGTGTATATAATAACTAATTATTGGAATTTCAGGTACTGTATGAATACAGCATATTAAATATGCAAGGCCAAATAATTTAAATTGGGCATCGTTGGGTGTGGCCAGCCTCTCCCTTATTTCTAGTTAGTATTACTTAAAATGTAAACTTTAGCTTTGGTAACTAAACTGTTTACAACCAGTTTATTAAGTATTACATGAATAATAACAACAGTGTTCTTGAAGCTACGTGGAACATGAGATTGTGGTGGAGGAACAAGCTTCATTCAGGAAAGAAGACTGAGTCAGATTTAGAAACTTTTGTACCCAAAGGAAAGGAAGAGGGGGGTTTAAGGAGTATCCGTGCGAAAGCCTTTAACCTTTGTGAATTTCGTTGATCAAGGTCAAATAACACATGAAGCATAATAAAGCTAATTTTCTGCCAAATTTATTATTATTGTACATTATTTATTTTTGTAATACATAATATCCAATAAAAGGATTATTGGTCACATTGGGAAATAGACCATAATCTTAATGAAGCCATTTTTCACTTTTTTTTTTACTTTCTTTACTTTTTTACTAACTGGGCAACAACATTGTTGTAAAAAATAATAATATTGCAGCTCAGGCCCTTGTACCTTAGTAAAAACCTTCATAAGTAGGGCTCAATTATGCCATTTTAGGGTACACAGTGAAATCAGATTACTAAAGCCTACACAAAGTGGAGTTCAAACATGGGCCATGATATTAATGTATCAGTTATTTCCTCAGTAAATCGTTAGCTAGTGCAAAGTGTCGACAGTAAATAAATATATTAACTCATAACTAATGGTTTTCAGTTTTTTTAATGGTCTTGCATAAATAAATTATGCAAGAAGCATAATTATTTTTGTTTTATTATGACTACACTATAGTAGCTTAAGTCATATATACTTTACTGGCATCAGTACTTGTATATTCAATGTGGTTAATGAAAACAGCAAAAGCACCTGAGTGAATGAAGATGAATATGATATGGAATAATATACAGCTATCAGGGGGAAAATGCCAAGCTATTACAACTTTATAGCACTTGGAAGGGGTCAGGATAAGGATTTAGGATGGGATGGGGGAAAGGAATGGAGCCCAACTACTTAAACAGCCGGGGATTGAACGCGACCTGCATAAGCAAGACTGTCGCTCTAACGTCCATTCCAAGTGGTGGGTCCAATATAGTCTCTCAAGTTACATGTTGGTAGCTGTCATTTAGTGTCATTTCAACTAACATGCCAACATNCTTCAAACAGTACATCCCATCAAAACGGCACGGTTTTGGCCTCAAATTCTTTGTACAGCACTGTGCGAATGTGAAACCGATTGATTCATTGATTGATTGATTGAGATTAAGCCAACCAGGAGGTGGCACGGGCATGAATAGCCCGTAACTGTGAAACCAGAATGGTGATGGATATATTATATTCCAGTACAAACGAAGACATACTCGCTCAAGATTCTCACAGGTTTTCTGGCAGTGAAGACGCTCACTGAATCACTGCTGAACAAGGGGCACATTCTGTACACTGCCAATTATTACACAAGCCCCTTGCTAACAAAGTTCCTGTGTTGAACATAACACGGGAGTGTGTGGCACTGTAGACACACAAGAAAGAAATGCCAATTTTGTATACCAGTATTACTGTAGGAGAGTGTCAACTTAGAAAAGGTGACAAGATTTTATCAGTGCGTTGGAAAGACAGACATGAAGTGAATATGTTGACAACTAATGGTGAAATGCTTGACAGTGGTAAAATGCGGTTTGGAAGAGATGGAAAATTGCATGAGCCACATTATGCCCTTGGCTATAATATAAATATGAGATTGGTAGATAAATGTGATATTATGGTTGGTGCTGTCGAGTGTGTTTCGCAAAAGTGTAAAGTGGACAAAGAAATTGTACTTTCACCTTGTGGACACAACAGTGCCAAACGGACTCAACACGTATTTAGTAAAATCAGGCAGGAAACAACCAATTCATTTTTTTAGTCATGCTCTGGTTACAATTACTCGTCAAGTATGGCCAGGAAAACAGTGTAAGGAAAGTTGTTAAATGTGCCAACAAGATCACATGTCGTTACCAACTATTGCAATTCGTTACCTGTTTGCAATTCACAAGCCTGGCTACATGCTACATACCACCTACAGGAACTAAAGGTGTACATGAGTGAGTTGTTTGCAAGAACACAGAACTAAGAAACAGGAAGCAAATATCTGTGTGTACCTGGTACATTGAGTGCAACGTTGTATTGTGTACCATCTCAAGGTTATCTTGAGATGATTTTGGGGCTTAGTGTCCCCACGGCCCGGTCCTGAACCAGGCCTCAACCCCCAGGAAGCAGCCCGTAGCAGCTGTCTAACTCACAGGTACCTATTTACTGCTAGGTAACAGGGGCATCAGGGTGAAAGAAATATTTTGCCCATTTGTCTCCGCCTCCACCGGGGATCGAACCCGGAACCTCAGGACTACGAATCCAAAGCGTTATCCACCCAGCTGTCAGGTGCCCAAACCATGCATGGCTTCTTTGATTATCACTCACTTCCCAAGTACTGAGTGTGTAATACAGTGTGTGACTGTGTAAGTAGTGTGTGAGTGTACATATTGCAAATAAATTGAATATTGAACAAGCAATATTGCAACAAACAATTTTTGTGGACATATTAGCATCACCTGTATCGTAGTTCCTTGGAACATTATGAATGTTCTACTGTATACATATTGTGAAGGACATCTGGGGTGTCCCCAAGGTGTAAAGGGGCGCCTGGTGGCTGAGTGGACAGCACTCAAGACTCGTAATCTTGGGGACCGGGGCTCGATCTCAGGCGATGGCGGAAAAACAAATGGGCAGATATTCTCTTTCACCACCGATGCCCCTGTTACCTAGCGGTAGATAGGTACCTGGGAGTTAGACAGCTGTTACAGGCTGCTTCCTAGGAGTGTGTGTGTGGGAGAAAAAAAAAAATTTGATCGTTGATTGACAGTTGAGGCGGGCTGAAAGAGCAGAGCGCAACCCCCACAAACACAACTAGGTGAATACAAATGTGCATCAGATACGATAAAAAAGTAATTAGAAAGACTTGAAAATGCATAAGAAAATAAATGAAAATATATTTGTGGCAACTCACGAGTATTGAATCGCCCACGTAACTGCCAACTCTTAGCGCTTCCTGCACGGGCGAACACGTTTCGATGATGTAACATCGCATCTTCTCAATATCGCCATAGCCAAAGTAAGTAGTTTATATATTTTTTTACATATTCAGGAAAGGTATTTTAACAATTTACAAGGATTTGATGGGGGGAGAGGGCACTTCAATTTCCGCACATCACCAAAATGTCAAAATAAAAGCCAATCAGCATGGAGGTTGAGAGTAGCCTGTACAGTCATTCCCAAGCTAGTTCAAACTTAAGTCACTTTTCCCCTCCTTTCCCTTTCAACCAAGAGCGTTCAACATTAGGTTAAGTAGATAAAACCTAATGTAGGGTTTTTTTTTTTTAGTAGATAAACCCCAAATGATTGTTAACCCTTAAAATGCTCATCACTTCATATGAAGTGCTAGGCGTTTTACCAGTCGACTGCTCTTCACTTCATATGAAGTGTTGGAGCACTACGCAAGATTTAAACGGCCCGCGGATACACGGGGTTCACCACACCTTCATCAGGGCTCTTGTAAACAGACGCCATTTTTAAAAAAAATCGTGGGCCAAACTCCCGGGTGTTAGGGGCCTCAGTATCGCATAAGCTACCAAGCCTGACGCACGCAGCATGAGCTCACAGCACTGCTGTTCAGCTTGTGACCACAGCATCGCCTAAAAATGCCATAATATACTTGTTCATGCTATTATGTAGCGATGATATTATTACAGAAGACCCCTGACTGTGATAAAAGTGACCAGGGTTCTGATAATAGCAGGATTGCGATGATATTTAGCGCTGTGCGCCATGGAGGGAGGAGTAATGCTGTGGGAGGGAGGGTGGTGGCGATGTTTTCTGACTGTGTGTGGCCACCTTTTATTGACTGCACTCAGCATACCAGCTTAGTGGTTCGCTATAGTGAACACAAATGTAGATACTTATATATAACGTGTGTATAGAGGGTATAAACAGCAAGAGAAGGTTTGGAGCCGCCATTTTGGTGAGGGCGGTGGCGTCGTGTGCAGACGACGGTGTTGTTTACTGTTTACCACGATGGTCTTTGGGCACCATACCAGTTAATTTGTACAAGTATGGTGAATAAAACAGGTAGATATTTATTTATAATGTGTGTATATAGCGTAATAACACCACACAGTATTGTTGGAGGAGAAATATTAGTGTGTCTGGCCTTGAGGGAGGCAGCCATCAGCTGACTGTGTTAGGTCCTATGTCTTTGTGACTTTACTCACCATACAAGCTTAGATGTACAGTTATGGTGAACAAAACATGTAGATACTTATATATACCATCTGTATATAGTGAATTATAGCAAAAACAGTATTGTGGGAGGAGAATGTGGGCGAGTCAGATGACTGGAGGGAGGGCGGGAGTGGCTGGCTGGTACACGGCGGTCACTCCTCGTTACTTTTTGACTCATAATAGCTACTTAGTGGTTCGTTATAGTGAACAAAACATGCAGATACTTATATATAACCTGTGCTTATAGTGTAATAACCAACAAAGTATTTGTTCACTGATTGATGAACATAACTGAATCAACAATATGCACACCATATTTTTGAGTACAGCAATGATTCACTCATTTTATTATATAAATATATCAAACTACACACTATTGAATAATATTACAGCAAAAAAACTATGAAACATCAATCAGAGACATTGAAATAATTAGGTAATTATCTCTTTGTGGCAACTCTGGCCTGACAGCTGGCGAGCAACAGACCGCCTGGGACGCATGCTGAGTCAGCGCCTATAATTTGCCAGACTTCCCCGCCCTATAGCGGGCAATATATGGCACTTACGATTTTTTTATTATTTTTCCCGTGATCAGTGAACACAAATTAACAGGTTAGGAAGAAAAAATAATTTTTTTTTTTTCAAAATGACATGCGCCTGTGCAGATAGCAGGATATTAGACCCCGAGCATGTTAAGGGTTAACACTATAGCACTCTTCGAACGCAGCTTGCGTTCGATTTTTTTCTCGAGTCCGAGCATTGGACTCTACTTTCAGTTCAGTTTTAGAAAAATTTTTGTAATTTTATATTGATTAGGGAACACTTTTTAAATACAGTGGTACCTCGGAATACGAGTGTCCCTGTATACGAGTTTTTCGGAATACGAGCAGGATTTCCTCGGAAAATGTGTCTCGGAATGCGAGGGTTACCTCGGGACACGAGTTTGTTGATACGCGTACAGGCCGACCTAGCGCGTGGTCGATCGGCGATCGTCGCCCCTCCGCCCCTCTGCCCCTCAGTTTACCATTGTCTCGTGCCCAGTGACTATCCCACATCAATTCTTCACCTGGATTTTCAGTGTTTTGTTGGATTTTTGGTCATTTGACTATACAGTTTGTTAATATATATCTCACCATGGGTCTCAAGAAAGCCATTGATAAGGTTCAACCTAAGAAAATAGCTGTGAGTAGAGGCAGTAGAGGATGTCCCTCCTTGATTAAGAAAATGTGTGAAGTATGGGAAGAACTGCAAAGTTTTGTTGAAAAAACTCACCTAGATAAAGCTGTAGCAGGCCGTTGCATTGACCTTTTAAATGATAATGTGATGTCTTACTACAGACAAGTGTTAAAATGTAGGGAAAAACAAGTGTCTTTAGAGAAATTCTTAGTAAGACAAGCAAGTCCTAGTGGTATGCAGGCAAAATGTGCCAGTGTGTGCATACCAGTGAAGTCCTCACTGCCTGATGTGATAATGGAAAGGGACTCCCCTTCCAAACAGTAACTCCTCTCCTCCTCCCCCCTCCTCACCATCTTCCATACGCCTACAGCATTCATCAGCAAGGTAAGTAATAACTTGAACATAGTTTTGTAGGTTTATTTAGATGAATTAGGTATAAAAATTTAGTTTGATATGGGGTTTCTGGGGTAGTCAGGAACGGATTAATTCATTTCCCATTATTTCTTATGGGGAAATTCGCTTCAGAATACGAGTTTTCGGAATACGAGGCGTCTCCAGGAACCAATTAAACTCTTAAACTGAGGTATGCCTGTATATCAAAAGCATAAAAAATCTGAATTTTTTCAAGCACACAGAGGAATTGTCATGGAAATGTGTGTGCGCAGCCCAACGGTTACCAACTACACTGCACAGAGCGTCTAGTGGCGCTGGATCAAGGGTACGCAGAGCGCCATGTGGGATTTTTAGGTATAGGGAGCGATTAAAAAATTCCACAGGAACACGGGACTCATATCTTGTGATTCACGACTCATTTAAACAAACTCAAATCTTGAAAAAAATCGTGGGTAACATTCCCAAATGTGAGAGTCTCAGTACTGAGTGGGATCACAGCTAAGATGTCTGTTTTCCTTAACAAAACTTCTATGAACATAATCTCTGAAAATGGTAGTTTTTCTAAATTTTGGTCATAAACTCTTAAATAAACTTCGATGATGATATGAACTCTGAATTCTGAATTTTCCCCATAAGAAATCTTAACAAACTTTTAAGATCTCTGAAATTATTTTCCCCATATGAACTTTTAACAAACTTCTAAGAACATATCAGAAAAGGGTCTTTGAAAAATGCACGATATTGAAAAACAAGCAAAAATTGTCCGTAGAGTTTATTCTCAGTAAGATGAGAGAGAATTTTGCTCCTGAATTTTTCTATAAGACCTTCTTACTTATTTCTCCCATAAGAACTCTAAACAAACTTCTAAGATCTAGGAAATTATTTTTCTCATAAGAATTCTTTAATTCCAAATCAGTGACTGGCCAAATTCACCTGGAACCACTGACGCCATAGAGGCCCTTTCTCAACATTTTGTTGAATCTGGTGTGCCATATCGGCCCTTTTTTCTGGAAAAAAAAGGGGCCCATACGGGGTCTTCCCTACTAGCTGTAAAATCTCTGTGACTCGATCATAGAAACTGAGTAAATTCGATACACAGGATCTTCCATATCGAAAACCATATTGTCTGTCGGATATTATATCATTTCTCTCCAGGTGTTCTATTCATTTAGTTTTAATTATTTTTTCCAATATTTTGACTATTACACTTGCCAATGAAACAGGTCTATAATTGAGGGGGTCTTCCCTGCTGCCACTTTTGTAGATTGGAACGATGTTAGCCTTTTTCCACACAACTACAACTCCTTTACACAGGGATTCCTGAAAAATCAGTTGAAGTGGAATGTTGAGCTCAGGTGCACATTCTCTTAGAACCCATGGTGAAACTCCACCTAGACCAACTGCTTTGTTCATACTTAGCTCCTTGAGTATTTTTTCCACTTTGTCTCTAGACACCTCTATATGCTCCATGTTGTTCTCTAGAATTCTTATTGTGTCTGGTTCCCTGAAGATTTCATTTTTTACAAACACATTTTGGATCTTTTCGTTTAATGTTTCACACATTTCCTTTTCATATTCCGTAAATCTATTTCCCATTTTCAACCTCTGAATATTAACCTTTACCTGCAATTTGTTGTTTATGAATTTATAGAATAAACCTGGTTCTGTTTTACTTTTGTCCGCAATCCATTTTTCAAAATTTCTTTCTGCTTCTATCCTCACTGTCGTGTAGTTATTTCTCGCATCTTTGTATCACTGGTATGTTTGGGGGTTTGGCCTCTTCCTATATTGATTCCATTTTTGTGTCTTTTGGTCACTGGCCCTCTTGCAATTTCTGTCGAACCAATCCTGTTTCCTAGTTCTGCATCTCTGCTTTGGTATAAATTTTGTTGTGCCTTTTATCATTTATTTCACAAAACTTGACATACATCTCATTTACTTGTATGTCCTAACAGCAAGTCTTTCCAGTCAAATTCCTTAAAGAAATGTCTGAGTTCCCCATAATGACCTCCCCTGAAATCCGGCTTTTCAACTGCTTCAACCTCATTTTCTTCCAGATTATAACGCATTGCATACTTTATTCCCAAAAAGACATGGTCACTTTTATCAAAGGGAGGGAGATACTGAATGTCAAATATCTCTTCCTCTTTCCTGGAAAATATCAAATCCAGCATGGAGAGAACATCCCCTTCACTCATCCTCATAGATAGTTTAACATGTTGAAACATGAATGTTTCCAGGATGAGGTTTACGAATCTA
The DNA here is from genome assembly GCA_020271785.1 of Procambarus virginalis. Classification (NCBI taxonomy): domain Eukaryota; kingdom Metazoa; phylum Arthropoda; class Malacostraca; order Decapoda; family Cambaridae; genus Procambarus; species Procambarus virginalis. Next base: position 18,066,790 of record WNGS01160430.1, read on the forward strand.
CAAGTCCAAAAATCCTCCGTTCTAGCTTCATATGCCTCCCAGTCTATGGATTTCAAGTTGAAGTCGCCGACTACCAACAGTTGTGATCTATCATTATCAGCTCTCGCTATAATTTCTCATTATTGTTATACGACCCACTCGTTTATTATCTAGCTTCTCCTTTGTCCATGTGTTGCTTGGTGGTGGACTATATGTATTTATGATCATTAATTTATCATCCTGATTGCATATCTCTAGTGCTATTATGTCAACTTCTCGTGGATTGGCAGTCATTATTTCGTTCACCTTTAGGTGTTCTTTCACCAGCACAGCAACGCCACCGCCTTTCCTGATTTTTCTGTCCCGTCTCCAAACAGAGTAGCCTCTTGGGAATATGACCTCATTTAAAATATCATCAAGTTTTGTCTCCGTGAGTGCAACAATGTCTGCTGTCTGCAGCTGCATTACTTCACTTAACTCCAGTATCTTTGATTTCACTCCATCTATGTTGGTGTATGCAATTTTCAGGAACTTGTTCCCCTTCTTTTTCTTTCCTTTTCCTTTCTCTCTCTCTCTCTTCCTATTTCTCTCTCTCTCATGATTTTGATGTTTTGCCTTCATGTACCACTTTACTGGTCTACCTACCCCTATCACTTTGTATAAAAAGAGAACCGATTTCTTCATTCCTGCTCAAATTTAAATGTTTTGCCTCGGCAAGCTTCAGTTTAAGCTTCTCTCTTCTTTTTAAAGTTCTAGTCTTAACGACCATACTTTCCCTACCTCATCACTTTGTAATTTTCTAGCATTCCTTAGTACTTCTTCCATCTGTTTGGCACCATTCAGGGTGATCCTCAAAGGTCAATCTTTCCCTTTTACATATTTTCCAATCTTCCTGTAGTCGCAGACATTCTCAAGGTTAGAAAGACCTTCCACGAGGCCAACAATTTTATCTACTACTTTCTCTTCTTCCACAGCTCTTTCTGACCTAGATGTTATTGCCTTTTCTTTGCAACCAAAAATTATCAGATTTACTTCGATCAACTGTGTTTTGCACCAGTTTAGGATTTGATGCCAGTTCCTGTCTGATTTCCAGACTAATGTTTGTTTTATCCTGGTTGCTGCAGTGCTTGGCTTCCTTTACTGCTTCTTCTATTTTTTCCTTCTCCTTGGCCACCTGTGCATAGGCGAGTTGCATATCTTTCTTGCACTGTTCTATTTCCTCCGTAACTTCCTCCATCTGTACTGTACTGACAAAAGCTGTTTTTCCTGTTGAATTTCCTTACCTAACCTATTGAAGTCATTTATTTTTAAATTTGCTTTAACTTCTTCCAAAGCTATTTTTAAAAGTTTATTTTCCTATTCCATGGCTTTGCAATTTGCTTCCAATTGATTCTTGTCCTTGCATAAGTCTTTCACTAACCCCTCAAGACGTGATACTTTGCTACTCAAGTGCTCATTACTTTCTTTCAATTTGCTGATTATTTCTACATGATAGTGTAGTTCTACATGATTGTTGTGTAGGCGACCTGTTATTGTCTGGACTCACCATACCAGCTTAGTGGTTGGCAATGGTGAACACAAATACACTAATATATAATGTGTGTGTATATAGTGTAATCTTGAAATAACAGCAAGAGGAATATGTTGGGAGGAACCATTTTGGTGAGGGGTGGCATCGTCTGCTGGCTGGTGTGTGGACTTGTCATGCTGTATAGGGTTGGCCACTATGCTGTTTGGACACCACACCTGCTTAGTTGTACAGTTATGTTGAACAAAACATGTAGATACTTATATATAACGTGTGTAAATAGTGTAATAACAATAACAGTATGGTGGGAGGAGGAATGTTGCCGAGTGAGGTATTGAAGAAGGGAGGGAGGAGGTGTCTGCTAGATGGTTTGTGGCAGCCACTCTTGTTGTTTGGAATCACCATACCAACTTAGTGGTTTGTTATTGTGAACACCTATGTAGATAGGTATATACAACGTGTGTGTGTATATATAGTGTAATAACAGCAAAACACTGTTTTACTGATCGTAGAATATAATATACATGTAACATATATGAGCCCAATAATGTTGAGTACAGCGATGTTCCACACATTGAACTACTATATAAATTCCACAAATTAAACACTTTTGAATAATATTACAGCAAAAACTAAAGTAGAAACAAATGAGAAACATCAAAATAATTGTGAAAAATTATATTCGCGGCAACTGCCACCTCATTGGGTGACGGGTTTGAGTGACCCCGAGCGCTTCATCGCTCAGCTCCCATAATTTGCCCATAATCCCGCAAGTGGACACGGCACTTCTTGAAAAAAATTATCTAGTTTCTCTTGAAGATGTCCATGGTTGTTCCGGCAATACTTCTTATATTCGCTGGGAGGATGTTAACAACCGTGGACCTCTGATACAGACAACACTGGATACATACAGTGTTTTCTGATTGTGCATATGGCACCCCTGTTCTTCACTGGGGTGATAGTTGGCGGAGCAGCTCCACCAACCACCGCGCGATAAGAAGCAATACCATTAGGCATGAAATGCCAATCCAGATAAAGTCGAGAGAAAAGTCAAAACAACCTGGTTCGAAATTGACGAAAACCTTCAAAGAAAAAGAATGTGACAGAAAGGCCACCAAGAAACTTCATACTGTCATTGTGAAGAAGACCGCAGGTGAGACACCGTCAAGAAGCCGCCTGATCACCATATAAATGGTGACACACACACGTCGAAATGACCAGCTGCATAGTGCAGAACAGTAAGGCAAACCAGCGGGGTACCTCACTGGCCTGATCTGCTGGAAGGAGCTGCAGAAAACACCTAGGTTCGGACACCGAGTAAGTAGTACGTGCAACCAGCCAGGAAAGAACCCATCCTTTAAACGAATTCCAAGCGAGCTATGACCTAGAGCAACAGCTGGACCGGAAAGGGGAAGAGAAACCCCCATCTCGACAGTCCAGCAAAAAGCATCTACCACAAAGGCCACACAGTCGAGGAACGGTGCCACATACAACAGGAGTCGCTGAGACCACACCAATGCGAAGAGGTCCACCTCCGGGTGCCTGAACATCTGGCAAAGCCAAGGGGAAAGAGGCGGTGTCAACTGTCCTCTCTGTGGAAAGAAGAATGAAGCGCAACAGGCTGTCTGCCAAAACGTCAGAAACTTCCTAAATGTGAATAGCCCCCTCCTTAAATCCCAAGAACTCAGCAGAAGAGCCACCCAAAGTGACCAGCCCCAAAGAGCCACGGACCGAAGGGGCCTCCCACAGTTGAGACAATGAACCAATGGGGAGCAGTCCAAATGAAGCCGGATCCCAGAGTTCCAAGGAAGAAAAATGCAGCACAGCGCCTGCCACACCAACGCAAACTCCAACACTGTGCTGTGAACCTAACATACGGACAGCCCCAAATGACCTTAGCCAGTCACAAAGTCCCCAACCGAGAGATGAGGAGTTCGTTAACACATCGAGTGAGGGAAGAGGAAGGCGCCATGGCACTGAACCGCAAAAAAACCATAGAAGAAGCCGGCGACGCCGCAACCGACGCAAGGACACCGGTGATCAAACTCGGCGATTGCGAGAGTGGCGAAAGAGGCAGCCCCGAAGATACCAGAACAGCCTCTGAAGGCAAACAATGCCCAGCAGAACAAAATTCAAGCTCTCGCACAGCCGCTTGAGTAACCGCCGAGTGACCCAGGTCCCCCCTCAAAAACTGCCAAAGGCCAAGTCCAAACCTGGGATGTAACCAACTGGGACTTCCGCCAGTTTACCAGTACATGATTACTCCTAAGTCCTTTATGTTGCTTTTTGTTTCAATAGTGATTTGCCTTCATTTTATATGTGCTTTCTACTTTGATGTTTTTATTTTTTCAATAGCTTAGTAATAGGAACTTACCCTCATTAAACATCTTGGTATTTTCTGTGGCTCATTGAAAAACTTGATCATCAGATTGGAGGTCTGCTGTATCCTCTATATTGCCTACTCTCATGAAAATTCTAGTATCATCTGCAAAGGATGATACATTACTATAGTTTGTATCCTTGTTTATATCTGTTATGAGGATGAGAAAATGTATCGGGACAAGTACGGTACCTTTGGGGACTGAACTTTTCACGGTGGATAATTCAGAAGTTACTTTGTTGACTATTAAACTCTGGGTTCCGTTTGTTAGGAAGATTCATCTCCTTACTTTGCAGGTAATTCATTGTATGCATTTTGTGTGCATTAACAACATGGTCATATTTGTTAAAAGCTTTTGTAAAAAGCTGTGGCCATGTCATAGTGGTCTAGCAACTGTGAGAGACAGGAGCACCCTGTTTTGAACCCATTTTGCCCCATGGTTACATAGACATTGTGATTCTATGTGTTTTGTGATCTTACTTCTTATCATTCTTTTATGATATGAAATGTTTGAGGCATTGGTCAATAATTTTTTGCATCAGCTTTACTACCTCCTTTGTGATGTGGTGTGATATTTGCTGTTTTAATCGAGTGATTATACATATTTGAGTGGATGCATGGATTGACTGATTATACATAAATATTGTAGTTTCACTGTGATGAACATATGACTGTACCTAGAGGATACTTGGTCCCGAAGGCTCACATATCCACTACAGCCTGGTTGGTCTTGCAAGAACTTATCTAAGTGCCTCTTGAATACATCCACCTTTGTTCCAGCAATATTTCTGATGCTTTCTGGGATTGTTTGAACAGCTGTGAACCTCATATGATCAGACAGTGCCTATGGCAGAATCAGAGGTATGGTGTTATGCAGCCACCGCCACCTTCCTCAGTCCTTACCTTCATTCTAAATGTTAATACTTATTTTTTTTACCATATTTCACTTCTTTTAAAAGATAGCTTGAATAACATTATTTAAAGCTGAAGCTGATGAAAACAATAGGTGTTGTTGATGTACCAACCAACACAGTACACTTATTATGTACAGTACAGTATTTTGTTATTTACATCTATTGACAATGCAAAACCATTTACAGAAAAGCCATAATAATTTTTCTAACTTTATTTACAATAAAATCAGTGTGGACAGGCTATGTGAATAAAAAAAATGGAAGCTGCGAGACAAAAACTAGAAACCTCAGCTGATTTTTTTCCTGAATCAGTTATAGAAAACCATGTATACTTAATATTTAGTGAGAAAGGCAACTTATATCTTTGGTAAATTTATTTTTGTTACTTTTTCTACAATGAGAGCTGCTCGCCAAAAAACAACCTAGTTATCCGAGAAGAAATTTGTGTTTAGATTAATTTATGGTTAAATGCAGAATATCTTCTAGAGGAACCAAATTTAATAATTTCTGGTACACACAAGAATCCATTAATATGGAACCTGCAAACCCGGGACAGCGCTGTACACAAAGTGTGACTTACCTTTGTTGAGATGAAACCTATAATGTTTTTTAAATGGGAATGCATATAACATATGGAGCTAATAATAAAATTTGTACTTACATTTGTTCAGCCAAGGTTTTGTCTTGTAATCATAGATGAACAGAGCTGTATTGTAATCTAAGAAAGCCTATGGATGATGCTAACATAATGCATAGAACTTGATAAATTAATCTACTATACTAATAACATAAAAATACCCTTTGTTTAAAAATAGTGTACACCTTGGGGATTCCCTTTATACAAACAATAAAGATGTCTAGTATAAGCAGGCTAATGAACTAAAGTGAATAGGACAAACTTACTAGACATGGAATGAGTAGGTATTGTTAATATGTTAGTCTGAATAGAAATAATTCTAAGTCCTAGATACAGGTCCTTACTTGGTCACAAATTCATAGCTGACCTCGTCATGAAAAGCTTTAATAATAAACCTGAAGGGATCAATTCCTCCAATTTTTGTTTTTTGTTTTTAAACATTAAAATGCAATTTAACAGTGTTTTAAGCTTCATTTAAAATAATTGGCTAAATATTTTTTATTCATTTTGTTGCCTGCTACCTTGAAGTTACCTTGAGGTGCTTCCGGAGCTTAGCGTCCCAGCGGCCCATTCATCGACCAGGCCTCCTGGATGCTGGACTGGTCAACCAGGCTGTTGGCCGCGGCTGCTCGCAGCCTGACGTATGAATCACAGCCTGGTTGATCAGGTATCCTTTGGAGGTGCTTATCCAGTTCTCTCTCGAACACTGCAAGGGGTCTGCCAGTTATGTGTAGTGGAAGCGTGTTGAACAGTCTCGAGCCTCTGATATTGATAGAGCTCTCTCCCAGAGTATGTGTTGCACCTCTCCTTTTCAACGTGGGTATTCTGCACATCCTGCCATGCCTTCTGGTCTCATGTGATGTTATTTCTGTGTGCCGGTTTGGGGCCAGCCACTCTTACTATTTTCCATGTGTAAATTATTATGTATCTCTCCCGCCTGCGCTCTGTCCCAGTAGTTTAGATGTTTTACCGAGTGGATTCTAGCAGTAAAGGATCTTTGCACGCTCTCCAGGTCAGCAATTTCTCCAGCTTTTAAAGGGGCTGTCATTGTGCAACAGCAGTATTCAACTCTAGGGAGCACTAGCGTTTTGAAAGGTATCATCATTGGTATAGCCTCTCTAGTGTGAAAGGTTCTTGTTATCCAACCTGTCCTTTTTCTTGCAATTGTGACAGCTACTTTATTGTGTTCTTTAAAAGCTAGGTCTTCCGACATGAGTACATCCAAATCCTTTACATTGCCTTTTTATTCTGTTAAGATTTGACCGAGTTTTGTACGTGGTTTCCGTTTTTATATTTTCTATATACAGCGGTGCCTCGATTAACAAATTTAATCCGTTCCGGCACCGAGCTCATCTTGCAAAACAACAATTCTGTCGTCGGAGGCATCCGAGAACCAGCGGGAACGCTAGGAAGCACCATGTGCTTTCTCATTAACCCTTAAACTGCCCAACGCACCTGCAGGCCCACGTCTCAGGCCCACGTCTGGTTTGTGCAACGCGCCTCTGGGTATTTTTATTTTTCACGTTCCATTCAAAACTTCCGCGGCTACGTGGGGTTCACATCAGCTTCCTCAAGGCTCTTGTAAACAGACGCCATCTTTAAAAAAATCATGGTCCACATTCCCAGGTGTTGGAGCTTCAGTAGTGAGTGAGCAACCAAGGCTGGCGCACGCAGTATGAGCGCACAGCACTGCTGTTCAGCGTGTGACCACAGCATCGCCTAATAATGTCAATATATATATATATATATATATATATATATATATATATATATATATATATATATATATATATATATATATATATATATATATATATATATATAATCTGTATTATTTAGCCATGATAGTATTATAGAAGAGCCTGAGTGTGATAATGACTGGGAACAATGTTTAAATATCAGTGATTCAATGCTGTTCACGATGTTCACAGCGCTAGTCACAGCACCACAGCATTATTTCGTCCATTTAGGAATCTTCAAATGACTTCTTAGGTTCCTTTTCAAAATAAACGTGTGGTCAATTATTCATTTACAGGAATTAGTGACCAGGAGTGTGGTTATAATTAGCATTGTGCATAGTATTGTGGAAGGAGGAATTTTGGTGAGGGAGGGAGGGAGAGAATTGAGGTAGCCTCCACTGTGTGGGGCAGCCACTCTTGTTTTGCTCACCATACTAGCTCAGTGGTTCGCTATGGGAACACACATGTACATGGGTATATACAGTGTGTGTGTATATAGTATAATAACAGCAACAAGAGTATGTTGGGATGAGCTATTTTTGTGAGGGAGGTGACGTCGTAATCGTAGCGTCGTCTGCTGTGTGATTTCTCATGCAGTGTATGGTGGCCACTGTACTGTTTGGACACAATACCGGCTTACTTGCATAGTTCTGGTGAATAAAACATGTAGATAGGTATACATATGTAAATAGTGTAATATAAACAGTAAGAGTATGGTGGGAGGAGGGGTGATGGCGAGTACGATGTTGGAGGAGAGAGGAAGGACTGGCTGGCTGGGTATGGCAGCTCACACTCGCGGAGTTCTGACTGTGTTTATGGTGTGTGACAGTGTAGTGTGTGTGAGAGGGAGGACTGGCTGGCTGCGTGTGGCAGCTCACACTCGCGGAGTTCTGAGTGTGTTTATGGTGTGTGACAGTGTAGAGTGTGTAAATGTGTTGTAAATATACATAAATGAACCTGAAACATTGGTGTGAATAACAGTATGGTGGGAGGAGGGGGTGATGGCGAGTACAATGTTGGAGGAGAGAGGGAAGACTGGCTGGCTGGGTGTGGCAGCTCACACTCGAGGAGTTGTGTGTGTGTTGATGGTGAATGTATATACTGTGACTTTACTTTATATACTTTATAGTGTAAATAGATTGTATATATACATAAATTAGCATGATACACAGTATATATGTGCAACATACATGTACACAAGTGTCTTGCACGTAACACAGTGTCTTCGGACAGTATGGATGTTTTACTGCCATAATATAGTGTACGTGTTCATTATACATAGGATTAGCACGTAAAAACAAATAAAATGTATTTGGAACTGTGCGCAAAAAATGAACAAAAATATATTCGCAGCAACTCGCGCGCCCCGCCCCAGGCGCCCTAGTGGCCCCGGGAGCGTAAGTCACAGGCGAATGGGGAATGATGACATCGCGCCCCGCCCTGGGCGCCCTACTGGCCGCAGGAGCGTACGTACAAGGGAGCTGATCGGCCAAGCGGACAGCACACTGGACTTGTGATCCTGTGGTCCCAGGTTCGATCCCGGGTGCCGGTGACAAACAATGGGCAGAGTTTCTTTCACCCTATGCCCCTGCTACCTAGCAGTAAAATAGGTACCTGATTGTTAGTCAGCTGTCATGGGCTGCTTCCTGTGGGTGGAGGCCTGGTCGAGGACCGGGCCGCGGGGACACTAAAGCCCCGAAATCATCTCAAGATAACCTCACGATAACCCATCGCACAACTCTGGGTCAAAAGAACCAACGACCCAACAGGCAGCAAGGTGGAGGTAAAACAGGCGAGTGTCACCCTGAGACAAGGCGACAGGTCAACCGTCAAACCCGCAAAACGCGAGGGAGCAGACTCAGGGGTCACATCCATAGGACCACGAAGCCCCCGTGGGGTTTTCCAGGGCCCTTAGCCATGGTTGCATGCCAAGGGAAGCCCAGGCAGGGTACTGCAAACCGGCGCTCAATTCTACCAAACAAACTTCTAAACGCTAAACCCCCAAAACGTGACCACTCACGGGGGCCAAGCGGGAAGTACCACCAACCGAAAATCCATATAACTCCTAGAACAGCAATGGTGGACCACAAAGGCAGAACCCCCCCCCCCCCCACACCAGGCAAAAACAAAAGAAAAACCCCGCAAGAGGACAACGTACCCAGGCAGAACAGAGGCAGCCGCTGTTATTGGGGAAAACTAGCTGTGCAGTACCCCGTGCCCCTACCAGTGATGAAAACCACCTCTAACCTAGCGACCAACAAGGGCAACAAAACCCCAGCCGACTCCAAGGGCGGCCCAGAACCGAGCAGTAAAGGACACAGCGGAGGTGGAATCAAAGGAGACTTGTGGAAGGTGGCCCCAAGCCCCAAGGGCAGTACTTACAGGGCCCCCTAGGGAAGACAGCCTTAGGCGCATGCAGCCAGAGTACCGTGGAATATTACTCCTGGCTTACACCCCACCGGTAGAGACAGCCCACACCACAAGGCATAGAACCGAAACAAAGCGGGAGCCAGAGGCACTCGACCAGCCTGTAATCAAATCAGCCAAGAACTGAAGGTTGGGTTGCCAGCAGATGGGTCTGGGGCTCTCCCTTCCCCCTCCCGGGAAGGGGAGGGGGGTTTGCGCAGACGGCAGCGCGACAACGTGATGACGTCATGCTAGTTAAGATAATTTTGTTTGGGGAGTTCTGTCCACTCGTTCTGCTTTCAGTAGCCATATTTTAACTAGAATAGGGGTTTGTTTTGGGGCGCCTTTCTGGGTGCCTATCCCAGTAGATGGCAGACATAAAATGCTCCCAACCACACTGAAGTTTCTATAGGCCATTGCTCCTCGTGCCTCTCTGAGGGGGCCAGGTTCTGGCTCGTGGTCCCTTGTAGGCAAGAACTTCAAGCACTTGACTGATGCCAGAAAGTTATACATATCCATTCAGCCTGGATAGCTCCGGGGAGCCGACGGGGCTCCCTTAGAAAAGAACGTTTTGTAGATAAAAGAATGGCTCCTATTAACTGGAACTGATGGATAATACATTAATACAGAAATGCAAGCACCTGTCCGACACACAAAGAAGCATAGTGGCAAGAAGTGTCCACAAAGTGGATATACAGTTGGAGCCTTTATAGTATTGGCGAGTAATACATAACAACACAAATAATAATGAGTAATTATGTTATTATGCTCTATTTTGTTATATATCATATAACATTGGACAATGTTATTATCAGTTACTTTCAGCAATGTCCAAAAAAATTTTTGGGGGGATATTTTTTTTAGGTTTCTAGTTTTTTCCTTCTTTATTTATTATTTGAATTTGTTTTAACCTTTACATCCTGGAGAATGCAAACTCGTCCCTAACTATGCAAAGCCAGAATTAGATTGGTCAACAAATAAATTGGTTACAACTCTCAGAACTTGGGACTTTAATTTTTTTTGGCTGATTTTTTCACAGATTTCAAACTATTTTCCTTGTTTCTTTAGGTTGCTTTGATGATTAGGGACCAGAATAGGGATTTTTGACTTATATAAAGTATACCCTAAATATATTCCCTAAATCATTATAATTATTATAATTATCCTTATACTTTTTTTTTTGAGGAGTTATTTTTTCTTGACTTCATTTCTACACACATATACCTACAACTTTCACATACTTGAGTACGAATACCAAACAATGTTTATTACAACATACAAGTAAATTCATGTATTAGAACTGCCTTATTCAGTGTTGATAACTTCAACTTCAATTATACCTGTAACTAGAATTTCAACTTACTTCAGTATTAAAAAATCTAGTTTCTGACCGATTCTCACTATTTTTACATATAGTGTGCACAGCTGTCTGTTCTACAATCCCTATAAAATTGATATTTCATAAACTCTTAAACGTTGCAAGTTATAAATTTTTGTTGTCTAAAATTGTGCATATTTCAAATGCCATATTGACAATTTTTATTACAGTAAACTATACTGAAAACCAATATTCTAAATATATGAAAATGAAGATCATATGCTAATCTGAGAGCATAACAACACCAAATGAACAGATGGTGATATTTTTATATTTTTACAGCTGATTTCAAAATCTGAAGTTTTCAATATTCAATTTTATAATTATTTGTTTTTCAAGTTACACTGGTATCATTTAGACAAAGTTGGAGCATTTTCCTAGTAGATTATTCACAAAACATTTGAAAGAGATTACTAAATATTACACACCAGATGACAGTTTTGCACAGTTTAAGGGTTAAGGGTAAATAGAAGTTTACTCTTAAGTCAGTGTTTCCCAACATGGGGCATATACCTTACTGGGGACAATTTAAAGATTGTGGGGGGTTAATTTGAAGATTATGGGGGGCATGTATGGCCATTTTCTCCAATACTCACTAATCAATCAACTAATGTACTTACCAAATACTGTACTAAAATAAGCTTTGACAAATATTGCAGTAACGTTATTTGGCCCAAAAATGACAGCCAATTCTCAAAATGGTCGACCAAGGCGGGTCATAGACTACAATCCCAAATAGAGAACATAAACAATCTAAATTAGCTTAAAAGGAGCTTTTGCACCAACTAGTGTTAGGTGGCAATCTGTCTTATCTCTGGATATGAGAACACTTTATCCTTTGTGTGTATCTATTTTCAGATGATTTAAAAAAAATTAAAAATTGACTGGATAGTTTATACATATGGCAATTTTAAGTTACAATTAATCAAATTACCACCTCAAATGCAGCAGAACCAAAGTGTAAGGATCATATTGATGTTAATTTTATTATCCAGAATTTAGTTAAATTTATGTTTTGGATGCCCCAAGCTCGATGTCATTTATTAGTATTTTTCGTATATTCTAACAAATTTTGTAATTATTGTCATTTACTGTTTTTTGTATTGTCATTTGTATATATTTTGTATTGTCATTTATTTGTTATTTTCATCATTTATTGCAACACAATATCTTTTATTTATTATAATTTAACCCTTTGGTTGCAGTCATTATCGTATGTTGATTCATGGGGTAATGCTGTTATTGTTATATGACAATTTAAACAATTCTTGTCTGGGTTTAACAACATATGATGCAAATAAGGATATTAACAGGTCAATGCGGATGTAATGGGGGTTTACCTTGACCCTTCTAAAAAAATGTGTGCTAATTAGTTATTGATAAATCCGGTTACTCACTAGTTACTTTCTAGGTGAATGCGGTAATCATCATATGACGATTATTATAAGTGATACACATTGGTGGCTCGCACCTATGTCTCACTCTATACTCTTGCCCATATGGTGCCCATTAGGCCCTATGTCATTGCCCAGAGCCCAACACCATTGAATATTATGTTCATATCCTTTTCATTACTCTCTATGGTTGTAATGGAGTACAGTATACCAGGTACAGGTAAACCAATCATCAATTGAAACAGTATCCCGTGTTATGTGAATTATGTGATTCATCAAGTTATCCAACACACACACACTCATCCATTCACCGGGCTGCATGGACTTCGTGTGTGAGGCTAAAGCTCTATCAACTTGGCTATGAGCAGTCTTATAAAGGAAAGTTTCTAGAAGCAGCATCCTGCTGCCTCTTGGAAACCTTACACATACTCTCGTAAATAGAGAAACAAGTGGGGAAACATCAACAAAGTTGAGCATTAGGTACCGATAGGTGCCACACACAGCCACCGCTCAACCTTGCAGAGCGCCTCCACTCAATGAAAGAATAAATATTCACTTACTTTTTTTTTTCATTTTCCTTACATTTTACATACAAATTATTAATTCTATAAGGATTTTTTTTTTTGCGCATAAGCAGGAATGACAATTTTTCCGTAGCCGCTGCCCAAAGGGAAACATTTTCTTGCATTCTTTCATACAAGTTTCAATTTCAAGGTTTAAATAGGCCACGAAATTGAAACCCAATTCTCCTGACGGCATCACGGAAACCTATTTTCTAACTCTTCGACCAAGGGAAACATTAAACCTTTATAGGTGCTCAGGTGGAGCATGGGTCAAAAAGTTTTGGAAACACTGTCTTAACTATACAACAGATTTAAAAGTAATACTTTTACAACACAAGGATCACATTAATGTCATATATCAATGAAAAATTCCTTTGGAGCAATGAGGGGCTTCAAACCCTTGACCTGAGGCCTCCCAAGCTGCACACACCTTATTTCTAGACATGATATGGGTGAACTGGACGCCCAGCAAGTCTCGTTTCAGGACTGGGAAAAATCAGGAAACCCACCACAGAAACGAAGTATCTTTTAACAAGCCCGATGTCCCCGCTTCAAAATAACTCGAAGCATGCGAGAAGATATCCTCTTCTTCAAGGACCAAACCCAATAAATGGTGCAGAACCAATGAACTCCAACACCAGCCATGAGAAACTACCTGAATAGCCCATGAATCGTGAAACCAGGAGTCTGCAAACCGAGTGTGCTACCTTCCCACCCACCACCCCATCAAAGGGGCAAACTGAAAAAGGCTTGACATGAACCCTAAGAGACTGCCTTCTGAAAGGAATGAGCACAGTGCAAGCAAGAGAAAGGCTAATGTGCATGCAACCCGACATCTGTCTCGACCAATAGCCTACCCAGACCAACGGAAAGCAACACCTTAGTCTTACCTGGCTGCCTCAAAAACTGAAAACCAGAATCCTGAACACATACACACACTAAGTGTGTGAGCTTAGTCCGATAACCTGATAATGGGCCAACAAGCAATGGCCACCGAGGACAAGAACTGGGCGATCAGGTCCTCAGGAAAGAGTGGAGAAAATGGAGAGCAAAAGCAAATACCAAGTAACGAGACTGACCCAACACAGCCTACTGACCTGTAAGTCGGGCAGCAAAGTATATGGCCACCATCTCCAAGAGCACGGGGGCACACAGTTTGAGGAGCACAGCCGATGCCACAACAGCAGAGGCTAAGACAATTCGCCCACCCCTTACAAGTTACCCCCAGCTGAGCACTGTGATGTCCTCCTTGATCCAATCCTCATGCACTCAAGGAGCTTCATCAAGGGCAAGGAAGAACCCAGATGCTGACATGCCCAAAAGTCGTCTTCCACCAGCATCACCAACAACAGGGAAACCTGGGAGTAGAATTGCGCGAAGCTCACATCTCAAGAAAGTGTGGGAGTAAACAGGCAATCATTGAAAAGCTCAAAAAACAACCCCCCAAAACACCTGAACACTGTCAACACCTCACACCACTCCTGCATGCGGGTACAACATGAGCAATGCCAAGATCCAAACAAAAACAAGAGCTTGTCTGGCAGCCAGGAAGATTCCAGAACCTTGTAATGCAACCAATACTGGAAAGAAGACCCTAACTCAAAAGAGAAAGAGAGTCCATCAGTGAGGTATAATCAGTCTTGAAGGAGTGCTTAAAGAGGCCTCCCCTAGTCCCAGCAGGAGGTATCCGAGGGGACGGAAACCCCAAGAAGGACGAACCCAGCAGGCCCAAAGGCACGCAGAACCAACCCTTGGGGAAGTCACAGCTAAATGATACTCATACAGAGGGGGAAAGAGATACAAAAATCCCTCCCCCTGTAAAAGGAGACTCCTCAGAGGGAACAATGAACCATGTAGAGTCGAAAGAGACCCAAAGGTCCATATCTGACTCCCCAGAAGCCACAGCAGAGGGCCCCAGAGCAGAGCCAGTATCCTTGCCCACTGTCCAGTATAGGAAGGTGGAGTATAAGGGAAAGGTTTCATAAGAAGAAGAGGCTGGCTAAAAGGAATAGCCTTGGTGGGGCTAGTAGGCTCAACTGATTCTGTGCCTGAATTGGAAGGGGGCAACCTTTTGGAGCTGACCGAACCACATTCCAAGCTAAATCCTGCCCAAGCCCCAAAACCTTCAGATGCTTTAAGACTAGAAGCTGGAGGGAGGGGATGGGGGGAGGGTCAAAGGAAGAGCTAACCTTGCCTCAAGAGAAAGAAGCCCCAGCATGCCCCAAGCCAGCCAATGTCAATTTTGACACGAGTAAAGGCAAGAAAACCTAAAGATACCCGACTCATCCTGGGCAAGGGCCACCACAAGCGAGGAGAACCTCTAAGGGAGCAACCCCCAATCATCCAGAGGAGAGAACCCTGAACACAAGGACGACACTAGGGAGCACAGGGAAGATAACCCTGTGCACATGCAGCTCCACACACTTTTGATATCCAGGCTCGTGAAACACTTCAGTGCACAGGAATACCTAAAAAGGTAAAAAACCACCATTTAACTCAATCAGTAATATAGTGGAGCCTGAGCAGCAGAAAGGGGACCCGGTACACACTAACATCAGCATAGAACCGAGGGTGGTAAAGCAGGTGGACGGCAAGCTGCTTCCCTCTCCCCCAAACAAGTGTGAGAGGTGGGGTTCACAAACTTGAGCTAGTTTGAAGAGATTTCGATCATTTGCTTTCATAGTTAGGGGCAGTTTTAGAGGCAACTAGTTTCTATTAAAACCACCATTGTTCCGTTTTATCTCGCTGACTTTTTTGTTGTGTCACACTGTGATGACATAAATAAGTAAGTAAATGATACCACGCCTGTGCCTGGTGGGGGGATCAGGTCCTGGTTCTGGTTCTCGATAGACTAATAAAACTCTGAAGCTGATGCGACCTAATAGTCCATCCTTGCACTCATTACAATCATATATCAGGCCTGATGTCGACACCCACACTTGAAGAAATAGTTCACAAATGAATGACATCTTTGTGTCTGATGTAAATCACCCATCCAGTAAATTCAAATCAATTCTTTTATCAGGCACTCAACTTGTCACTGGCCATTCTTCACTTTTCCAGATATATGATCTTCATTGTCAGAAAATACAACTTAAGAACGAGTGATATATATAATGGTGTAGCAGGTATACAGAATAAAATAAAACAACTGGTCAGCAGAAAAAACAGGGAAAAAACAGAAAAAATTCCCAGCTGGTTAATTGGAATTTTAAAGGAACTACTGTCACAAAGAGATTGCTTACTGACAGGCACTTAGGAAAGTCCTATGTAAGCCAGATCTATATGTTGCATGGACTGTATGTTGCGGGTGATTTTGATACACAAGAAGTCTAGAAGCTGTTGAATGACAAATGCTGAGGGTTTGAAAAGTCTTTTTAATAAATTTATTGAATGATTAGCTTATATTAGTCCTTTAAATTGGATTCCCATCATCAGATATTTATGTTATGCTATTGTGACTTTCTTTTAGTTAAATAAGTTGCTGGAAACTTGTGTAAACTAACCCAATTATAAATGAACTAAACAAAGAGGAGTCCGTCCAAGAGATTTTAGATGTCCAACATATGAAAATGGTTGACAACCTTCAAAATATCTTGAAAGAGGCAAGCCATCCACATGATTACAAAGACTTTTCAAATCTGCCTGTTGTCTTTCATGGAGGCTGGTATGAAAGTGAATTCAAATTCAATGACTATATATATATATATATATATATATAATATATATATATATATATATATATATATATATATATATAAAGAATATATATATATATATATATATATATATATATATATATATATATATATATATATAATATATATAATATATATATATATATATATATATATATATATATATATAATGTCGTACCTAGTAGCCAGAACGCACTTCTCACCTACTATGCAAGGCCCGATTTGCCTAATAAGCCAAGTTCTCATGAATAAATTGTTTTTCGACTACCTAACCTACCTAACCTAACCTAACCTAACTTTTTCGGCTACCTAACCTAACCTAACCTATAAAGATAGGTTAGGTTAGGTAAGGTAGGGTTGGTTAGGTTCGGTCATATATGTACGTTAATTTTAACTCCAATAAAAAAAATTGACATCATATATAATGAAATGGGTAGCTTTATCATTTCATAGGAAAAAAATTAGAGAAAATATATTAATTCAGGAAAACTTGGCTTTTTAGGCAAATCGGCCCTTGCATACTAGGCTGAGAAGTGCGTTCTGGCTACTAGGTACGACATATATATATATATATATATATATATATATAATATATATATATAATATATATATATATATATATATATATATATATATATATATATATATATATATAATATATATATATATATATATATATATATATATAATATATATATATACACACACACACTTTTGGCATAAGGCAATTGAGAGTCAATGGGGACAAAGAATGACTTGGCCATGATTTAACTTCTGAATTATTTCCTAGAAGGAGATGTTGAGGTAAGTGCTTTGAAAGTGGCTAAGAGACATCTTTGTTATCTGTCAGAAACATATAACTGTACTTGGAACATACCTAGAGAGTGCTCTGGGAGTTTTTCTACTCCCTGAGCCCAGCCTGAGGCCAGGCTCAATTTGTGTTAACTTAGTCCAACAGGCTGTAGCTTGGAGAGGCCCACATATTCACTACAGCCTGGTTGGTCTGGCACTTCTTGCAATAACTTATCTAAATGCATCTTGAATACATTCACCATTGTTCCAGCAATATTTCTTATGTTTGCTGGGAGGATGGGATTCTGGGAGTTTTTCTACTCGTCAAACCCAACCCAAACCCGGCTTGACTTGTGAGAGCTTGGTCCAACAGGCTGTTGCTTGAAGCAGCCCGTAGGCCCACATATCCACTGCAACCCAGTTCGTCCAGAACTTCTTGCAAAAAATTGTCCGTTTTTTTCTTTATGACTTCCACTTTTGTTCCAGAAATATTTCTTATACATGGCGTACTTGCTGGCAGGATACTGAACATCAGTGAACCTCTGATGTTCATACAGTGTTTGCTGTATGGTACTTCTTCCTAAATAAATGACTACTTTAGCAGAGTAGGAAAAGATGAGAAAATCTCTACAATAGGACAGGATCAAGCCACAGTACTGGGTAGATCCAGATGGGTGCCTTAACCCATTGACCATGATATGCTTGAAGGTTATAGAACCTTGGATCTGCCCAGATCCACTAGGAATCTTAAGGCACTGAGCCTTACAATCCAAGTTTGACACATAATCCACATACACTCTGGTGTAGGTACAGTAACTGAGTTCTCCATTTAGTGCTCCCTTCAAATACACAATGAAATCACAAAAATGTGATATATCTACAAGGACCCCTTTTGAGGAGGGTTAGTATCAAACCAGAGTCCTGGGCATCCCCAGAAATTCACCCTAACCCATGGACCATGATATGTTAAAGGTTATAGAACCTGGGATCTGCCCAAATCCACTAGGAGTCTGGAGGCACCAAGGTAAGGAAATGATGTTCTAGAATCTGGAGAAGCCAGAATTGGTTAAAGAACTGAAACGATTATTGGAAAAACCAGTCTTTCAAGGAAAAGACCTGAGCGACTTTGTCACCTGCCGTATACGTACAGTGGTACCTCAGTTTAAGAGTTTAATTCGTTCCTGGAGACAGCTCTTATTCCGAAAAACTCGTATTCTGAAGCTAATTTCCCCATAAGAAATAATGGGAAATGAATTAATCCGTTCCTGACTACCCCAAAAACCCCATATCAAACTAAATTTTTGTACCTAATTCATCTAAATAAACCTACAAAACTATGTTCAAGTTATTACTTACCTTGCTCTTGAATGCTGTAGGCGTATGGAAGATGGTGAGGAGGGGGGAGGAGGAGAGGAGTTACTGTTTGGAAGGGGAGTCCCTTTCCATTATCACATCAGGCAGTGAGGACTTCACTGGTATGCACACACTGGCACATTTTGCCTGCATCCCACTAGGACTTGCTTGTCTTACTAAGAATTTCTCTAAAGACACTTGTTTTTCCCTACATTTTAACACTTGTCTGTAGTAAGACATCACATTATCATTTAAAAGGTCAATGCAACGGCCTGCTACAGCTTTATCTGGGTGAGTTTTTTCAACAAAACTTTGCAGTTCTTCCCATACTTCACACATTTTCTTAATCAAGGAGGGACATCCTCTACTGCCTCGACTCACAGCTATTTTCTTAGGTTGAACCTTATCAATGGCTTTCTTGAGACCCATGGTGAGATATATAATAACAAACTGTATAGTCAAATGACCAAAAATCCAACAAAACACTGAAAATCCAGGTGAAGAATTGATGTGGGATAGTCACTGGGCACGAGACAATGGTAAACTGAGGGGCGGAGGGGCGGAGGGGCAACGATCGCCGATCGACCACGCGCTAGGTCGGCCTGTACGCGTATCAACAAACTCGCGTCCCGAGGTAACCGTCGCGTTCCGAGACATAATTTTCGAGGAAATCCTGCTCGTCTTCCGAAAAACTCGCATACAGGGACACTCGCATTCCGAGGTACCACTGTACATTCTTTAGATTGTTCGGGGTCGGTGACGTGGAGGAATACTGCAGCGATGCACTAAGAAACTACATAATGTCCTTAATAGTATTGGTTTGTTAGAGAACAGCAAAGTGGTGCTATTCCTCCAACCTATCCTCTCAAATAGTACATCACATTTTGACGTAAAAATCCCTAACAGCCAAAACATGACATAATATAAATCATAATGGCTCACAAAATTGACGAGCTCTCACGTTTTTCTATTTGTGGGTCCTCGGCCACAAATATAACAGCCCATCATATTCACATATAGTGAAGTGAAGGGCAATGTTTGTTATATTCCTGCCACCTAATGTCTTCCATTTCTTCCCTCAACAACAAAAAACATACTTGCCCAAACATTACTAAGATTGTATGTGGAGAAATATCATAGACCCATGACGGCTATGATATTTGATATATAGGTATTTTCGTTACCAATACCTATATAATATTTTGTCGTTTCAAAACATCTAGCGAAAATCAAATCTAGTACTGTAACATATTTTGGCACATAAAATTGTGATTAGAACAAAGCTTATCAGACAAGGGAATGTCACGGGCATAGCCATGTATATTTTGATCTATACTATACATCACTTCATTTCCATACTATTAGGCAACACTCCTAAAATAACATACCTGGTTGTTGGGGGCTC
Organism: Procambarus virginalis; assembly: GCA_020271785.1. NCBI lineage: Eukaryota > Metazoa > Arthropoda > Malacostraca > Decapoda > Cambaridae > Procambarus > Procambarus virginalis. Next base: position 18,086,956 of record WNGS01160430.1, read on the forward strand.
AGGCCCATGAGTTTTCAGCAACTAGCATCTGGGGATGTTACGACACGTACCAGTTACTATATCACAATGTTCGATAGCTAATTTCTCGGGAACTGCTGAATATTTAGATCTGCTAATGAAGGGCATTGTGGCAGGGTTCAGTAATATTTAGTGGTGTTTTCATATTGTTTGCAGACTTTTCCCGCGTCTTCCTATGTATCCAATGTTTGATCCTTTATTCCTTAGGAATGAACCACCGACAGTTGAGGGCTGATAATTGATATACAACATAGCATTGTGTGATATGTGACATTGGAATGTTCAATTTATTTGGAAATACTGTATTATACTTTGTGTTATTTTCAGGATACGAGTCAATTTCAGCACAAGTCTCTGTTACTATTTATTAACCAAAATACACATTTCAAGGTACAGTACATCCCAGTAATTCTACAGTTTAGGTAACGTACATCTGCCTCAAAACAAATGAGCTACTTAAATCGAACACAGCCATTTAAAATTTGACAACAAAAATAACTGATTTTTGTAAGAACCATGCAGTAAAGCATTTAAGTTCATGATATTTATTCATACAGGTTTTTACTAGATACTTTTTTGTATTTCAAAATGTTTTTCCTATTTTTTGCTTTTGTTTTATACAAAAAGGATATGAACAAATACTCCTTTGACATAATACTAATAGAAAAATATAACCGAATTAGAAAGCCGAGACGTTAAAACCAACTCCATACATAATTTCCACAGTAGAAAAGCTTGCACACGTGCACACAAACACCAAAGTATGTATGGCAGATAGAAGGAAACGACATACAAAACTGGGCCAAAAATCGACAAAGTGGACAAAGAGGAATATTTAAAATATTTAGCTTCAAGAACAAGAGGTCACAGACCGAAGCTAAGAAAGCAAAGGTGCCAAAGATGTTATAAAGTTCCATTTGTAAACAGATTTGTGTAAGTTGGAATTATTTAAGTAAGAAAGTGGTTGCTATCAGAACCATCAGCAGTTTTGAGGAGTCATGTGACATAGGAAATAGGAAACATGGAACACCATGGGCATAGCTCTCATCCAGTAATTACAGAAAATGTGTATTCTTAAAAATATACATTCAATTATTTGTATTATTATTGCTAACAATGCAATTAGCAATGTTACATATCATGCAATGAGACTCACCTGAGCATCATTCTGATTCCAACCATCTATAGTTGTAGGAGGGTTAGGATGACTGGGGGCTGGAGTGGGATGAGGGGGAAAGCCTTGAATCGGCCCTCCTATTGAAACCTGGCAGGAAGAACAACCAACCAACTCTTAAAAAAATCAATTGACAGGTATTATACAAATGAGATTACAAGTTAATTAAATACCTACTCAGGGTTTTCTTACACTCATCTGTGCAGAACACTGTCCTATAAACCATATATCAGCATGAAACTAAACTGTATATTAAATACTTAAAAGTAAGATAGTTAAATGGCAGCCATTAAAAATTACATTTTCAAAAATGATTAGCATACCATATATTATTAGCTTTTACACAGGTCTAGGAGCTCAGTTATTTAAAATTTACAAATGGCCATTTATACAAAGAAACTTAATATAATGTTTCTTCAGTATTTTATATACAAACTATACATAGGAAACACAAGACAAAGCACAGTAAAACTAGGGTTATATTGAGTAATCTTGAGATGATTTCGGGGCTTAGGGTCCCCGCGGCCCGGTCCTTGACCAGACCTCCACCCCCAGGAAGCAGCCCGTGACAACTGACTAACTCCCTGGTACCTATTTACTGCTAGGTAACAGTGGCTTCAGGGTGAAAGAAACTCTGCCCATTGTTTCTCGCCGGCGCCCGGGATCAAACCCGGGACCACAGGATCACGCGTCCAGTGTTCTGTCCGCTCAGCCACCGGCTCCACTAAAAGGGTAAAAAGGATTTTTCCTCTTATGTTGTCTTTTTGTTCCTAATCATGATACATCATAGCAAATAATGTCACCTGATAGCTTTCTATGCAAGCAACAAAATATCATGACAAATGCCGACATTAAAAAAAAAAAAAAAAAATGTAATGAAGTGCCGCCTTTCTGCATGAACCCAGGTCGCTTCCTGAAGTTATTTTGCTGAGACTACTCTGTGCAAATGGGTCACAAAGATGCAGGAGTTCGTTTAGCCTACTGGGAATCAAGAGCCAAAACCTGGCTCTCTCTCAGAGGTGCAGAGTTGAGTGACAATTTGCCACCATCTTAAGAAACCATCCAGGAAGTCAGCAAGGCTTTACAGACAACTGGAGGTTTAAGAAACATAAGTCTCAAAACCATCAAAGACCTCCACTAATAATTAATATAAAAAACAAACATTCAAAATTAGCACAAAACTTGTATTACCAATGCCACCACCAGGCAGCTCGGCTTCAGAAAGCAACCATCTCCTTGATCAGTCCTAGAGTTGATGAACAGCCCACCAATGAACCAACTTACCCGACAGGGAGTGAGTCGGGGAGCCACCTAGGCTCATTCAGAAAGAGGTGTTCCAAAACATCCAACGCTGGGTTTCTGGGAAAGCCCTCGGTGGCTTCAAACTAACAAAACACAGAATAAAAAGAGAGCTTGCCAATAAGAAGGCATGTACAGGTAGTAGGAAGAAGGTAGTCCATGCTGGGAAACACGGCCCAAGGCAAAACATGACCGACTGGGCCCAAGGACAAAGCCTGCAGAATAGTATTATAAAGCTAAAACCCTCCCCAAGTTGGAAATAAGTGCAAGACATGTTGTAGAATACTGTACTGCAGCCACCACAGCATACGGTACTTGCGAACATCACATAATTATCCCATAATCTCATAACCTTGGACATTGGAATAGAGTCTTGGAATAGAGAAACAAGGAAACTAGACCAATCAACAAGACAGCCACCAAGGCAGAACTGGTGACCAGCAGGAAGCAGCAATGAACCACCACCAGACACAACAAGTGATGCGACTTCAGCCAGACCAACCAACCAAACTGCCCAACATGACCCAAAGAACAAACACCCTACTACCAGAGAAGATCCTAAAGCTCACCAACCCTACAGCCAAAGGCAAAAGTCAGCAAAAACAGCTTTCAGAAAGATATGAGCTGAATTGAAAACTGTAAAAATGAGGTAAGGAGTGTTACGTTATCAAAGCTTTCTATGGAGTGAGGCGTGGTGACATCGACGCCTTCAATGGACCTGCATTCCAACTCCAAGGCATTAAGTAAGACAAAGACAATACCATCTGTTAACAGAGGTGTGGCATCAATGAAAGGCTCCTGTTTCATACCTCAGAAGGTGAGGTCGATGATTATGACCTCTGGTGAGTGAAGTAACAAAATCAACGCTATCTAGTTTGTGCATTCAATTACATTTTCAAGATCCCTGGTAAAAGGCTGCCATCCAATGTTCTCCTTGTATACTTTCAATCTGGCTAATGAATATTATGTCCACAGAGGTGAAGTGGAGTGTCTATTGTGCTGTGGAAATCAGTTCACCTCGTGCAGTCCCCGAACTCCTGACTTGTTCCTGTGAGAGGACAAATGGCCACCGTGGGTAGTAGACAGTGTGTTAGCTGTTGTATTTATGTAGTGATTGTGTGGACCGAGATACCCAGGATTTGGCCAAGAGGAGTTAAAAGACGGCAGTATTGGCCGTCTGCTGAGAAGTGCTGCTGGCAAGTAGACTTCTGCCAGGGTGTTAGTGGTAACCCCTGAACATATTATTTGTCACCCACTGTCAGCATGTTGCTGAAGCCCTCTGCCAGTGTGTTTCTGGAGAGCAGATGTGGGGGGGTGTATATGGACATCGTGACGATACAGTGTGGCCCATGTTGAATAAGATGAACTCGCCAGTGATTACCATTGAACGTGGACGACATATACTTGAAGATAGTGGACTCACCGGAAGTTGAAGAACACTGCAGATATATAAACACTATCGCACTCCCGGCAGAAGATTCTTTAACTTTCCCCTCGTGCGCCAAGCATTTCGAGCGACCGTGCGGCGACACTGAAATGTTTATACTCTTTTTGGTCTGCTGACCTTAATTTTCCATGTATGTAATTAATTTTGGTATCAATTTGTTTGCAAGAGAATGCTCTAGAGAAATATATGTATATAAAATTTCACTAAAGCTCATGTGAGATCCACACCAAATAAAAAACTATGGCGATCGTTAGCTGTGAGCGCAAACAGCAATGAAATGTTTATGCTCTTTTTCAGGTTTGTCAACCCCAGAATTGTTCTACGTCGATAAATTTGGTATCACTGTGGTCGCAATAAAATTCCGTACACAGACATATGAATATAAAGTACAAAACATGGGCACGCCCCACCCGCAAAACCGTGGGAAGTTGCCCAAGGGTTAACCGCTACCACATTCCCAACTGCACATCGGCCACACCCCCTACTGAAACGTTTATACTCTTTTCATGTTTTTGACCATAATTTTCGATGTACGTGTTTCATTTTGGTATCAATGTGTTCTCAATGAAATGTTCTAGAGGAACATACATATAACATGTCACCAAAGCTAACGTGACGCCGGCACCAAATTAAAAATTAAGTAGTTTGTTAGCCGTGCAAGCCAAACAGCGTGAACATGTTGCTACTCTTTTCAGGTTTATCAAGTCCAAACTTGTTCAACATCGTTCTTTTTTGTATCGCTGTGATCGCAATAAAATTTCCTACACAGACATATGCATATAAATTAGACAACATGGGAGCGCATAACCCGCAACGACAAACAAGCACCAACTCGCCCAATTGACTTGATCTGCACAGCATTACTAAACCCCCTTCTCTCTCTTTTAGATGAACGTCTGAAAGACACAACTGATCTTTTGCTGTAACTGAGGCATTTGAATGCAAGCAGAGGACCCGTCCCAGAGAACACGACCCTGTTCTCCCTTGACAGTCTCCCTCTACCCAAGCATCCCCCAACGGGAGGCAGCGAGATTGGTCTCGACGTACTTCGACGACCATAAACACCTCATACGCCAGCCCCTCAGAGACGCAGGAGTTTGGAGGCCCCCATCAAGAGCCCTCCTGGAGGAAGCGATTCTGCATGTCATGAGGGATACAATTCTATCCTTCGATTCAGCAGCCTACAGACAAATAAAGGGAACGGCAATTGGAGCATCAAGTAGTGTGGCCATAGCGGAAATCTTTGTTCACGTGGCCTTTGAGCACCAGAGAGCACTCCACCCAGATAAGCCAGACGTGTACTTCCGTTATATTGATGATATTTTCGGTATAATGACTGGACAAAACACACTCCTCCAGTCTTTCTACGCCTGGACAAATACAGCCCACGAAAATCTGAAGTTCACCTTGGAGCAGAGTAAAACAGAGATAAACTTCCTGGATACGACAGTTTTCATTGGCAGTGAGGACAGGCTCCTTCACACGAGGGTCTACTACAAGCCCACGAACCTGCACACGTATCTACGATACGACTCCAGTCACCCCTCCTCCTTGAAGAACTCCCTACCCTACTCCTTAGGTCTACGTTTGAAGAGGATAAACAGCCTTGAAGACACACTTGCTACTCAACTTCTAGATCTCTGGGACATGTTCTCAGCCAGAGGATACCCAGAACGAGTAATAGCAACGGCTAAAAACAAACTAGACTTGAAGACGAGGTCAGAGCTCCTCATACAGGCCCCCACTCCAGACCCTCAGTCGAGATGGATCCTCCCATCGCTGTATTTTAACAGCCTAGCAAGCCCTCTCCATAATGCCCTGACTGACATCTGGAACTGGTTGAGAAACACCTATGGGGACCACCCTGCTTGGCCTAGGTTTGCCCAAACACCTCCAATGCTGGCCTGGAGGCGAGGAAAGTCACTTAAGAATCATCTAGTACATTCCTGCCTCCACAGGACACACTGCCTTTAACCGAACCTGACACAGACCAATGGTGCAAGAGAATACCACCTGGTTCCCTGGGTTGGAGCCACGAGGTTGAGAGGGCCCCACAACATAATACCTCCGCGCTCTACGCATCAGCAACCCTCAATTTCTTGATTCTGAAATTTGCTTTATCTACAAATCTTTCTCTCGCCTTGGTTACCCTTTATATTTTATCAACTGTGCCTATTCTCAAGCTAAAGAAAATTTCTTTCATCCTAAACCTGCTTCCAACACTATTAGCACCGTGCTCTGCCTTCCCTTCGTATCTGAACTAAAACCTCTTACTAATACCTTTCGTCCTCTTGACATAAAGCTCACCTTTCGACAAACTAACATTCTTCGAAGCAATCTAGTTCACACTGCTCCTACTGCTTCTAATGCTGCTGGTGTTTACTCTATTTCCTGTTCGTCTTGTACTCACCAATACTTTGGTGAAACTGGCCGTACACTAAATGTCAGAGTTAGGGAACACAAAAGGAGCGTTAAGTCTGCAGAAACAAACAATGTACTCTTCTGTCATATTAGGGATTCTAATCATCCCATTGATTGGTTTTCCTCTAAAATAATCTTTCCTGCTTCTACTCTACACAGAAGACCCGGGGCTGAGTCGTCTTGTCGAATCAGCTGTGATACACAACTTACCCAACATGAACCTGAGTCCTGTCTTTGTTGCTGTTGACTCTTTCCTTTCTCAGTATATACTCAAATGTTCTAAACTTTCTAACAAACGTGACCTAACACAAGCCCACCCATCCTTTTATCTTCCCTTCTCTTTCTCTTACGATCTCTCTTATTCCTATTATTTCACCCTTCATTTCACCTTACCTTCCCTACTTTTACCTTGCTCTAAGATTTCCATCTCCTCACCTCACTATCGCCTACTTAATGATCTTGCCTCCCTCGCCTCAACACAATCGACTTGATAATGGTCCAGGACGGACTGAAATGTCATCATGTCTCCAATTTCTAGTGGGTGGTTTGGTCAACATTTTTCAACCACGTTATTGTGACTTATCATCTGCTTACATTTATTTCACTGTTTGCAACAATTCATTATCAGTGCATACATTTCAAAAGTATGTCATTCAATTTCTAAAACAAAACATGCAAAATGTAAGTAAGATATATTATTTCGCAACTGAGTGTGCAGTCCAATACAAAAACAGAACAAAAATTCAAACTTGGTACACCACAAAGCTGATTTTGGAATTCCAGCAGAGTGGCACTTCTCTGAATTCATGTGGTGGAAGAATTGTGCAACAATTCATGAGGTGGAACTAGCAGGTAGGGAAAGTTTAATTGAACATCTGGGCAAAAAATAATGGCAATTAAATGAACTTCATGTGAGAGTCAATAAGAAATAATAGAGAATAGGAAATTTCTACACAAACAGCATGGAAGCTAGGTCACTACCTAGAACTCAAACATTGAATGCTGTCATACCTGGAACAAGGAATGAATTAATAACATTAAAAGTTAAAAAAAGAAAAAAAAGTGAAGTGCAACAAAAAAGTATCCCACATGAAATATTGTTTTTGGAAAAAATAAAAAGTTTTGCGACTTGCATTTATAATGATGCATAGTTTAGATTAATTTCCTACATCCCAATGGCTTGTACCTGTATGAGGTACCTGGATGAGGTTCTGGCAGTTCTACTACTCCCCAAGTCTGACCCAAGGCCATCACATGTGTATCACCACCAGTGAGACATTGAACATTCTTTTTTAACAAGTTCTCACTGAGGTTGATACGTGTACTGCAACTGGGCGACTTTATACATTAATTGCTGCCAACACTCAAAGCTTAGATGAAGCACTGCTGAGGAGAAGACACTACTTTATTGTGATGAGTTTTCCTCAAAGTTCAAAATTAAATTATATTTCAGGGGCTAAGCAAATCTACACGAGCCCCCAAACAGAAAACATAGAAAGATAGAAACCCCCAGAATACAAATCAAAGCCATCAAACCAGACCTGTAACTGAACCTGAGGGAAAGCAAACGAAAAAATCATACTCGCACATAAGGAGGAGGATATGAAAAGTTATCCCCCTGAAGAAAAACCATCTTCCAAAGAGCAAACAATATCATCTCTGTGGCAACTCCCGCCTGAGAGCGTGGGTGGAGCAGACCACCGCGGGACCCCTACTCCGTCACCGCCTCAATTTTGCCAGACTTCCTTGCATATTGCAGCCAAATAATGTCTCCTACGATTTTTTTTAGTATTTTTCCCACGATCAGGGAACACATTTTAACAATCTTAAAAAAAGAAAAAATATTTGATTTTTTCTTGCACCCAGCGGTGTTGCATGCTATAACCCGCTCCTCCCAAGGGTTAAACTCTCACATGTCGAGCGAGTGTTTAACGGACTGAACAAACCCCGCCAAAGCCCCACAAAGAGATTATTAGGATCTGAAGATGACTAACAAAGCAGGATGCCCATGCACTGAGGCTGCTCACAAGAATACAGTTGCTAGCACAGTCAAAACAACCAGGCTGCAACTGGATTCTAAGGCGTGTCGTATAAACATGTGAGCCCCAGCACAACCAACAGAATGTTTCATCCAGAAAAAGACAATTTATTTAATTGAAAGCCAGCTTTCCAGGAAAGTCCTTGTGGCTTCCTAAAGCTAACTACCAAAGGAAAAGGGAAAACCAGGGACTCAACAGGAAGGAAAAGAGAATGCTGGCAATCGAATAGAGAATGTGATGAAAGGAGATGTAGAACAGAACCAGTGAGCAGTAGAGGTACCATAGGCACAATCAGAGAGGTCCACAGATGTTCAATACTCTCCAAGCAAGCATTTGAAATATTGCTGGAACAATGGTGGACTTCTTCAAGAACTAATTAGGAAAGTTCTTGGAAGAAGTAGGGAGCGTAACCAAGCAAATATTGCATCAGCCAGAAAAACAATAGGATGGATTATGAGAACTTTCAAATCCAGGGATCCCATCACAATGATTGTACTCTTCAAATCACTTGTGCTGTCCCATCTTGAGTACTGCTCAGTATTCACTGTCCCTTTCAGAGCAGGAAAATTGCTGAAATAGAGGGAGAACAGAGAACATAAAAGTATTCGAGAGAGTGATTAGGAGTTTCACCAGTTTCATGAAGACCAATGACCTTCACAACCCAAGCCAACTTGGATTTCGAGCAGAAAGATCGTGCCTCCCACAGCTACTTGATCACTATGACAAAGTCACTGAGGCATTAGAAGAAAAACAGAATACAGATGTGGTATACACAGACTTCTCAAAGGCATTCGATAAATGTGACCATGGATTGATAGCACGCAAAATGAGATCAATGGGAATAACCGGTAAAGCAGGATGCTGGATACACAATTTCATGTCGAACAGAACACAGTAAGTCAACAATATCAAATCGAGTCCAAGCGCAATTAAAAGCTCTGAACCTAAGGAGAACAGTCCTTACATCACTGCTTTCCTTATTCTCATATCATATGTAGATAGAAATACAAGTCACAGCTTTGTATCATCCTTTGCAGATGACACAAAAATCAGCATGAAAATTACCTCTGCCGAAGACAGTAAAAAAGTCAAGCAGATATTAATAAAGTTTTCGACAGGGCAATGGAAAATAAATTGATGTACAACAGTGATAAATTCCAGGTACTCAGATACTGTAAAAATGAGGACATAATACAGGGTACAAAACACAATCAAATCTGCCCATAGTAGGAAAACAGCATGTAAAGGATTTGGGAATAACGATGTCTGAAGACTTATTGTTTAGGGAGCATAACCAACCAAATACTGTATTACGTCAGCCAGAAAAATGATAGGATAGATTACAAGAACCCTTAAGTCCAGGGATCCCATCACAATGGTTGTACTATTAAAATCACTTATGCTGTCCCATCCTCTGAGAGCCGCATATTTGCGAACATCATGGGCATGAGGGTACACCAAAAGCTTCCAGGACTTGCAACTTCAAATGACCTGAGAAACACAAGCATCAGAAGAGGGAAACAAAAATACAGAAGTAACCCACAAGGTACCCCCAAGGAAGAATCGGTGGCATGAAGGTAGTGGTGAAGAGCCACCATTGGCACAGCAAATGCTGCACCCCAGTCAAGCCAACCAAGTATAAATAACCAAAGGATTCCTCCAGAAGTGCTCTAACTCATTCTTTGCCAGAAAAGGAGACAGCTGCAAATGACCATAATGCCTGCCAGGGCCTAAAAACAAAAACACCGCCTCCAGAGAAAAGCATTAAGCTCCCCCAACCCAACCATACAACCAAAGCCTGCTGCCAACAGGAAAACTGCCTAATAATAGGAATCAAACAAGACACCATAAACCTATGAGAAGAAAGAAAAATGGTTGTTCAACAACGAATATAAGAAATACTGCCAGATCAACCGTGGACATCCTCAAGAGAAAACTAGAAAGTTTTCGTCAAAAAGTGTCGGACCAACTGCGTTTTGGTGGATATGTGGACCTGTGGGCCGCTCCAAGCAACAGCCTGTTGGACCAAGCTCTCACAAGTTAAGCCAGGCCTCGGGCCGGGCTTGAAGAGCAGAACAACTCCCAGAACCCTTTAAAGAAGATATCAAGCAATCAAGAAACAGTCAAGAAACCAAAAGGGTTCAGGTGGCAAACTGACCAGGCCAGAGGTGAAAGAACGTTCAAGACAGCCTCTGAATTGTGACTGAGGTAGCACAGACACCAAACTCAAGCAGTAGTGACTTGGCCAACACCGAACGATAAAGAAGCGACAGTAATCGAGTACTGAGGGGCCAGGTCCCTAATTGCACAGTAAAATAACAACATACTAGCGCGAATGATATGGAAGGAAATGCAGAATAGAGCCAGTGAAGAGTAGTCTTGCCATAAGCACAATTAGAGAACACTGGACATCAGAGTTCCACGGTTGCTCAATATTCTCCCAGCATGTTTAAGAAATATTGCCGGAACAAAATTGGAAGGCTTCAAGAAATAGTGGGATAGTTTTCGACACGTAGTACTGGACTACCCTAGTTGTAGTGGATATGCTGGTCTGCAGGCCACTACCTGGCCTGTTGGACCAAGGCTTGAACCAGCCCTGAACCAGTCTTGGGGAGTAGAAAAACTCCCAGTACCCTATTTAACACTTTCGCGCTTAGCGGACGATCGTTAGCGTCCAATCTTTTTCTCCTGATTCTGCCCTCTGGACTCCGGCTGGCGTCCAATGGTTAAATAATTATATAAATTTTATGTATTATGCGACTTTCTTTTAGTTAGTCTCAAAATGTTCACCATGAAATTTACGTTTTTTCTAATAACCAAAGAGCTTATTAAAGAAAACGGCATGGCAGTGATTCATCTTGGTATAACAATTGTATGGCGCCGATATGCCGCCGCGGGTAACACTTCAGCCACTTCCAACCGTCTTGTGGGTTGGTTGCGACATTGATTCTATATTTATATGCATATGTCCGTATAGAGAATTTTATTGCGGTTCCAATGATACCATAATCAATGATGTAGGATAAATGTGGTCATCGCAATCATTAAGAGAGTGGAAACATTTGTTGCTGTTTGGCGCTCTCGCCAAACAGTTTGGCGAGAGCTTCTGTTTCTGTTTGAACTGTTTCAAACAGTTTCTGTTTGGCAGTATTTTATATGTATGTTCTTATAGAGAATTCTATTGCGACACAGTGATACCAAATTTAAATACGTAGGTCTACAATTAGTGTCAGGACAGTAAAAAGAGTATACACTTTTCGCTCCTACCGCTTAAGCGCGCGAGACGCCCAAAGCACACAGGGTAAGTTTTTTTATGCTTCCCAGAAAGCACGAAAGTGTTAAGTACAATCCAGGTTGTATTAAGCATAAGATACCAATTGAGAAACAACCAAGAAAGGAAAGAAAACACCCTGACAAAGACAAAAGAATGATGACAAAGTAGTGAGAAGAGCATCAAGCAACCTCGTACTGTCGACAGGAAGATGAACGCAGGTGAAACACCCTGCTCGCCATATACATGGTCAGAAGGATGTATCAGAATGACCAGAAATAAAGAACCACAGAGAAGTTCAAACGACCAAGGAACATTACCAGACTGATCTTCTGAAAGAGACAGAGCTGCAGAAAAATGCCCAGGATCGGATTCCATGGAAGCAGCAACTGAAACTAAGGTCGAGCTGAAACCAAGAAGCCAGAAGGACTACTGTCCCATGGTAGGACTGCAACCTGGCTAGAACCCGAATCAAAAGATGGACCGAAGGAAAGAAGTACAGCAACTCCCATTGCAACCATTCCAGTCGAAATGCATCCAACCAGATGGCTTTGTGATTGGGGTATGAAGCCATGTAGAAAGGAAGGCACTAATTCCAAGATGAAAGAGATCCACTTTTGTGCTGCCCTAACAACTTGTAAAGCCAATGCACAGCATCGATGCCCATTCCGTGGAGATAGGATGGGAAGTGAGAGGCCATCTGTAAGAATATCAGACATTCCCTGAACATGAACAGCATGGAGAACCAAAACTTAAGACTCCAGCAGACAAGCTACTCGAGGTGTCCAGCTCCAAAGGCAGTGGCCTAAAGGGAACCAATCTGATTCAGGTTGAATGAAGCAGATGTACAGAACCCAGAGAAATCTGAAACCTCCATAGAGCACATCACATGGCTGCAGATTGTTGCACCATACTGTGTCTCCAACAGAACAGACCCAACCAATAGCCCTGGCTGGCTCTGCAAGCACCGCTCAAGTAGCCAGCCCAGCCAAGCAGATGCATCCAGATACACATTGAGTGACAGCAGAGGAAGGTGCCAAAGAACTGAATCTCAAAAAGCCTGAAGCATTAAGGGGCCGGTCTAGTTATGTAGAAAAATTTGTTCAATGTCAACCAATATTATTTGACTAGTTGTATATGAAAAGTGCTGAAATTGTCCCAAGTTTCAGTACTGCAGCGTAAATAGAAAAAGATTTTTTTTTTTTTTTCAACGTTTTTTACACATTTTCAAGTCTACACTTCTTCACACACGTTTCAGATATAATTATTCTGTGATACTTTTCTGACACATTAGCATATAATAAATGATTGTGTGATTTAGGATTTCCAAAACATCTTTAGTTTTCCTAATACAAATGTTCAAAGTTCCACCCAAAAAATTATGCAAAAATGGCATGTTTATTGCTATTATAAAATCAATAAATGAACTTAGAGAAAAGTGAAATCTTGCACATGTAGAGACATGCCCTCCACATATACTGTGTAAGTTTCATGTAAATTGAATAAAAAATTATTCAGTTTTGTAAACATTTGTGTCAATTGAAAAAAAAACAGAAATTAATGAAGTCTAAGGTTCTAAAATCTGTGGCTGAGGTTGACATCAACCAATTTTCTCCAAAATTGGCATCCTTACAGATAGGTATACGTACAGTAAGGTGTGTAAGTTTGATGCAAATCGTCCGAAAAAAAATTTGAAAAAAAAAAAAAATTGAAAAAAAAAAAAAAAAACTTTTTTTTTTCCTAAAATTTTTTCCAATTAAACTAATTATAATATTTGTTTAATATATGCTATTGTGATAGCAAAGAGTCATAGCTATGATTTCAGTTGACACTTTTGATTCATAATCGATTTTGACCATTTTGGCATAATTTTCACAACTACTTCATTATTTTTTTTCTCCCTTCCTATTTATGCTACGATGCTGAAACTTGGACCAGATGAAACACTTTTCATATAGAACTTGTCAAAAAAGTTTGATTGAAATCGAACGAGTTTTCATTTTTGCATTTTGGAGCCAAACTGGATTGGACCGCCCCCTTAAAATCATGTTATTTCAGCTGCCCAATCAAAAAACTTTATTAATATCAGCTTGTAGCTTTTAATGTCTTCTACAGAAGTACTTTTTATGATGATATTTGTGTTATCTGCAAAAGATGACATGAAACTGTGACTTGTATTTTTGCTTATATCTGATAAGAGAACAAGGAAAAGCAGTGGTGCAAGGACTGTGCCCTGAGGCACAGAGCTTTCACAGTGCTTGGACAGTGCTTTAATTTGATTGACATACTCTTTGCATTCTGTTTGAAGATTTAATTAACATCCATCACCCTACTTTACTTGCTATTCATATTGTCCTCATTTTGTGGGCTATCTCACTCGCCACATTTATCAAATGCCTTTGCAAAGTCCATGTATATCACATCTGAATTCTGTTTTTCTTCTAACGCATCAATGATTTTGTCATAGTCACCTTCAAAGGATACCTAATCAACCAGGCTGTGACTCGTACATCAGGCTGCGAGGAGCCGTATAGAATAGCCTGGTTTATCAGACCAGCAACCATGAGGTCTGGTCAGAGACCGGGTTCTGGGGATATTGATCCTCGAAATCTGCAACAGGTAGTCAAAAGGTAAGTACATAGTGGCTGATAATCTATGAAAGGCACGATCTTCCCGCTCTAAATGCATGTCGGCTTGGGTTGTGAAGGTCATTGGTTTTCCATATCACTCAAAAACTGCCCACCAGGGTCAAAAGAGCAGAATCCCTGCTTTCAGAGAAGACCCTGAAGCACCCCAGCCCTACAATCAGAGGGGAGAGGCACTAGAGACAGCCTTAAGAAAAACATCACAAGCCAAAGGGAAAACCATAAACTGAAGTGAGGAGAGAAAAATCAAAACCCCGTCAAGAGACTAGGGCAGCTCAGGAGGAGCATGAACAGGACAGGCGAAAAAAAAAGCATGAAACAGCTTGTGAAACGGCACTGTGAAGGCATCAACACAAAATGCAAGCAATAGGGGAGGGGCTCTGTCAGCACCGAATGGTAAGAGGTGACAATATTTGGCCAAAGATGCCAAACAAATATCAACTACTGTATTACAGGAAGGACATGACATACCAGATGGAGACTGGAAAGACAACAAAGAGACAAGTAGGTAAAAAAAAAAAGTGCAAATACTTTTACACTTTTCACCTCATACACCTTGTGAGGTTCCCATGTATGCAAATGGTGCATACATTTGCACCTCACACATGATTATCAGCACTTCCACCATTGCACCGAGTTGCTAAACACCACAAACTATCGTTTGTGGTGTTTAGCAACTCGGTGCAGATGAGGGTCTCTTTGATGTACTGGCTGACCCCACCCCAGTAGCCTGTGTTTCCTGTCACATCTGAAAATATTATTCTCTGAAATCCACATTTCATTTCAATTCATTACCTCGACACCACTGTGGTAACCACAAAGTAGGTAACCTACTGCACCAACGTCAAGAACCTCACTATCTAGGAATGAAGCCTCGTAGGTGGTAAGGTGCCAGCTCCATGCTAATGCTAAGCGATCACCTCAGGGCAACCGAATGTCTTGTAAAGCTAGCAGGACACATCATTGATGGTCCACTCCATGGAAATAGAACAGAAACAAGATAACCCATCCACAAGAACATTCAATGCATCCCACACTTAAACTGCACAGAGAAGTAGACCCTGAAAAGGACAAGCCAAAAGCAGAGTTACCCATAGAGTCCAGCTCCACAGGGGAAAGGACGTCACCAAAGTGACTAAGTTCAGGTACTGAACCACCGGGCAGCAGTCAAGAGTGAAGCTGAAGCACCAAGCCTAGAGGAAACTGAACCCTCCTAAAGGCCTGCCAAACTGCCACAAGCTCCCACGCCAAGCAGTGTACCTGAATAAACAGACCCACCCACCACCCCTGTGTGTGTCCTGGTGAGTGGTGGTCATGAAGCCCCAACAAGCGACAAGGCGTCTCTGAACACCTCAAGTGACGGAAGGATGACGCTACGGAATCAAACCCCAAAAATCCCAAAGTGGGAGCTGGCAAAGCAAGAGACAGCAAAGGGCGGACTAGGCACAAACCCACCAGTCCCTGGGAGCAACATAAAGAGCAGAACCAGAGAAGCCAAACCCTGCCCAGAGGAAAGACAATGTAAGCCAAGTTAAGGCTTCAACACAACTACTGGACCAACTGAGAAGTCATCTGGGACTGATCCATCACCAGATGGGGATGAAGTTGGAAAATTAGCTTGGTCAGCATCGCTGACCAGACTAGTCAGACATGGTCAGCATCTCGGCCAGAGGCTAGGAAATGCTGACCGTGAATGCCAAATACAGCCAAAACACAAACCTGCGATAGAACCCATTATGACTTCCTCCAGTTTACAAGGAATCTGAACCCAACAAGCCAAGAATCAGATCCCTGGCCAGCTGACACGCAAACTGACTGAGGGGCCCCACACTACCCAGTCGTCAAGGTAGGCCAAACACACAAACCCAGGCCACAGTGACCCCACACTAGCCTGGTACACATGCAGGGAGCCCAGTTGGGAACTGATGCCCCCAACAAAGCCTAACCAGTACTTGGACTCCGGATGAACAGGAGCCTGCCAATAGGCATCCTTGAGATCCAAGGACACCTGCTTCATGGGGTTCTGAGAGTTCTTCTTCTCCTCAAGCCCGGCCCGAGGCCAGGCTTGACTTGTGCGAGTTTGGTCCACCAGGCTGTTGCTTGGAGCAGCCCGCAGGCCCACATACCCACCACAGCCCGGTTGGTCCGGCACATTTTTTTCTCTGTGACGAGCCCAATAATTTAGGTGCTTTATCGCATCTATGCGTGCCGTATATGTTCTTTGTAGTCCCTCTTATTTCAGCAATCTCTCCTGCTCTGAAAGGGGAAAGTGAGTACTGAGCAGTACTCAAGACGGGACAACACAAGTAACTTTATGAGTACAACCATTGTGATGAGATCCCTGGATTTGAAAGTTCTCGTAATTCATCCTATCATTTTTCTGGCTGACGCAATATTTGCTTGGTTATGCTCCCTAAACGTTAGATTGTCGGACATCATTATTCCCAAATCCTTGCATGCTGTTTTCCTACTATGGGCAGATTCGATTGTGTTTTGTACCCTGTATTGTTTCAGATCCTCATTTTTGTTGTACGTGAGTACCTGGAATTTATCACTTAAATTAATTAAGCATCATGTTATTTTCCGCTGTCCAATCGAAAACTTTGTTGATATCTGCTGGTAGTTTTCAGTGTCTTCAGCAGAGGTAATTTTCATGCTGATTTTTGTGTTATCTGCAAAGGATGACACGAAGCTCTGACTTGTATTTTTGTCTATACCTGATATGAGAATAAGGAACAGCAGTGGTGCAAGGAATGTACCTTGAGGTACAGAGCTTTTAACTGCACTTGGACTCAATTTTATTTGATTGACCGTTAATCTTTGCGTTCTGTTCGACAGGAAATTAAGTATCCAGTGTCCTACTTTACCAGTTATTCCCGTTCACCTCATTTTGCGTGCTATCACTCCATGGTCACAGTTGTCGAATGCCTTTGCAAAGTCTGTATATTCAACATCTGCATTTTGCTTTTCTTATAGAGCTTCTGTGATTTTGTCATAGTGGTTGAGTACTGTGACAGACAGGATCTGCCTGCTCTAAATCCATGTTGTCCTGGGTTGTCTAGCTCATTATTTTCAATAAAACTAGAAATTTGATTCCTAATCACTATTTCAAAAACTTTAATTATGTGTGATGTTAGTGCACCTGGTCTATAATTTTTTGCCAAGGCTTTACTACACCCCTTATGCAGAGGAGCTATATCTGCAGATTTAAGTGCAGCTGGTATCTCCCCCTGTATCCAAGCTATTTCTCCATATTATGTCGAGCACTCGCGCTACTGGTACTTTACATTTCTTTATGAATATTGAATTCCACGAGTCAAGCCCAGGAGCTAAACTCCTGGGTTGAGCTGAGTTGAGCTCCTTAGCTGAGCACAATCAAAGCTCCAGCCTGTAATAGTAGGCAAATCTGGACGAAGAAGGTCATGAGGAAGGACAGACAGGAAATGAAGTTGCTCAGACCTGAGAGATTGAGGATGTATCTTAGATCCATCAAGTCACACTTTGGGACTGGGAACACCCAGTAGATCCACCAAAGGGACTTTGGAATTTATTTAAAAATAAATACCAAATTCCACTTACTTTGGCTGTGGGGACGTGGACAAGGTGCGCTGTGACGTCATCAGAAGCTGGTCGCCAGTGCGTGAATCGCCCAGACATGGTCGCCCTCGCCATTCAAGCACCGGGTGTTGCCACAAATATATTTTCAATTATTTGTTCAATGCATTTCCAATGTGGTTTTATTTGCTTTTTATTGCATATGATGCATATTTGTGTCCTTTACAATAAGTATACAGTAGAACGTTCATAATGTTCCATGGAACTGTGATACATGTCAGTAATGTGTCCACAATAAATGTTTATTGTCACAATATTACTTGTTAAAAATTCACTAAAATTACAATATGTACAGTTTCACACACTATTTACACAGTAACACACTGTATTACACACTCAGTACTTCGGAAGTGAGTAATAATCAACGGAGTAGTTCATGGTCCATGGTACATCCACACCCTGCCCAGGGGGGTTAACCACACAGGCAAAGTTCAGGCTCCTGCACAGACTTTCGTGCAACCACTTAGGAACCTGGGACACACTAACACCAAGATAGCAAGGCCACTGCAGCAAGGAAAAAGAAATCCAGCTAGAGTCCCAGACTAGGCCAAGCCAGATCTAAACCCAGGACAGAATCAACTGGGAAAACTGCTAGTACACCAGGAAACCGAACATGGCTGAGAGCCCAAACCAGCCAGCTGTCGAGGTAGGAGACATTTAGAGCACTGTATTGTACAGTGCTCTGAATGTCTCCTTATGCAGATTCCCAAATGCTCTGCATATGATACTGATGTGTGCCTCCAGGCAAAGACTTTCCATTGCATTTACTCTCAGATTTTATCCTTTTCAACTACCTTCACCCCATTGTATGTGGGCCTTGGTCTCCTCCTCGAACATTATTTTTAAAATGATAATGTAACAGGAGAAAATACAGCTGACAACATGTTACTGCTGCTGTATAAATATTAATAGAATAAAACAAGTTGCCACAGATCAACTGATATAGCCCATAAAATTTCTACACACACATGAAAAAAAAGTGTGCATTATATGTATAAATATATAAAAAAGTAAAGTACAAATTTAAACTATGGCATTTTGATATCTAGCAGCTATCATGTGGCCAGCAAAATGAAGTCCAGTGCAGTACTTACCGGTGGAAAGGAATTAGTAGACGTAGGCGCTGGGACGGTGGGCTGAGCAGTAGAGCCCAGCACTGTAGTTGTAGTTGGTGGAGTGGTTACTCTCATGGGCAATGGCAGTTGAGACGACCCCATGGTAGTGGCCGTTGGTGGCGAGGATAAGGAATTCGAAAGGGCTGGCGAGCTAGTGCTAGTCATGCCCCCAATAGTAACAGCACTCATGGCAGGGGATGCTGTAACTGCTGGAGCTGAGTTTGGAGCAGTAACAGATGGGGCAGAAGGAGTAACAGGAGGCCTGGGTGGCTTAGTTCCTGGCACTACTGGGGTCCGACCTTTGCGGCCTTTACCACCTTTGCTTGTGGCATCTTCCACCTCTACTTCATCCTTTGGCATAGCAGCCACTTTTGTTAAAAATATTTTTTCTAGCGTCTGTGCCATTAACACTACATCTTCACCAGGCTTATTATACACATAGCAATTAGTAAACATAGTGTTGAAGTCCTGTATACACTCTTTGGCACTCCAATAATATTTATTTTCAAGTCGTTTCTTTATAGTGCCTAAGTCCATAGGATGCTTAATAATTTTGTGGTAGTCTGGTAAATTGAGCTTCATAGCATCAACTGGCTGATGAAATGGCCAGGCAAACTGGTGTTTCCAAACTGTTTTCATCACTTGTTTCTGAATATATTGTAGCTGGTTTGTGATACGCCCCGGTCTATGTGGAGGTGGGGTGAATGGAGGTTGCACAATGCCATTAATGGGGTCAATAACGAGTTCTTCTCTTGGTGGAGGCTCAATTGTCCCTCCCACCTTAGGGGGAGAGTCCACCTGCATACCACCTCCGTTTGTCTCCTCCATGGTTATGTCCCTGAGTAGAAGGGAGGGGAGGGAAAATATATTAGTACTGTATCTTGAGTCATGTGGAAAATTATACAAATCTGCCAAGAACATAATAAGTATAAATTAGAAAGACCAAAACATTGTAAATTTTCTCCATTTTTAGTTTTGTGTTTATTTGTTCCAGTTACATTAAAGACTTGCTCTTATTATATGGTACTGCTCAATATGTTCCTACTTGATTTTCACAAATTCAGTAATGCAAATACAGTACCTGAATTAAAATAATGCATAACTCACATTTATATTAAAACTGGATTATACTTCTGTAAGCCATGACACAAATATTATCAAAATTTAATATTCTAATGTGTGGGTTAGTTGTGCAATTATTCTACAGCAATGTAGCTTTTATGCATAACTGGTTATGTTAGCAGAAAAAATTTCATCAATTCACCAAATCAAATGAAATACAGTTTTCAGTTTAAGCTACTCTAATAATGATCATAAAAAAATGGTAACATGAGCTGCTTGCTATTACAATAAAGTGTACTTATAACAATATGAGTTATATATACTGTACAGTACTAATAATAGTACAGTAGTGCATCAATTTCTATGTACTGGGATCAGAATTACCCCATTTTGTAGGACTGTATGGTATAATTTATCAGTATTTTAACAACAAATTTATATATATATATATATATATATATATATATATATATATATATATATATATATATATATAAATACAGTGGAACCTGTATATATTATATATATATATATATATATATATATATATATATATATATATATATATATATATATATATATATATTACACACACATACATACATATACACACACACACACACATATATATATATGTCCGGCCTTTGCGGCCTTTACTTATTTTAGTGTTTCTTGGAGATGAGGAAGCTGCTAGGTGAGGGGGAGATGGAGGTCATTTAGTCTGTGAACTCTTATGACAATATAGCTGACTCACCATGCAAAGCAGAGCGCTAAGGTAATTATATAAGATGATTTATATGTTTGTTGTTCCAATCTAGTTAACACAATGTGGGGGAATATCCATTTATTTATACATAATACACAAAATCAGTGATCGAGTACTGTACTGTATTACTGTACAGTAATTTCACTGCCCACACACATGTAATGTGTATACACCTATATTGCTTGTAAATCTGCTTCTGGCACAACTCAAAACGATGAATCTTGTAACCACCCTTTGTTGCTATTGTGTCTGGTACAGTAATGCCATTCAAACTCTGGCAGGATAACCAAATTGTGATGGCAATCGTATAGCTTATGGTACAAGCTATATCGATAGAAATAAATTAAAAATGGTCAAAATGTATAAAAACTATGACATGGTCAAAAGCAATGCAACCTGGGATTCAACTGAATCCTTCCTCTAAGGGGTCCTGAAGCTTCTACTAAAGCCTAATCAGGGTTTAACACATTGCCCTCATGCACTAGCTGTGGTCCAGAAGTTCTACCTCCAGCACTTCTCTTCAAATGCACAATGACTCCTACTGATTTTTCATTAATATCACGGTAACGTGATTTTATTGTGCATTTGAATAGAAGTGCTGGAGGTAGAACTTCTGGACCACAGCTAGAGTGCATGTGAAAATACACAAAACTTTGAAACATTCGAAGCCTCAGGACCCCCTAAAGGATTCCGTTGAATCCCAGGTTGCACTGTTTATGACCATATCATGTAGTAGCCTAGGGAGAGTGCTTGGGAGTACCAAGTGTGCAGGTTCAAATCCTCATGACTCCTACTGATTTTTTAATGTGATTTAATTGTGCACACATGATTATAATGAATACTGTACTGATCCCATACTGATTCAGACCTCAGAAACTCGTCAACAATTGCGACCAAGTTTGGCTTACTCATTTAAGACAGAAATCAGAATTAGTGTCTTCCTGCCAGGTTAATAAATATGCAACAAAATAATCCGTTTCACCACTGAAAAACATCAATATGATATTCAATTTCTTAAATAATGGAGCAGCCTACCTGGCAATCACTGAACGAACCTTTTGCTATAAAAAAATGAAAAAAAAAAAATGAACAAATTTGACAAACGGACAAATGTCATAAAGGTTCGTTCAGTGTTTGTCAGGTAGGCTGCTCCATTATTAATAAATAAATGAAAAATACAAAACAAATTGAACACATTTGAAACATAATGGAGATTGTCATAATGGAGCATCCTACCTGACAAACACCGAACAAACCTTTTAGACATTTGTCCTTTTTTCAATTTTTTTCGTGTT
Organism: Procambarus virginalis; assembly: GCA_020271785.1. Lineage (NCBI taxonomy): Eukaryota > Metazoa > Arthropoda > Malacostraca > Decapoda > Cambaridae > Procambarus > Procambarus virginalis. The sequence goes on from WNGS01160430.1 coordinate 18,109,123, forward strand.
TTTTATTCTACAAAAAAAAAAAGAGTCAATGCTTTGCAACATCACAGCAGTCACCCCTTTACATCCCAGCATCTTTAAAAAAAATTTATTTGCATCATCAGAGGCGTCCGAGAATGTGCGAGAAGCAGCAGGAACGCACCATGTGGTTTTCTCGTTAATCAAACGAGCGCTCGCCAATCGAGACAAATTGTCGGCGTTTGGCACGCTCGTAATTCAAAATGCTAGTAAATTGAGGCGTTCGTCACTCGAGGTTCCACTGTATTTATTCAATCAATTATTGTTAGAAATGTGTACAGACTGAACACATGAACACATTCTGCATTACTTTTCATAGCTTACTGTGCAATGAGGTTAACGTGTACCATTGGCCTATGATCATAATCAAATCACAATTAGGTTTTTCACATAAATTTGAATCTATGGCATTGAATCTAATCGACAGTCCCAAAGAATTGTATTAAAGGATTGGGTTGCAAGACACTTCCTTTGAGCTGTGCCAGGAACAGATTTACATGTAATACAGTACTGTACATGAAACACTGTAGGCCTAAATACAGTTCTCACTATTTTTGTCAATTATCAGTACTGTATATGAATCAAGTTACAGTATTCCACAAACTGTGTAGACTTAGTGAAACAGTTAGCATAAAAACAATCTAACTTCAAATGAACAAATCCAAAAGGGCCGTGAAGAGGGTTCGAACCTACGTCCAAGAGGATCCCAGATGCTGCCTTAATAGACTGACTTCAACTTCAGACCCCTCACCCCTATATAATGAGTCGGCAAATGACATTCCCACCAGGCTCTCTTCCATTATGCAGGAAACCAGAGATTATTTTTATTAATATTCCTTAATTTTTGTATGCAGAGGTATCATTTTACACACACACACACTGTAATTACCTGTGTGTAATTACACACACACAAAAAAAAGAAGTTTAGAGTGGCACTTTTAACCCCCTAGACAGCCATTTCATGGTACAAATGCTGGTATTGTCATAAATGTTACAGAATCATATGATGATTCAAACAATTATTGTCTGGGTTTTCATGTATGATGCAAATATGGATATAAAAGCTCTGTGAATGTAAATAAAGAAAAACAAGTGATAAAACAATCGGTGAAACATCGGAGGATAAAACAGGGAAAGACGAGCACCAGGCATTGAAAAGTGCCAGACCCAGCCTTGCAAGGCACCTCCACCCAGTGAATTAATAAATATTCAATTATTTTCCTGTTTTTCTTACATTATGCATACAAATTAATACTTATGTATTTTTTTGCATGGACGGGTACAACTATTTCTCCAGAGCCACTGTCAAGGGTTAAAAACAACTGCACATTACGGATTAAAGCAAAGAAAATACCCATCATTTATTTGTACACATAATTAAGGGCCCACTGCCCAACACAGTTTGACTTTCAAGTGTCCAATTATTCCAACTCAGCATTTGTGCATTCAACAAGCCACCTCACCAGCTTCTTTACCATAATCCACCCATAAAAGGCCTAGGTCATTTTACTGCCAGCCACCAAGTTGCCATGGTGCAACCTCTACATATTGTGTCGAGAACGAACCCGACTGTACTACATAGTCCCTGTAATGCTGATGAAACAAGCTTATACTGGCCTATGTCGGATAGTTTGACTCATTGGGGTGAAGTGACAAGAAACAAAGAGTGGTTCGCTGTACTTTGTTGTTCAAATGTAGCTGGCGGGCACAGGTTAACTTTGTTCGATTGCATAAAGTCTAAATCCAAAGGTACTTAGGTCAAGAATACTATTTCTGTGATTAATAAGGCTCAGCATAGGTTGGATGTCATGAGTAATTTTTTTATAGTTTTTAAGTCATTTCATACCCCGAGGTGAAAATTCATTTTAATAGTATTGGTTTACCAGAGAACAACAAGGCTGTGCTATTTCTCTATATAACAGACCAACACATCCACAGTAAGATGAATTAGTTAAAGGCAATATGGTTGGTACATTCTTGCCACCCAATACAATTTTCTTGGTACAACCCATGGATTAAGGAGTACTGTAATTTCGAACCTCAAACTCCACCTCAGAAATTAATTTGCCAGACAACTCCATGCAAAGAAGGGTAACATTAAGGAATTTATGAAAACATTTACTATAGGGCTGGCAAGAGAAATGGGCAAGCAATCAACCTTGAAGCATGGCTGAAATAAACTTTGGTCTGCAGCTGATTTGTTTCCAGCAATGTTGCAAATTTTGAAGGATTTGGTGCAAAGGAAATAAGAGCAAAAGAAATTATGAATTTCTTGCCTATGTTAATGGAATAAATGCACAGTAAAAAAGAATTATATCGGCCAATCTTGAAGACGTGTATCCATGGATTGAGGCAATACCTTACTATCTCAGGACTGAGAATATTGATTTGGTGACAGAAAACACCCAGATGAATTTATAGAATTCTTCAGGGTGTTCTTGTCTACATAACAATCTACCAGATGGAATGCAGAATTATATGAACATGTTTGCTGATGATGCTAAGATAATTGGGAAGATAAGAAACTTAGATGATTGTCATGCCGTTCAAGAAGATCTGGACAAAGTAAGTATATGAGGCACCACTTGGCAAATGGAATTTAATGTGAATAAATGCCATGTTATGGAATGTGGAATAGGAGAGCATAAACCCCACACAACCTATAAATTATGTGAAGAATTCTGATAAAGTCCTCGTAGTGCAGTGGTAAGACACTCGCCTGGCGTTCCGCGAGCGCTTTGTCATGGGTTCGTATCCTGGCCAGGGAGGATTTACTGGGTGCAAATCCTTAACTGTAGCCTCTGTTTAACTCAACAGTAAAATGTGTACTTGGTTGTAAAAACAATTCTTCACGGCGGGAATCGTATTCCAGGGACCTGCCCGAAACGCTACGTGTACTAGTGGCTGTACAAGAATGTAACAACTCTTGTATATATATCTCAAAAAAAAAAATAAAAGAAAGATCTAGGGGTGGTTCTAGATAGAAAACTATCACCTAAGGACCACATAAAGAACATTGTGTGAGGAGCCTATGCTACACTTCCTAACTTCAGAATTGCTTTTAAATACATGGATGGCAAAATACTAAAGAAATTGTTCACAACTTTTGTTAGACCAAAGCTGGAATATGCAGCAGTTGTATGGTGCCCATATCTTAAGAAGCACATCAACAAACTGGAAAAGGTGCAGACATACCACAAGTCTCAAGTCAAGCCTGACCTTGGGCCGGGCTTCAGGAGTAGAACTCCCAGAACCCCACCAAGCAGGTATGCCACAAAGTGGCTCTCAGAACTGAAGGACATGAGCTATGAGGTGAGGTCAAAGGCATTAAATATGCCAAAACTAGAAGATAGAAGAATGAGGCGATATGATCACTAAGGACCAACTAGTAACAGGAATCAATAAAATTGATAGGAAAGAATTTCTGAGATCTATAACTTCAAGAACAAGAGGTCATAATTTAAACTAATTAAGCAAGGCTGCTGAAGAAATATAAGAAATTAATTTTTGCAAACAGTGGTAGACGGTTGGAACAAGTTAGGTGAGGTAGTGGTAGAGGCCAAAACTTTCAGTAATTTCAAAGCATTATATGACAGTGCTGGGAAGATGGGACACCACAAGCATAGCTCTCATCGCGCTGTCCACTCAGCTGTGTGGCCCGTCAGGTGCATCGCGATCCATTTCCTGATGCCCATACTAGAAACCACTGATGTGCAAAATTTCAAGGACTTTTATGAACCTGGATGGTATTATTGATAAAAAAATCTACTATAAATTATTAACTTTAAACTTATTTATCAGAATTTGATTTAGTAAATATAGTATTGTATTTCTCTATCAAACTATAATTAGAACACTCATTATACACACCAGGAAATCTACCCAATTTAGGGGGTCACTGCCCCTGTGGTATCATCCTCCTTCCAGCATCATGCACTTCCCTTCCTGATGCCGACCTTTTGGCATTCTCTCCGGCCCCTCGCTACCCTCGTCCTGCAGCATTTATTCTCTCCTTATAACCCAGCTGCTTCTTCTGTCAAGCCATCATTGCAACAACTAGTATAATCGGGTTCAAGACTGTAGGACACCAACAGGTACGTTTTTTGCCTAGCCGGCTGCTAACTACACTACTCTTTCTACCATGTTACAGTACTGTAATTTAGCAAGCATTTGCTCGTCACTTCCATGACATCATTCCTGTTTTCCTTAGTTTTCCCACATTGATATATTCAATACATTATTCTGTATTTTGTAAAGTACAGTAAATAGCAAAGCTATAACATATTGTTATATGGACTCCTGCATATATACAGTACTAATTTTCTTTTTCATGGCCAGGAAGATTAGACCAAATGTTCAATCACAAGTCAAAAATGAAACTGAACTGATCTTATTGGAGGATGTTGAGTGCAGGTAAATAAACAATGTTCAGTGATACCTCAATACTTTACATAAATCCTCTTAATTGCACAATTCATATTTCTCTGCTTCTAAAATAATCTACTCTTGCACAGATATCAAACATTTAAATGCCAAACCTACAGTTAACGAGATCCCTCATCTAGATTGATTTCAAGTTGCAAGACCTAAAACCCTCAATTGAAAGGCGTTGCTCATTGCATCTAGTGCATTATGCTTTAGCGTGAGGGCACCTGTAAGTAGTCCGACAAAGTAGATACAAATGTTGATAGAATTGTCTCTTAAGTGTGTTTAGTGCCTCTCATCTTTTCAAGGGGCTACTTTCAACTTCCTGCTATACCCCCCTGGTTTCATAAGGAGTTATTTCTTTGTGTAGATTTGGAACTGGTCCCTCTTAATATTTTCCAAGTATAAATGTAAATAATTCCTTTTGTCAGGGACAGGCAGCCTGTAAGTGTATATTCATTAGGCTGTTATCAAGGGCCCCTGCATGGTCAAACTACTGATCCTTTCCAGAATGCAACTCCACAATAGTTGTCTAACTCCCAAGTATCTATTAGTACTAAGTGAAAGGAAATACGCCGTTTTTTTCTATCCATACTGGAATTCCCGAATGAGTAGACCAAATCCAACTGTACTACAAAGCCTGTATTCTAGAGAATACAGCCTGAGGAATGTTAAACATTTCAATAACTTAGATGGTTTATAGAAAGGATTCAGCAGTAAAAGATCTAGGCATGTTCTCCAGGTCAGGCAACTTCTCCAGCTTTGAATGGGACTTGTGCAACTAGTGATTTCCACCCTTGAAATCACCAGTGTCTTAAGTATCATCGTTGGTCTGACAATTCTTGTTTGAAAGGTTCGTATTATCCAATATGTCATTTTTTCCTGTAGTTGCGACAACTACTTTATTGTTCATTAAAAGTAAGGTCTTCCAACACAATTACTCAGAACGCATTGATTATTGCCTTTTCATTCTTCAGTGTGTTCAGAGGTTTACTGAAAACAATCATTCTGTGGCCTTATTTCACCCATTTCTGTATCATCTGTGAAAGTTCCATCTTTCTTTCTTTATTGGGCCTTTTGCACAAGGGCCCAATGCTAGATGAAGTTTTTTGTTTTAGATTTTGTATTGAAGAATGTGTTCTCTCCTTAATGCCTTTTTCAATGATGATCTTTTGCTCAAATGCCTCTCCATGATATTATATGATTCTTGTAGATTTAGATTGATCATTTCTATTTCTCTATATAGCTTTCCTCATTATTGTTGGGATAGGGTTGGGGGGTGTTCTTTGTCTTTACCCAGAGTTAAAACTAGAAACTAGAAGTTTCAGATAAATCCAACTTTTAGTTCAAGCTACAGCCCTCTATTCCCTTAATCAGGGGTTTTTGAGAATACCCCTTTTCTAATTATCTATTTTTCACCTTATTGAGTTAGGGGAGTGATTCAAAGTGCATTCAAAATTAATACAATTTCAAATAATAAGTTGATACTGTATGAAAAACACTTAAAATTTATGTAAAAAAAAGTTATGGAAATATTTATTCACACCGAGTTAAGAACACTATATTTGCAAATGTCAAGCTAGAATTCCTGCGTATTTGGTAGTAAAATCCTGCAAATACTGATTTGAAT
>WNGS01160430.1:18116192-18130992 GCA_020271785.1 Procambarus virginalis
ATATGGCATTTTTCAAATGCCATATTGGCAATTTTTTTCTTGGCATATTGAAAAATATGGCATCAATATTGCATTTGAAAAAAAAAAGTATAACTCCAACATTTATGGTTTATGAAAAATCCTTCTGAAGGGATTGTAGAACAGACAGCTGAGCACACATTATGTCAAAATGGTAAGAATCAATAGATTCTTGAAACTGGAATTTTAAAGCCACTCAAAGTTGAAACTCGAGTTACAGAGATAATTGAAGTTGAAGTTGTCGTCAATGAATAAGGGTAGTTCAAATTCATTAATTTACTTGTATGTTTTAATAAAAATTACTTGGAATTTGTACTCAAATATGTGAAAGTTGTAGGTCAATGTGTGTCAAAATGAAGTCAAGAAAAAATACCCCCCCCCCCCAAAAAAAAAAAAATTAAATATGGGGTTAATGATAATAATTATAATGACTTGGGGGATATATTTAGAGTATACTTTATATAAGTGTAAAAGCCCTAATCTGGTCCCTAATCATCAAAACTACCTAAAGACAAAGAATTTGAAACCTCTGAAAAAATCTGCCCCAAAAAATTCAGTCCCAAGTTATGCAAGTTGTGACTGATTTATTGGTGACCAATTTCATTCTAGCTTCAAATAGTTAGGGATGGGTATGTACTCTCTAGGATGTTAAGGTTACAACAAAATCAGATAATAAACAAAGTAAAAAAAAAATAAAAACTTAACCCCCCCCCCCCCCCAAAAAAAAACGTTGAATGTAGTGAAACTCCTTTTTCTGGGCGAGTCCAGGAGGCTTCCCGGAGCTATCCAGCCTGATATGAATATCCCTAACTTTGCCATCAGTTGATGTGGGTGGCGTTCTAGGCCTTACAGGGACCATGAGTCAGAACCTGGCCCCCTCAGAGGCACGAGGAGCAATGGCCTATAGAAATGCACATGTGATTTGGAACATTCTTTATCTGTCATCAACCGGGACAGGCACCCAGAGAGGTAAGCGCCCCAAAACACACCCCTATTCTGGTTAAAAACGACGAAAATAGACAAACGAGTGGACAGAACTCTTCAAATGAAAACGAGCAAATGGGCATGACGTCACATGAGCCACGCCGCATGTCTGGCGCTCCCCTTCTCCAGGAGAGGGTAAGGGGGAGCCCCAGACCTCACGCGCTGGCAATCCACCCTGCAGTTCTGAGGCTGGATATCAAAATATGCGAAAAGCGCCGACCGAGAGGGAGGGAGGAAGGGAGGGAGGATCAAAGATCAGGACAGCTCAGGCAGCACATGAGCAGGCTGGAGGTGAAACAACGCAAGCAAGCTGTAGCAGCTCCGCCAACTCTGCACGATACGACGACCATGCCGGATCACATCAGCTGAAGAATTGCAGGGTGGATCGCCGGCGCAGGGGGTCTGGGGCTCCCCATTTCCCCTCCCGGGAAGGGGGGGGGAGCTGCCCAGACGTGCAGCGCGCTCGTGTGACGTCATGCCCGTTTTCATTTGGGGAGTTCTGTCCACTTGTCTATTTTCGTCGATTTTAAAAAGAATAGGGGTTTGCTTTGGGGTGCTTACCTTTCTGGGTGCCTGTCCCAGTCGATAGCAGATATAGAATGTTCCAAATCACATGTACATTTCCAGAGGCTATTGCTCTTCGTGCCTCTCTGAGGAGACCAGGTTCTAGCTTGTCTCAGGTGGCCTAGAACTCCACCCACATCGACTGATGCCAAAGTTCTGGATATTCATATCAGCCTGGATAGCACCGCGAAGCCGTAGGGGCTCCCACCGGATAATAATTTTTGGACATTGATGAAAGTAACAGATATTAACATTGGGTAATGTATTTATATGATATATAACAAAATAGAGCATAGTAACATACTTATTTATTATTATATGTTACTCAGCAATGCAAAAAAGGCACCAGCTGCATATCCACTTTGTGGACACTTCTTACTACTATTCTTTGTGTCGGACAGGTGCTTGCAACTCTTTATTACTGCATTATCTCTCAGTTCCAGTTAATAGAAGCTGTTCTCGTTATCAACAAAACGCTCTTCTTTTTAAAAAATTTGTCTAAAATCAATTTCTGAAAATATTTTGATGAAAGTTTCATGACCCTGAAGCCAATATGTTGGAGATTTGTTTAACATTTTTAGGTAATTTTTACATAATTTGAATATTTTTCGCTTCTTGACCCCTAAGGCTGTTCCGTTTAAGGGTTAAAGAACACAGTAAAGTTGTGAAGGTTTAAGGGTTAAAGAACACAGTTGTGACCATTCAAAGAAAATTGACAGGTTGGATAAGAAGAAATTTTCAAACACGAGATGCTATACAAATGATAATATTTTTCAAAACACTAGCGCTCTCCAGGGTACAAAATTGTTGCACGCTAACAGCCCAATTCAAAGCGGAAGAAATTGCTGACCTGGAGAGCATGCAAAGATCTTTTATTGCTAGAATCAACTAAATATAATTGCGACTGCATAACATTTTAAAATCTGTTGTCCCTAGAGCACTGGCAGATACACATAATAATTTACAGTTGGAAAATACTAGGCCCAGTTTCAAATCTGCACACTGAAATAACATCAAGAGACCAGAAAGCATGGCAGAATGTGCAAAATAACCCCACTGAAAATCAGAGGTGCAATAGGTATGCTGAGAGAGACATCTATTAACATCAAAAGGCCCAAGACTAATTCAACTTTCCTGCTCTATATATAAGAGGCATAACTGGCCAACCTCTCAGTGTTCAAAGTGGAACTTTATAAACACCTTCAAAGGATACCTGATCAGACAGACAGTGATCCATATGCTAGGCCACGAGCAGCCGTGTTGAACAGCCAAGTTGAACAGACCATCATGAGGCCTGGTTAGATACCGGCCACACAGAACAATTCAAAGATAACCAAAAGATTAGGTAACCACTAAAGTTGTGGATATAAGCATGTTGTGTGTGAATACTGTGTCAATACACTTATGATAAACAATAGACTTAAGATATTATGCATGTGTTTCAAATCTAAGGAAAAATGAGGAAAAAATTGGCCTTTCCAGATAGTTGCTGATTATATAACTTTGGCACTGAAAAAATTCATGTACAGTAAATGATATTCCAATAAAGCACTGTAATATGTATATTATCTAATGAATAACTGTTACAACAAATATTATAACTTATTTTCAATGGTTTAATGCATGGTTCTTACAAAATGTTGTCTTAAATAGATGGGGTAATAATTGTTTGAATTTGTTCTATGTTCACACAGATGAACAGTACAAAACTGTGGAATGGCACTGGCCAATACCTAGAACATTGCATTATAGGTAATAAATCATATTTCCCAATACCAGTACCAAAATAGGCCTGTTTATAGCAACACCCAACAAAAAAATCCAGAAATCAACTGAATATGCCACCAAAGTATGCTAAACACACCATGCTACTCTGCATGCTATGGGTCACTGAACACTAACTCAGGTTTCCATACAAGGGAAATCGGGAGAAAAACAAAATATGAAAACACCTCAAAACAGCACTGACACAGCTTCCTATCATGACCAAAAGTGACATCTTAACACTCAGTGATTCTGAAAATATGAGCCACCAAACACTGGGATATCTGATGACATTGTCTATTACACCTTGGATGTCCAGACATCCAGAACTAGGTATAGTATTATTCTAGGAATGTTGCCTAATACAGGTAGTATGAAATTGAGGGATATATAATATAGACTAAAACCACCATTTTTCTTGCAAAATTCCCCAAACAAGTAAGTCTTTGCCATCTGGATCCCGGCACCAGGGTAACTAAATGTTCACTTGCCACACTACAAACTCCATATATAAAAGAATAATGTCCATTCTGGTATAATTTTATCAAACAAGGTTTCCATTTTAATTTTACATAAATTTTCCAAAAATTTAATAACTACTTTTAAGACCACTTATATCGTTACAAATATCATCACAAACTTGCTTAAGTGTCACAATCCAGTGACTGTACCCTAATAAGAAAAAGATCTGCACTCTTAATTTATATATTTGAACCCCCGATTTTTATTTTCTATTTTAGAAAATAATTGTCCAAGCAACCCAATACCCGTTCATAAAGAATTCCCAAAGAGATCACCATAATAAATACAGCCAATAGACATTAACACCTAACAATTGTAATGTATAGAATTTTTGTGTTTTCTCATCTTATGTTGCATTTCTTACAAAACTGTATCACTAATAATACAAATCAAAATCACAAAATTACTTGCCGTCATTGTTTTACAAAGCTCAAAAACAAAAAGAAAATTTAAGTTTCCAAAATACAGACCACATTTTAAAAAGTTCCACTCTGCTTCATTCCGTAATAACAAGAAGAACTTTAAGTTCTAGACGTACAGGTGATTTAAATTTTAAATACATATGACGAGGCCAAGATATCATATGAAAACGAAAAAGGTGATAATACTGTATATAATGTACGTTGTAAATTTCAGGCAAATACGAAAAGGCTTTCAAGATATCACATGGAAACAAAAATAAATAAGAATATGTTGTGGGGAATATATTATTCAAATTTCAAAGCAGCCATGTTATTTTGTTCAAACTGAAATTACTTTCAGATTCAAAACAATATAATGAGGCATTCTTGAAATATTGAAGATATACTGTACTGCAAAAGTGTAAAAAAAAAAGTTTCTGTGCTGGGAATACCTACCAGGTAATACAAAAATGAGAAATAAAGCCTGAGAATCAATAACAAAGGCCTTAAAATATACATCATATAGTACTGTATACTGATGCTTTAATTGCCAAAGTACAGTAAAGCAATTCTGGGAATTTTTATTACCCTTTCCCATCATGAGAAATTTCTGATGCATTTCTTTTCCATTCGTGTAGCACTTATACCTGCATTAATACACTCTTCTTACAATCCAATCAACCAATACCATACATCCAAACCATACTTTCGAATTTTGAACAGTCTGATTTTTAATCTCTTACTCTATCAGGGCCTTTCTATATACTGCACATTACATCTCTATTCCTAATCCACACCATCGCCAACATTTTCTTGCTTGACCCTCTTAATATTTTTTGTTTCCTCTGTCAAAATGCCTGTATCCTAGATTTTGGCAGTGAAACCTAGAGATCACAACTTCAACCAATACAAATACTAGCAAGTAACAATGAGGAAATTAACTGCATTCTACCTATTAACATTTTTTCTTCGTTCTGTAATTTCATGAACATGCTTTTAAGCTACTAGTCATAACATATCATGACATTAGCTATTGATAAAAGCAATCAAATTTCAGAAGAGAAGTGGGACTTTGAATTATCTTTTGAGATGCCCAGAATAGTTTACCTGGGTAGTTGCTTCTAATTTCACAATACATAAGTACTTTAATTATTATTATTATTATTAATACTGTATAATGAAGCTCAAAGGGTCCCAACTGAAGTCCCCGAGGATCAAAGTTGATGAACATGCCACATAGAAGAAAGAGATTCACCTGAGTTGCTTCCCTCAAGGTTACCTGAGAATCTGGTAAATCCTTGTTGACTTTCTTGATCTGTCTTCCTGACTCTCTCCGAGATGATATCTTGCCCATTTTTTCCCCTAGCCCAGGTGAAAATGGGTCTANTCCTCATCACAATCGACTTGAGAATGGTCCAGGACTGACCGAAACGTCGTCGTCCCTTCACCTTCTAGTGTGTGGTCTGGTGGCCAACAATAAGGCTATGTAACATTCATATAGCAACTGTAAGAGGCAGGGGTGCTCTGTTCTGAAACCATGTTGTTGAAGGTTATGTAGATGTTGAGATTCCTTGTGATTTGTAATCTTACTTCTTAGGACTCTTTCAAGGATTTTTATGATGTGGGAGGTTAAAGCTATTGGTCTATAATAATTTGGATCTGCTTTACTACCTCCTTTGCGAAGTGGCGTGATCTCCCATGTTTTAAGAATGTCAGGGATGATGCCAGTATCTAGGCTCAGTTTTGAAAAGATGTCAAGAGCCTGTGATAGTGTTGTTTTGCACTTCTTGATGAATATAGACTTCCACGAGTCTAAGCCTGGTGCAGAGTGCATTGGCATGCTGTCAATGGCTACTTCAAAGTCCAGTGGGGTTAGGGTGACATCTGATATGTGGTTCGATGTTGGAGTTACATCCATGAAGAATTCATTTGAATCATCGATTTTCAATGTGAACGGGTTCACTGAAAACAGAATCGTACTGAAGTATCAGTATTTCACTCATTTCTTTGTTGTCATCTATGAAAGTTCTATCATCCTTGTGCAAAGGCCCAATGCAGGATACTGGATTTTCTTCTTGTTTTTGCATACCAGAAAAAGTATTTTGGGTTCTTCTCTATCTCACTTATGGCTTTTGTTCCCTTTGCTCCCTGAATGTGTAGATTCTACGATGCCTCATGGCATCTCTCTCCTACCATCAGCACAATCATTTCTATTTCCCTAAAGACACTTACTCGTCATTGTTGGGATAGATGAGAGCGCTTGAGATGTTCTGCAATTTGTTTTCTTCGCCTTCGAGGAGTGCTGTTCTTGTTCCAGTTTGCATAATTTTCTTAGTGGTATATGCCATCTAAATGTTTCTAGTGCTACAGTGCCTATTTTCTCGAAGCACTGGCATTATGTAATTGTTCTTCCCAGCATAGTTCTGCGAGGTCTTGGTTTATTTGTTCCCAGTTAATCAGTTTGTTATTAAATTGAAATTGCAGAATTCTCCTCCTCTGGGAGTTGAGATTGCCTGCACAGGTCTATTGCCCATGCTCATCTGAACTTCAATCGGTCTAGGAGGTTTTCTTTCCTAGTTGGCTCTACTATTTGCTGGTTTAGAGCAAATCTGTCACACACCAGCAAGAGGTCATTTCAGTGAGACTGATGAACAGACTGCTTCCTGGGATTCTCTGCTAAAATACTGTAGTACAGTATTTGCCACATTTTCCATTTTAGACTTGCATCAGGTGATTTACATACAAGGACAATCATCACATCCAGAATGTTTATTTTGGTTATCAGCATTTCCACCCTATTGTTTGTGGTGTTTAGCAACTCTGTGCAGATAAGGGTGTCTTTGATGTAAAGGCTGACTCCACCTTGTAGCTTGTGATTCGTGTTACATCTGAAAAGATTGTACTTCGGTATCCATCATAATAGTCCACTGTCATAATCGTCCTTAGTGAGAGTTTCAGTTAAAGCTGCAAATGCTGCAGTTGCATCATTTAATCCTTAGACTGCGCATATTGGGGGCCTGGTAGCAAAAAATATTTGAATTATGTAGAAATAACTTAAAAAGTTAAACAAATCTCCAACTTATTGGCTTCAGTGTCGTGAAACTTTCATCAAAATATTTTCAGAAATTGATTTTACACAAATCTTAAAAAATAAGAACGTTTTGTTAATAAGGAGAACACCTAATAACTGGAACTGAAGGATAATGCAGTAATAAAGAGACGCAAGCACCTGTCCAACGCTCAAAAAAAGAATAGTGGGAAGAAGTGTTCACAAACTGGATATGCAGTTGGTGCGTTTAAATCATTGCTGAGTAATACATAACACAAATAATAATGAATTACTATGTTAACACTTTCATGCCCCCTGGACAAGTGTTATAGTCCAATCTTTTTCTCTCCGCGAAATTTTGCCGACAAACCCTCAAGTCCAACGATAAAATATTTGTATAAATTCCATTTTCTATCCGATTTTGTTGGGGATAGTTTAGAAATGTTCGCCATGAAATTTACGTTTTTTCTAATAACCGAAGAGCTTATTAAAGAAAACGGCACGGCAGTGAATCATCTTGGTATAACAATTGTATTATTGACACGGCGAGTACGATCAACGTAGTTTTCATGTCTGTTGCCGGTCAAACGCATCCTTATGTGATGGTTTATACTTATGTTCTTATAGAACATTCTATTGCGAACACATTGGTACAAAAATTAAATACGTACATCAAAAAATCATGTCAGGACAGTAAATTGAATATACACATTTCGCCGATATGGCGCCGATATGCCGCCGCGGGTAACACTTCAGCCACTTCCAACCGTCTTGTGGGTCGGTTGCGACATTGATTCTATATTTATATGCATATGTCCGTATAGAGAATTTTATTGCGGTTCCAATGATACCATAATCAACGATGTAGGGATAAATGTGGCCTTCGCAATCATTAAGAGAGTGGAAACATTTTGTTGCTGTTTGGCGCTCTCAGCAAGTGATGTCAATAGATTTTTATTTGGTGTTGATATTCCTTATGCTTTGGCAGCATTTTATATGTATGTTCTTATAGACAATTCTATTGCGAACACAGTGATACCAAATTTAAATACGTAGGCCTACAAATAGTGTCAGGACAGTAAAAAGAGTATACACTTTTCGCTCGTACCGCTTAAGCGAGCGAGACGCCCAAAGCACATAGGGTAAGTTTTTTTCCGCTTCACCGAAAGCGGGAAAGTGTTAATATGCTCTATTTTGTTGACCAGACCACACACTAGAAGGTGAAGGAACGACGACGTTTCGGTCCGTCCTGGACCATTCTCAAGTCGATTGTGAGAATGGCCTTGAGAATGGTCCAGGACGGACCGAAACGTCGTCGTCTCTTCACCTTCTAGTGTGTGGTCTGGTCAACATTCTTCAGCCACGTTATTGTGACTCATCGCCTCTATTTTGTTATATAAACAAATAAACATATAAATACATTGTCCAATGTTAATATATGTTACTTTCATCAATGTTCCAAAAATATTTCTTTTAAGGGAATTTTTTTTAAGGGTTTATTTAGTTTATTTTTCCCTTTTGTTTATTATTTTATTTTGCTGTAGCCTTTACATCCTGGAGAATGCAAATATTTCCCTAACTATGTGAAGATAGTTGGTCGACAGTCACTACTTGCAAAACTTGGAACTTTGAATTTTTTTGCCAATTTTTTCTCTGTTTCAAACTCTATTTTCTTGGTCTCTTTAGGTTATTTTGATGATTAGGGACCATATTAGGGTTTTTTCACTTATATAAAGTATACACTATGAATAAATCCACCAGGGCCATGACGAGGGTCCGAACTCATGCCAGGATATTCCCAGACGCTGCCTTAGTCGACTAGGCCACGACATGGTCATAAGAAACGATGGACCCAATGTGTATAAAGGCCATTGGGGCCTTTTCCAGTAAGGTTGTGCCAGGGCTCGGGGTTCCAAGGCAATTACACATTGCCTTGTAATTTAAAGAATTTGTCCTGAATACAATGTAGTGATAAAAACAGTATATGTCATTTGTAACCACTGCCCTGTATATAACAAAGAAATTTAACACTTACCGAATGCTTTTTAGAAAAAAGGTCTTTGAGAATTTCGTTGCAATTTTTAAATGATTCAGAAACCTTTCCTTTTGGTTTCGTGCTATGCTGTGGCTGAAAAGAAAATTTCATAATTACTAACAATTAAAAGTGCTCATTAATTAATTTAAAGCAGTTATATTCATGTAATTGCAAAAAATTATAATTCACACCTAACAAAAGTATTCATTATCAATTGCAATCATATATCAAAATTTTAAAACAGCATATTATATTTCAAATAACTAATGTTAAGTTGGCTTATTAATAAATTACTACATCAAAACAACTTTATATGTGACACAGTCAGCTTTGACCCTAGGTTTACACAAGGGAAATCCAACTCAGGACTTTAAAATATGAGCCACATTCAATAATGAACTCTGACAAAATTTTAAAGCAAATATTTACAATCTTCATTAGTATATGCAATTATAAGTTACTTAAAACTTGAAAAAAAGGGTATTATCCTGCCCATAAAAAGACTAGTAAACAATTAACAATTACTTATCATCTCTTAGATAATTCATCTGAGGTAATGTACAATTAAGGTCTGTCTACAAAAAATACGGATAAAGGTTTTTACTAGTACAGTATAGTAAAACTATTATAGTTTTAATTTAATTCAAGATTCTTATAATGTTCTAATTGTGAATGCTGTCTACCCTTTCAATCAAAACACACACTACTCCAAAAGACTGAAATTCTGGCAATAAACCAACACTGAAAATAACTACACTATTAACAAACATTGCAGAAAAATTGGTACTAGTTGATCCTTATATCAGATAGCCTAGTACACAGATGTATTAAATCAACCTTCAGTACCAAATAAAACAATTTTAGCTAACAAGTTGAGAGATAGTCTCTTCTAAGTACTCCTGTCCTCCATACACGCATCCACAATAATATCCCCTTGGATCTACGATACTGTAATTCTAAATGCAAATATTTTGGTTATGCTGTTCAGGATATCTAGTTGTGTACAGAACTGATGTGATCTTTGACCGAGCCTTGTACTTTGTCAACAAAGTAATAGACAGATACAGCAACAATATATTACACATATAAGCACAACATATCAAACACATTCGTTCAACAATCAACAGCCAGCTTACACTTTTATGTGCTTCATACTATCTACAGGACCAAGACAGAACTACCAGTTTATACAACACAGCCAACCAATGAGAATATAAGTCAAGATTACCCACTCCCCTTAACAGGGAAACCATCTCACCTCTATTCATACCTGAATAAAATATATACTGCTGTCTGCCCATATACTGCATTTCCACTGCCTCCAAGGATGCTAGAATGTGCTTTAGCAAAATGCATCATTTAACAATCGGCATCAGGCCCATTAAAAATTGTGAAATTAACATTTAAAAAGATTGTCGGAAATTTCAGACACCCCAAATACTAACCTCCAACGCAGTAATATAGGAGTACTGTATTGTGTTAGGAAATCAAATTTACTAATATTATTAATTCTTAGTGTAGGAACACCAAAAGTTTCCTACTATCTATGGCTGCTATTGCATCAGACGTTCCAGCTCCCAAGGGAAAAAATTCTTCATTTGAATCTGATTAAACCCAATCTATGTTCTGCTTAATTTGCATAGTAATTTAGATTGAACATTGATTTAATTCTGTTTAGAATATCCGGCCAGTATGCCGCAGGACAAATAAAACGCCCACAGTAAGTTTAGGCAGTTAATCCCTTTTCTAGGAGATTAACTGAAGATATATTAACTTTATAGGAGTTCCAGTGTATATTTTCCACAGCATGGAGAAACAACCAGGAGCCAGCCGCCTCAACTTGTGATTCAAGTGTTCGCCAAGCAACCACGATGAGGGTGGGAATTTGACTGACTTTCGGAAGAATATCAGACGTACACCTACTAATCTGCTCGGCAGCTAAGCCCTTTAAATTATATTTATGATAATTGTAGTTAGTCTACTAATCTCACAACAAATTATTTACTCAAAAATATTTATCATTGAATTTATTCAAGTATATTTAAATTACACGGTAGAGTTAGTATCATTAAGTTTACCACCAAACTTTGTGGAAGCAGAAATACCCAACAAGCATCTAAATTTTAATACAGTCCACTTAATAATCTAATAACAATACTAAGAAATACTTGTTGGGAAATCCCCCCCCCCCCCCCAAGATATTTTTTTACACTTCTTTCATAAGTGAAATACAAATACAGTGGTACCTCAGCTTATGAATGCCCTCTTTACGAACTTTTCGGGTTACGAGCCCGATTTCTTCGTAAAATTAGAATCGGGTTACAAACTTTGCCTCAGGACACAAAGTTTGTTGATACGCGTATGGCCGACCTAGCTCATGGTGATACGGTGACTGTGCCTCAGTTTACCAGTGCCTCACGCCTAGTGACAATGGATCCTGAATTCTTTGTAAAGAATTCCGCTTTTTATCCGATTTTTGGGTATTTGAACATATAAGTTATTATTATATATCTCGCCATGGGTCCCAAGAAAGCCAGTGGTAAGGTTCAATCTTTAAGTTGTGGCATGAATGTGTTTCAGAACTAGACTTTGAGGGGCTTGAGCCTGAACCTAAATTGCCTATTGTTGAGGAAGTTTTTTACTCTGGACCAGAAATTGGGCTTGAAGTTGGATGGTGGTGATGTGGAGGAGTTGTAGGAGGAACACAGCGAAGAACTAACCACCAAAGAACTCCTAGCCCTTCACAAAGAGCAGCAACAAGAGGCAGCTGAGGAAATGTCTTCAGAGGAGGAGGCAGTACAGAATGTCCCTCAACAATTAGGAAGTGGTGTAGACTGTAGGAAGAATGCAAGCTTTTGTTGAAACGACTCGCCCAGAGTAAGCTGTAGTAAGCCGTCGCAATAACCTTTTAATGACAATGTTATGCCTCATTACAGACAAGTGTTACGTTGACGGGAAAACAATCCTCTATGGATCAATTTTTAGTGAAAAAATCAAAGCAGTGAGCCACAAGCAGGTCCTAGTGGTATGCAGGCAAAATGTGCCAGAGTGTACCCCAAAGAAGTCATCACTGCCTGATGTTATAATGGAGGGACTTCCCTTCCAAACACTAAACACCTCTCCTTCTCCCCCCCCCCCCATTCCTCACCGTCTTCCATAGGCCAATAAAAGTCATCAATAAAGGTAAATAACAACTTGTACATACTTTAGTACTAAAGATTTGGGTGAATTAGGTATAAAATTACTTTAAAGTTAATTTTTGGGAGTGTGGAACGATTAATTCAATTTACATTATTTCTTATGGGAAATTTGCTTCAGTTTACGAATTTTCGGCTTACAAACCATCTCTGGAAACAGATTAAATTCGTAAGCCGAGGTACCACTGTAATAGAAGAAATTTGTGCACAATTACTGATCTAAACCATTTGGCATTATAATCTTATCTTGGCATTATCAAGGCATTATCTTGTCCTTACTGGACAAGACCAGAACATAACGATGCCAACACAGAAGACACTGTTCAACATAACAGGCCAATTACACCTAATTGATCTTTGTATGTAGATAGAAGCTGCCTCGTATGGGCCAATAGGCCTTCCGCAGTTACCTCTATTCTTATGTTCTTATGTTTCACCCCCATTTATCCCTTATGTATCCCCCTGTTTCACCTTTATTGTCTTATCACCTGACACAGTGCGGGTATAAAATCAACTAGTTCTGAAAAGCTGGACGAGGTCTTCAAACGCTGATTGTTTAATTGTTATATATTTGTGTGTGTGTGTGTGTGTGTGTTCTCTGTAAACTGTAGCATTGCAATAAATAAAACAAACATACAAAAAAATAATAGGGGTGGTAGGAGAGAAAAGAATTAAGTATTCGGTATATATATATATATATATATATATATATATATATATATATATATATATATATATATATATATATATATATATATACATATATATATGTATATATGTCGTACCTAGTAGCCAGAACGCACTTCTCAGCCTACCCTACTATGCAAGGCCCGATTTGCCTAATAGGCCAAGTTTTTATGAATTAATTGTTTTTCGACTACCTAACCTACCTAACCTAACCTAACCTAACTTTTTCGGCTACCTTAACCTAACCTGAGCAATAAAGATAGGTTAGGTTAGGTTAGGTAGGGTTGGTTAGGTTCGGTCATATATCTACGTTAATTTTACTCCAATAAAAAAAAATTGACCTCGTACGTAATGAAATGGGTATTTTTATCATTTCATAAGAAAAAAATTAGAGAAAATATATTAATTCAGGAAAACTTGGCTTATTAGGCAAATCGGGCCTTGCATAGTAGGCCAAAAAGTGAGTTCTGGTTACTAGGTACGACATATATATATATATACATATACATATATATATATATATATATATATTATATATATATATATATATATATATATATATATATATATATATATATATATTAGTATATTTTTTTTTGGTAGCAGTCTTTCCTGTAGACATATAATATATTATTAAATATGACCGAAAAAGTGAGATTAATAATTCTAACATGAATTTTCTCGATTTTCCTTATATTTCTTTTTCTGGTGACGGTAATGAAAAATCATTTTGATTTTTGATTTTTCATTTACCGTCACAAGTAAAAAGAAACATAAGGAAAATCGAGAAATTTTTTGTTAGAATTATTAATCTCACTTTTTCGGTCATATTTAATAATATATATATATATATTATACATATATTATATATATTATATATATTATATACATATTATATATATATATATATATATATATATATATATATATATATATATATATATATATATATACTAGTATATATATATATTATATATATATATATATATATATATATATATATATATACTAGTATATATATATATATATATATATATATATATATATATATATATATATATAATATACTATATATATATATATATAATAGTATAGTAATAATTGACGTATATATATATATATGTATGATTACTTAAATATATTTATAAGACGCGAAAAAGTGAGATTAATAATTCTACACATGAATTTTCTCAGATTTTCCTTATGTTTCTTTTTACTTGTGACGGTAGATGAAAAATCAAAATCAAAATGATTTTTCAGTTTACTCGTCACCAGAAAAAAGAATATAAGGAAAATCGAGAAATTCATGTTAGAATTATTAATCTCACTTTTTCGGTCATATTTAATAATATATATAGTCTACAGGAAAGACTGGCTACCAAAATATCAAATAACTAATATATATATAGTATATATAGTATATATATTATATCATATATATATATTAATATATATATATAGTATATATATATAGTATAGTATATATTATTTTAGGGGTACCACCTCTGGTGCAATTGCAGGGACCACACATCCTCGAAGAAAACAAAGAGGCATTCAGAGAAGATCTTGTGGATTCTCA
>WNGS01160430.1:18133108-18144657 GCA_020271785.1 Procambarus virginalis
GTGGTTTAGCGTTTGGCTCTTTGGTCCTGTCTCTTAACCATCAATCTACTGGTGTGTAGATTCCTGAACTTTACAAGCACAACTAAGCAAGTACAAGAACAAGGCAAACAAAAAATAAACCCAGACCGAAGAGGCAGGGCAAGAGCAGGCCAGAGGTGAAAAACTCATGAAAGAGCAAGCAGAACAGAGCAAAGATGACACCCATCCAGAACGCAAGCGAAGCGCCTCCGCCAACGCTGCCCGATAGAAGCAACGGTATTTGGCATGATATGCCGGTCCTGAATGAGCCAAGAAAGGTCAAAACAACCAGAACAGACACCGACAAAACCCTACGAATGAAAAGGAATAGCCAGAAAGACCACCAGGAGACAGCATACTGTCGCTGAGAGGAAGACCGCAGGTGGGACACCACCAAGAAGCCACCTGATCACCATATAAAAGGTGACACACCCCCATCAAAAAAGACCAGACACAAACAGTGAAATAGTAGAGCAAACCAGTGAGAAACCTCACCGGCCCTACCAACTGAAATAAGCAGTGGCCGGGGAAAAACTCCCTGGTTCAAACACCGAGCAAGCAGAGCCTAAAACCAAGGCTGAAAGCTACAATGACATGACAACCTACACTAAGGGACCAGGAGAGCACTAGCTCCCAATAGGATTCGAGCCGAGTCAACACCCAGAGCAACAGCTGGACCTAGGGATAAAGGTACAGGAGCCCCCACCAGGACCAATCCTGCCGAAATGCATCCATTGTGATGGCCTCGCAGTCGGGAAGCTGCACAAAGGAAAATGAGAGATGCCTGGACCATGCCAACATGAAGAGGTCCACCTAAGGGTGCCCGAACATCTGGCAAAGCCAAAAGAAAGGTGGTGGTGATTGTCCACCCCATGGAAGAAGAATGAAGCGAGACACGCCATCCACCAGGATGTTGGACACTCGCTGAACGTGGACAGCGTGGGGAGTCAAACCCTGAGAACCCAGCAAAAGAGCCACTCGAAGAGACCAGCCCCAAAGAGCCATGGACCGCAGAAGGGAAGGAGGGTACGAGAACTCCAGGCCCTCCAACAAGAAACCTTACCCCAGAAGGCACAAGGGGCCAGGTAGGATAAAATACAGTACTCCAAGCGGGCTTCCCCTTGGTCCTGGGAACCCTAGATAGAGGCCCCATTCATGTCCACCACACCCACAAAAGATGGAGACTAGGGGAAAAGCTCCAAAGAGAGGAGTCTGCTAGGCTCCAAAGCCTCAGTGGGGAATTCGGGCTCAACCTTCATCCCCGAGTCCGAAGGGGCAACCCCCAAAGCCAACCGAGCCTCATCCCAAGCTAAACCCTGCCCCAGCCCGGAAACTCTCAAGACGTTTAGGAGCTAGAAGCAAGGAGGGAAGGATCAGGGTGAACAACACCCACCTGGAAAGGAAGCAAGGGCGTGGATGGCACCAAGTTAGAAATAAACAACGCCCCTAAATCCTGGTCCCTAAAACCAAACGGGGCATTTCAGGGGCTTCCAACTGGGGAACCAACCTAGCTTGTTGCAAAACAGAATACCCAGCATGCAACCAAGTCGCCGCCTGGCCCTTAACATCCTCAGACGAGGGAATGAGGAAATTCAGTAACAAGCGGAGAACATGTCCCGAAAGACTCAGGGTCGTAGGTGTCACTGATCCAACAGGCAGCATGACGGAAGCAGGATGGATGATCATCACCAAGAGGTAAAGGCAGCAAACACCCCTCTGCATTGCACAAGGCAGACAGAGCTTGGAAGGCACGTCCATTGTACCCCCAATCCCTATGGGGATTTCGTAGGCCCTATGGGAAGCCCAGGCATTGGGGCCAGCTAAGCCAGTAACCCCTGTTTCCTTAGACAAACTTACACCTAGTGGTCGCAATGAAACCTCAGGACAACGACAACACAACCTATGCTAGCCTAATAGGAAGCTAGACATACCACCTCTCACAAGGAAGCAAGAATGCACTAAAAAAAAAAAAATCATCACTGAATGTAATGAAACGCCATTTTTTTGGGCGAGTCCCCAAGGCTCCACGGAGTTATCCAGGCTGAATGGATATGTATAACTTTCTGACATCAGTCAGTGTGCATGAAGTTCTTGCCTACTGGGGATCACGAGCCAGAACCTGGCCCCCCCTCAGAGAGGCACGAGGAGCAATGGCCTATAGAAACCCCCCTGTGGTTGGGAGCATTCTATGTCTGCCATCGGCTGGGACAGGAACCCAGAAAGGTAGGCGCCCCAAAACAAACCAATATTGTGGTTAAAATATTGTTACTGAAAGCCATACGAGAGGACAGATCTCCCCCCAAAAAATGAGCAAACTAGCATGACATCATCACGTTGCCTCTCCGCTGTCTGCACAACCACCCCCACTCCCTCCCAAAGAGGGAGAAGAGGGAGCCCCAGACCACCCATGCCAGCGATCCAACTGGCAGTTCTTAGGCTGGATGTCAAAATACGCGAAAAACACCACCGACCGCAAGGAGGGAGGGAGGGATGGATGCCGGGGAGCCTCCGGGACTCGCCCAGAAAATACCATTTCATTACAATCAACGCTGGTTTTCTGGGGGGAGTTCCGTTGGCTCCCCGGAGCTCCCGAACAGACGTGAAGACTCGAGCAGAAGAACGAACTAGCTTCGTACTGGGCTGGGCCAATCCGCAAAAAGAGGTGGAGCCGCAGAAGACCCTCATGATCAGACATCAAGCAAAGCAGCGCCCCCAACCAAGGCTGGCAAAGAGCCACAAGGAAGACCTGCCAGGAAACCAGGAACCCAAACCCGGCGAGCCGGGAAGGAACCAACCTGGGCATGCAGATACTGGGAGGAGGAACGCACCCCCCCCCCCTGATTTACAACTTTTAATTGATCCCAATAATTCAGATGACTTATAGAGTGGGTTCTAGCAGCAAAGGATCTTTGCACACACTCTAGGTCGGCAATTTCTTCGGCTGTGAATGGGGCTATTAGCGCAAAATTATTTCACCCTAGAGAGCACTAGTGTCTTAAAAGTACCATCAATAGAATTGCATTTCTTGTTTGCATGGCCCTTGTTATCCAACCTGTCATTTTTCTTTCATTCGTGACAGCTATTTTATTGTGTTCTATAGAGGTAAAGTCTTCTGAAATGATTACGCCTAGATCCTTTACATTGCTTTTTCATTCTATAGTGTGATTTGATTTTGTTTTATATATGGTTTCATATATGACTGAACTCTTCTAGTTTTAATATGGTTTCCATTTTAAATTCATTTTCCATAGTGCAGTACATTAAATATCATTATCTGTGGCCCACTGAAAGACCCGATTTACATCCAATTGGAGTTATGCCGTGTCCTCTATATTGTTCACTTGCATGAAGATCCTGGTGTCATCTGCAAATGATGATAGTGCTGTATTTGCACAAAGCTGGAGTTTGTATCCTTGTCTATGTCTGATATTAGGATGAGAAAAAGTACAGGAGCTAGTACGGTACCTTGGGGGACTGAGCTTTTCACAGTAGATAATCCGGATATTATTGTGTTGACTATTAAACTCTGCGTTTTGTTTGTTAGGAAGTTGAAGATCCATTATCCTTACTTTGCCAGTACAGTAATTCCTTTGCAAGCATTTTGTGTGCAATAACACCATATTCAAATGTGTCAAAAGTTTGTGTATATTACATCTGCGTTTTGCTTGTCTTCCATGGCACCTAAGACTACTAAGGTTACCCTTTGCATTTCATCAACTGTGCCTACTCTCAAGCTAAACGAAATTTCTTTCATCCTAAACCTGCTTCCAACACTAGTAGCACTGTACTATGCCTTCCCTTCATATCTGAACTCAAAACTTTTACCAATACCTTTCGTCCTCTTGACATTAAACTCGCCTTTCGACAAACTAACACTTCGTAGCAATCTAGTTCACACTGCTCCTCCTGCTTCTAATGCTGCTGGTGTCTACTCTTGCCATGTGAGGGATTCTAATCATCCCATTGATTGGTCTTCCTCCAAAATAATCTTTCCTGCCTCTACTCTACACAGACGCCGTCTTGTGGAATCGGCTCTAATACACAATGTACCCAACATGAACTTGAGTCCTGGCTTTGTTGCTGTGGACTCTTCCCTTTCACAGTATATACTCAAATGCTCTAATCTTTCTAACAAACGTGACCTAATATAAGCCTACCCCTTCTATTTTCTTTCTTTCTCTTTCCTTTTCTTTCTCTCTTCTCCTACGCTCCCTTGCTATCCTCTTCTTATTCCTATCTCCTTCTCCTTCGGTGGTTATAATAGGAGCTGCCTCGTATGGGCCAATAGGCCTTCTGCAGCTCTTATTATTATTACTATCCCCTCTACTACACCTTACTTTGCTCCTCAGCTCTCTCTTGCCTATTTATTGCCTGTCTCTACTTCCTCATCACAATCGACTTGAGAATGGTCCAGGACGGACCGAAACGTCGTCGTCCCTTCACCTTCTAGTGTGTGGTCTGGCCAACAATAAGGCTATGTAACATTCAAATAGCAACTGTGAGAGGCAGGGGTGCTCTGTTCTGAAACCATATTGTTCAAGGTTATGTAGATGTTGAGATTCCTTGTGATTTGTAATCTTACTTCTTAGGACTCTTTCAAGGATTTTTATGATGTGGGAGGTTAAAGCTATTGGTCTATAATAATTTGGATCTGCTTTACTACCTCCTTTGCGAAGTGGCGTGATCTCCCATGTTTTAAGAATGTCAGGGATGATGCCAGTATCTAGGCTCAGTTTTGAAAAGATGTCAAGAGCCTGTGATAGTGTTGTTTTGCACTTCTTGATGAATATAGACTTCCACGAGTCTAAGCCTGGTGCAGAGTGCATTGGCATGCTGTCAATGGCTACTTCAAAGTCCAGTGGGGTTAGGGTGACATCTGATATGTGGTTCGATGTTGGAGTTACATCCATGAAGAATTCATTTGAATCATCGATTTTCAATGTGAACGGGTTCACTGAAAACAGAATCGTACTGAAGTATCAGTATTTCACTCATTTCTTTGTTGTCAGCTATGAAAGTTCTATCATCCTTGTGCAAAGGCCCAATGCAGGATACTGGATTTTGTTCTTGTTTTTGCATACCAGAAAAAGTATTTTGGGTTCTTCTCTATCTCACTTATGGCTTTTGTTCCCTTTGCTCCCTGAATGTGTAGATTCTACGATGCCTCATGGCATCTCTCTCCTACCATCAGCACAATCATTTCTATTTCCCTAAAGACACTTACTCGTCATTGTTGGGATAGATGAGAGCGCTTGAGATGTTCTGCAATTTGTTTTCTTTGCCTTCGAGGAGTGCTGTTCTCGTTCCAGTTTGCATAATTTTCTTAGTGGTATATGCCATCTAAATGTTTCTAGTGCTACAGTGCCTATTTTCTCGAAGCACTGGCATTATGTAATTGTTCTTCCCAGCATAGTTCTGCGAGGTCTTGGTTTATTTGTTCCCAGTTAATCAGTTTGTTATTAAATTGAAATTGCAGAATTCTCCTCCTCTGGGAGTTGAGATTGCCTGCACAGGTCTATTGCCCATGCTCGTCTGAACTTCAATCGGTCTAGGAGGTTTTCTTTCCTAGTTGGCTCTACTATTTGCTGGTTTAGAGCAAATCTGTCACACACCAGCAAGAGGTCATTTCAGTGAGACTGATGAACAGACTGCTTCCTGGGATTCTCTGCTAAAATACTGTAGTACAGTATTTGCCACATTTTCCATTTTAGACTTGCATCAGGTGATTTACATACAAGGACAATCATCACATCCAGAATGTTTATTTTGGTTATCAGCATTTCCACCCTATTGTTTGTGGTGTTTAGCAACTCTGTGCAGATAAGGGTGTCTTTGATGTAAAGGCTGACTCCACCTTGTAGCTTGTGATTCGTGTTACATCTGAAAAGATTGTACTTCGGTATCCATCATAATAGTCCACTGTCATAATCGTCCTTAGTGAGAGTTTCAGTTAAAGCTGCAAATGCTGCAGTTGCATCATTTAATCCTTAGACTGCGCATATTGGGCGCCTGGTAGAAAAAAATATTTGAATTATGTAGAAATAACTTAAAAAGTTAAACAAATCTCCAACTTATTGGCTTCAGTGTCGTGAAACTTTCATCAAAATATTTTCAGAAATTGATTTTACACAAATCTTAAAAAAATAAGAACGTTTTGTTAATAAGGAGAACACCTAATAACTGGAACTGAAGGATAATGCAGTAATAAAGAGACGCAAGCACCTGTCCAACGCTCAAAAAAAGAATAGTGGGAAGAAGTGTTCACAAACTGGATATGCAGTGGTGCGTTTAAATCATTGCTGAGTAATACATAACACAAATAATATGAATTACTATGTTAACACTTTCATGCCCCCTGGACAAGGTTATAGTCCAATCTTTTTCTCTCCGCGAAATTTTGCCGACAAACCCTCAAGTCCAACGATAAAATATTTGTATAAATTCCATTTTCTATCCGATTTTGTTGGGGATAGTTTAGAAATGTTCGCCATGAAATTTACGTTTTTTCTAATAACCGAAGAGCTTATTAAAGAAAACGGCACGGCAGTGAATCATCTTGGTATAACAATTGTATTATTGACACGACGAGTACGATCACGTAGTTTTCATGTCTGTTGCCGGTCAAACGCATCCTTATGTGATGGTTTATACTTATGTTCTTATAGAACATTCTATTGCGAACACATTGGTACAAAAATTAAATACGTACATCAAAAATCATGTCAGGACAGTAAATTGAATATACACATTTCGCCGATATGGCGCCGATATGCCGCCGCGGGTAACACTTCAGCCACTTCCAACCGTCTTGTGGGTCGGTTGCGACATTGATTCTATATTTATATGCATATGTCCGTATAGAGAATTTTATTGCGGTTCCAATGATACCATAATCAACGATGTAGAATAAATGTGGCCTTCGCAATCATTAAGAGAGTGGAAACATTTTGTTGCTGTTTGGCGCTCTCGGCAAGTGATGTCAATAGATTTTTATTTGGTGTTGATATTCCTTATGCTTTGGCAGCATTTTATATGTATGTTCTTATAGACAATTCTATTGCGAACACAGTGATCCCAAATTTAAATACGTAGGCCTACAAATAGTGTCAGGACAGTAAAAAGAGTATACACTTTTCGCTCGTACCGCTTAAGCGAGCGAGACGCCCAAAGCACATAGGGTAAGTTTTTTTCCGCTTCACCGAAAGCGGGAAAGTGTTAATATGCTCTATTTTGTTGACCAGACCACACACTAGAAGGTGAAGGAACGACGACGTTTCGGTCCGTCCTGGACCATTCTCAAGTCGATTGTGAGAATGGACTTGAGAATGGTCCAGGACGGACCGAAACGTCGTCGTCTCTTCACCTTCTAGTGTGTGGTCTGGTCAACATTCTTCAGCCACGTTATTGTGACTCATCACCTCTATTTTGTTATATAAACAAATAAACATATAAATACATTGTCCAATGTTAATATATGTTACTTTCATCAATGTTCCAAAAATATTTCTTTTAATGGAATTTTTTTTAAGGGTTTATTTAGTTTATTTTTCCCTTTTGTTTATTATTTTATTTTGCTGTAGCCTTTACATCCTGGAGAATGCAAATATTTCCCTAACTATGTGAAGATAGTTGGTCGACAGTCACTACTTGCAAAACTTGGAACTTTGAATTTTTTTGCCAATTTTTTCTCTGATTTCAAACTCTATTTTCTTGGTCTCTTTAGGTTATTTTGATGATTAGGGACCATATTAGGGTTTTTTCACTTATATAAAGTATACACTATGAATAAATCCACCAGGGCCGTGACGAGGGTCCGAACTCATGCTCAGGATATTCCCAGACGCTGCCTTAGTCGACTAGGCCACGACATGGTCATAAGAAACGATGGACCCAATGTGTATAAAGGCCATTGGGGCCTTTTCCAGTAAGGTTGTGCCAGGGCTCGGGGTTCCAAGGCAATTACACATTGCCTTGTAATTTAAAGAATTTGTCCTGAATACAATGTAGTGATAAAAACAGTATATGTCATTTGTAACCACTGCCCTGTATATAACAAAGAAATTTAACACTTACCGAATGCTTTTTAGAAAAAAGGTCTTTGAGAATTTCGTTGCAATTTTTAAATGATTCAGAAACCTTTCCTTTTGGTTTCGTGCTATGCTGTGGCTGAAAAGAAAATTTCATAATTACTAACAATTAAAAGTGCTCATTAATTAATTTAAAGCAGTTATATTCATGTAATTGCAAAAAATTATAATTCACACCTAACAAAAGTATTCATTATCAATTGCAATCATATATCAAAATTTTAAAACAGCATATTATATTTCAAATAACTAATGTTAAGTTGGCTTATTAATAAATTACTACATCAAAACAACTTTATATGTGACACAGTCAGCTTTGACCCTAGGTTTACACAAGGGAAATCCAACTCAGGACTTTAAAATATGAGCCACATTCAATAATGAACTCTGACAAAATTTTAAAGCAAAGATTTACAATCTTCATTAGTATATGCAATTATAAGTTACTTAAAACTTGAAAAAAAGGGTATTATCCTGCCCATAAAAAGACTAGTAAAACAATTAACAATTACTTATCATCTCTTAGATAATTCATCTGAGGTAATGTACAATTAAGGTCTGTCTACAAAAAATACGGATAAAGGTTTTTACTAGTACAGTATAGTAAAACTATTATAGTTTTAATTTAATTCAAGATTCTTATAATGTTCTAATTGTGAATGCTGTCTACCCTTTCAATCAAAACACACACTACTCAAAAGACTGAAATTCTGGCAATAAACCAACACTGAAAATAACTACACTATTAACAAACATTGCAAAAAAATTGGTACTAGTTGATCCTTATATCAGATAGCCTAGTACACAGATGTATTAAATCAACCTTCAGTACCAAATAAAAACAATTTTAGCTAACAAGTTGAGAGATAGTCTCTTCTAAGTACTCCTGTCCTCCATACACGCATCCACAAAATATCCCCTTGGATCTACGATACTGTAATTCTAAATGCAAATATTTTGGTTATGCTGTTCAGGATATCTAGTTGTGTACAGAACTGATGTGATCTTTGACCGAGCCTTGTACTTTGTCAACAAAGTAATAGACAGATACAGCAACAATATATTACACATATAAGCACAACATATCAAACACATTCGTTCAACAATCAACAGCCAGCTTACACTTTTATGTGCTTCATACTATCTACAGGACCAAGACAGAACTACCAGTTTATACAACACAGCCAACCAATGAGAATATAAGTCAAGATTACCCACTCCCCTTAACAGGGAAACCATCTCACCTCTATTCATACCTGAATAAAATATATACTGCTGTCTGCCCATATACTGCATTTCCACTGCCTCCAAGGATGCTAGAATGTGCTTTAGCAAAATGCATCATTTAACAATCGGCATCAGGCCCATTAAAAATTGTGAAATTAACATTAAAAAGATTGTCGGAAATTTCAGACACCCCAAATACTAACCCCAACGCAGTAATATAGGAGTACTGTATTGGGTTAGGAATTCATAATTACTAAATTATTAACACTTTCGCGCGCGCGGCACTCGGGGAAAAAAAATTCCGATTGTGCGCGCGGCATTCTGGGCGCTCAAGTGTAAAGACAAAAAAGTGTATAAACTTTTCACGCTCCTAACATCAATTCTCAAGCTACGTATTTCATTTTGGTATCAATGTGTTGGCAATAAAATTCTCTACAAGATCATATGCATAAAATGTCACCAAAGCATTTGCTATCCCACCACGAAATAAATAAACACGAAGATGACTCGCCGTGACACCCAAACAGGAAGTAAATGTTCATACTCTTTCGTTTGTTGCCAGCTCCACAGTGATCCTACAGCATTGATTTTGATATCACTGAACTCGCAATAAAATTCCCCACCCAGACATATGCCTATCAATGTATAATTATGATACGGGGTGACCCGCACGAGTGTGGGAAGTGGCCGAAGCGTTAGCCGTGATTTCAGCAGCGATGACACTGTTGTGATGCAGCGCTTTGAAAGTTTATACTTATTTCACTGTCCTGACATTATTTCTGGAGCTACGTATTTCATTTTTATAGCAATGTGTTCGCAATAGAAAGTTCTATAAGAACATGGGTAGAATTGGTCAACAGAGCGTCAAATAAATTTGCGGCGAATAAAATCTTACGCGTGTTTGTACCCGTGAACGTAAAAAGTTTTTACTTTGTTCATGTTTTTCAAGTTTATACTCGTTTCACACCGTTTTTTTTTTGTATAGTGTTCGGAATAAAATTCCCTACACAGACATATGCCTATCAAGTACAATTCTTGGGAATTCACAGCTGTAGAGACGGCCAAACACACACAACCGGAACCCGCTCTGGATACTCCAACTCACACCCGCAACACCCACAAAAAAAGTTTCTGGTGTTTCGTGTATATACTTTAGTTTCGTGCTACAGTTGTCATTTAGGTATCAAAATATTCCTAAGAAAATCGACTACAATACTACAACAACCTAGGACAATTATGTGTACTTACCAAAGGAAAGACGATTGTAGAAAAATAAGTTGAGCATTTTCTCTCCACTCCACCTCCTTCAGGTACCGATTCCTGAAGTTGCTCAACAGATGTTCGTAGGTGGAGTGAAGCTGGTGCGGGTGGTTACTTCTTGTCCACCCAATACACCCTTTCCTGTGATAACTGGTGTAACACGGTATGACACAAAGTGGAACATCGCATGTCTTGCATGCTATACCAGTTTCCTTCCTAATACCCGACTTTGAACACACTTGACACCTGCGACGTTTGGGGAGTTTTACAAGTTCATGCTTCAATTTGTAGTTCAGGCGAGTCTCTGATAAAACAACACGTCCCTGTTGTCTCTGTGTTGGTTGTACACTACAGTCTGAATCGTCGCTCTCACCATTGTCTTCAAACAACAGTGTAGCAGATGAAATATCTTCATCAGATTCATGGTCGGCTTCAGCACGAGGTGTAGACGTGAAGAGAGGGCGCCTCACACCGACGGGCCAGGTGTTGACGGGTTAGCAGCAGGATACACAGGACCAGTGTCATCATTTATGTCTGGAGCATGAACTAAATGAGGAGATGGTGTTGTTGTTGCAGGCCACTCTTCCTTGTCAAATTTCAATAAAGCCCAAATAGCAACCTCATGAAACTGGAGCAGAGTTAGTTTCTTTCGGTCATCTGTGTTGGCCTTGTACAATGCATAAGCGTTTTGCAAAGCCATTTGCAGGAAATAAAAGGTTATTTTCTTTGTCCACTTGTGACATTCCTGGCGAAATGGTAATACTTTACCATTTGATCAAAGTGGTCAACACCCTTCATGAACTTATTGTAGTCAATAATTGCCTTTGGTTTGTTCACCACAACCTGCTGTAGTCCTGTGTTCCATCTGGCTACGAACTCGTTTGCGTTTTTGAACTTATTTGTGTCTGCATTGTGGAGGTTGGTAATCATAGAGACAACTCGCTTGTCTTTCCACAG
>WNGS01160430.1:18151298-18165552 GCA_020271785.1 Procambarus virginalis
TTCGTCGCCACAGTTCAGTGACCTACGGCTTCGAAATAATGAAATAAATAAATCAGTTTCAAAATAAGCATTTTTTTATAGCTCTTATTATCGTAATAATGTTGCTAAACTAAATACATAACACAAAAATATATAATTTGATGTAAATCGAATATTTAAGAGAAATTTATGTTACTGATCAGGCTTAAACACCAGCCAATTGAAGGGTGTGCGTATAGACTTAGTCTGCGTTCGTACAGTATGCACCCAGTGCCCTTAGCTTTGTCTGCGATTGACGTACAGTATTTATCCGCCGGTGGAAGAATAATTGTGGATTGACCATTTTTTTTACTACAGCTCTTTGGTTTAAAAACAAATGTATCAGGGGCTTACTAATAGTGCCTTATTAATGCCAAAAATGAAGCAATATTTTGCAAGAACTAGTAGCAGAAACTCTACCAGCACGAGAACAGCCATACCAACATGAGAACAGCCGTACCCAGCACGAGAACAGCCGTACCCAGCACGAGAACAGCCGTACCAGCACGAGAACAGCCGTACCCAGCACAAGAACAGCCGTACCCAGCACGAGAACAGCCGTACCCAGCACGAAACAGCCGTACCAGCAAGAGAACAGCTGTACCCAGCAAGAGAACAGCCGTACAAGCACGAGACAGCCTAACCCAGCACGAGAACAGCCTAACCCAGCACGAGAACAGCCGTACCCAGCACGAGAACAGCCGTACCCAGCACGAGAACAGCCGTACCCAGCACGAGCACAGTTGTACCCAGCACTGGTACAACAGCCGTACCCAGCACAAGCACAATTGTACCCAGCACTGGTACAGCAGCAGCCAGCACCAGCTCAGAAGCAGCTGAACTCACAGCAGCAGCGAGCACCAGCAAAGCTGATGCAAACATCTAAAAACATCGTGTGCAGCATGAACAGTTAGAACAAGTGTTAAATTTAAGTGTGTACTCAGTGTTAAAATTAAAGTTGCAGTAATTTTTGTGTACAATAGTTTTCATAAACTGTATTGTAGTACTCAACATACAACAGAACTACTTTTAATCAACACAGTGCTAACGGCATAATGCACTGCAGTACGTATTTACTGTAGAGCATTCACAACTTCACGAAACTTCAAGATGGACATAACTTCAACAATAAGGTAAATTTATGAATTACAGTATTTTTTAGTAGAGAAGTAATATATAGGTACAGTATGTAATATGATAATGCATTTTTATTGTGTACAAGAAAAAAAAAGACACTGACACAAACCCCTCCTGAAGGTCACCTCTTGCAACGAATCCAACGCTCCAACGAACTGGGGTTGGTCCCATATAGTATGTTGAATCGAGGTTGTACTGTACTGTATTGTATTCTCAGACCCTTTTAAATTATGTAAAACTCACAAACTTAAAAAAAAAAGTATTTTTTTTTTTACAAAAAAAACGACCTTAACCAAAGATCTAAACAATTTGCTTTAAGAAGTATTAAAACATCACATATTAATATAGGAAGTTAAATAAAAAGTCATATGAGCTAAAGGAGGATATTGAGAAAACCACTCTTTCTCCTAAGGATGCTAAAAGTATTTCAGCAGAATTTAAAATTAGACATTGAATGTATTGAAACGCTTTCCTAGTAGGCTCTCAGTAGCTCCCATTCACTTAACACTTTCGTCCGGGGACGACGCAATGCTGCGTCGTCAGTTTACTGTCAATCTCGGTTTACTAAAATAATTGCCAAAATCAGGTTTTTATCGGATTTTTTTGGAGTGGAGTGGAGTGGTGGTGGAGTGGATAAAACAAATGTTCAACCCATGTCATGTTCAACACACAACACTGATGTGATAAGTACAAAAAGTTGTATTATTTTGTATATTTCCTTTTTGTTCACACTTTCGCGTATTGTACTGGCAATATTGTTCTTCAATTGGCCCTTATATGCACATATCAATCTAAAGCATTCTATTAGGAACAATTTCATACCTAAATGAGCGCTGTACACGAAAATTGAGATCAGCAACCGTAAAATACTAAACATTTGTGGGCAGGAAATGGGAGTGTAGCTGGAAAGCGTCTGAGCACTCACTCGTGGCTAACCCGTGGCCCGTCTTCAACTCGTCGGCGGGTGGAGCGTGACCAGGTTTTTTATTTTATATGCTAATATTCCTCTAGAGAATTCTATTGCAAACCCATTGATACCAAAATGAAAGACCTAGGACGAAATTGAGGTGACCAGAGTGAAAAGAGTGAACACATTTTGTCGCTTTTGTGCGCTCCTGGGTAATTCGTTCGCACTTTCTCCGTTTGCTGCAGGTATTAGCCGGGCTTTTGGAGTTTATATGCATTTAGTGCTGTAGAGAATTCTATTGCGAACACAATGATACCAAATTTAATCTCGTAGGACGAGAATTGAGGTGGCAAAGTTGAAGAGAGTATGCTCGTTTATTTGTTTTCTGTTTGGGAGTTCTGCCTGCTCGTTCGGCTTTCGGCTTGCAAAATTTCACCAGCTGTACTTTGTTTCGAGATTCCTACCTGTCTGGGTGCTTGACTTGGTAGATGGCAGATATAGACTACTTCCAAATACACTGGGGTGCCAATAGACCATTGCTACTCGTGCCTCTCTGAGGGGGGGCCAGGCTCTGGTTTGTGGTCTCTGGTAGGGCTAGAACTCCATCGATTGACTGTTGCCACGGTCAAATATATACCCATCAGCCCGGTATAGCTCCAGGGCTCTCCACAAACAAGACAAAACAAGACCTTAACACTGCAAGGGGTAAGAAAACATTATTGCTACCCTATAGGTGTTACAAGAAAGCAGTACTCTACCTTAACTGTGCCCAAGTCCATTGGATGTTTGATGATCTCGTGGTAATCCGACAACCCCAGAAGATCAGCATCCACTGGCTTATAAAAGGGCCACGCATAACCCTGAAAAAGAAGAATTTTTGTAAAAATTAAGAACGTCCTTTTTAAATATCGTTTACTTTAATTTTAAAATAAAAAGTGATTGATGCAAATTCTGACATACAGTATATTAAGTAATTCGTATCTTATACCAATCAGTAATGTAACATTAGTAAGCAAATTATATATTTTAGGAAGTAATACATTTTTAACTTGCTGAACTTTCTATGTAATAATAAACTGAACAACTTCTAAATACAGTGGTTCATCACTCGAGGTTCCACTGTACAATGTAAGCAATAAGGTTTGCATATTGATAAATCATAATCAGAAACTATAATACCTACCTACCTACCTACAGTCATACACATACATACATATATTGTTGAATATGACTGAAAGGGCAAGGTTAATGATTCTGACACAAATCTCCTAAACATTTTTTTTTTTTTTTTACAAATATTGAGAAGATTCCTGTAAGAATAATTAAGCTTACCCTTTCGGTCATAATCAACAACATGTGTTTACAAGAAAGACTGCTACCAAAATATACTAATTTATATAAAATATATTATATATTACGGTTCACTTTAATATCATGAATAAATACACTGATAATAATGACATGTGAGAGGATACGTGATTTAAGTCCTCTAGAAAAAAATGTTCATCTATTGCAATATTTTTCAGGCTAAGGTTTCCACCTGTGTCCACTTTGCGTGTGCCCCTTGTGTTAAATAGCCTGTCTTTATCTACCCTATCAATTCCCTTTAGAATCTTGAATGTGGTGATCATGTCCCCCCCCAACTCTTCTGTCTTCCAGCGAAGTGAGGTTTAATTCCCGTAGTCTCTCCTCGTAGCTCAAGCCTCTCAGCTCGGGTATTAGTCTGGTGGCAAACCTTTGAACCTTTTCCAGTTTATTCTTATCCTTGACTAGATATGGACTCCATGCTGGGGCTGCATACTCCAGGATTGGCCTGACATATGTGGTATACAAAGTTCTGAATGATTCTTTACACAAGTTTCTGAATGCCGCTCGTATGTTGGACAGCCTAGCATATGCCGCTGATGTTATCCTCTTGATATGTGCTGCAGGAGACAGGTCTGGCGTGATATAAACCCCCAAGTCTTTTTCTTTCTCTGACTCCTGAAGAATTTCCTCTTCCAGATGATTTCTTGTATCTGGCCTCCTGCTCCCTACACCTATCTTCATTACATTACATTTGCTTGGGTTAAACTCTAACAACAATTTGTTTTACCATTCCTTCAGCTTGTCTAGGTCTTCTTGAAGCCTCAAACAGTCCTCTTCTGTTTTAATCCTTCTCATAATTTTGGCATCGTCCGCAAACATTGAGAGAAAAGAATCGATACCCTCCGGGAAATCATTTACATATATCAGAAACAAGATAGGACCGAGTACAGAGCCCTGTGGGACTCCACTGGTGACTTCACGCCAATCGGAGATCTCACCCCTCATCGTAACTCTCTGCTTCCTATTGCTTAGGTACTCCCTTATCCACTGGAGCACCTTACCAGCAACACCTGCCTGTCTATCCAGCTTATGTACCAGCCTCTTATGAGGTACTGTGTCAAAGGCTTTCCGACAATCCAAGAAAATGCAGTCCGCTTAATCTTTGTCACCTGATCGTAGAATTCTATCAAGCCTGTAAGGCAAGATTTACCCTCCCTGAACCCATGTTGGCGATTTGTCATGAAGTCCCTTCTCTCCAGATGTGTTACCAAGTTTGTTCTCGCGATCTTCTCCATCACCTTGCATGGTATACAAGTCAAGGACACTGGCCTGTAGTTCAGTGCCTCTTGCCTGTCGCCCTTTTTGTATATTGAGACCACATTTGCCGTCTTCCATATTTCTGGTAGGTCCCCCGTCTCCAGTGGCTTACTATACACTATGGAGAGTGGCAAGCAAAGTGCCTCTGCACACTCTTTCAGTATCCAAGGTGAGATTCTGTCTGGACCAACAGCCTTTCTAACATCCAGATCCAGCAGGTGTCTCTTGACCTCCTCTCTCGTAATTTCGAACTCTTCCAAGACCGCCTGGTTTACCTCCCTTTCTCCTAGCACAGTGACCTCACCTTGTTCTATTGTGAAGACCTCCTGCAACCTCTAGTCGAGTTCTTCACACACCTCTTTGTCATTCTCTGTGTACCTGTCCTCGCCTGTTTTAAGTTTCAATACCTGTTCTTTCACTGTTGTTTTCCTTCTGATGTGACTGTGGAGTAGCTTTGGTTCGGTCTTGGCTTTGTTTGCTATATCATTTTCAAAACTTTTCTCTGCTTCTCTTCTCACCCTGACGTATCATTCCTGGTTCTCTGGTATCTCTCTCTGCTTTCTGGTGTTCTGTTATTCCGGAAGTTCCTCCACGCCTGGTTGATACCTGGTTGATACCTGGTTGATGGGGTTCTGGGAGTTCTTCTACTCCCCAAGCCCGGCCCGAGGCCAGGCTCGACTTGTGAGAGCTTGGTCCACCAGGCTGTTGCTTGGAGCGGCCCGCAGGCCCACATACCCACCACAGCCCGGGTGGACCGGAACTTCTCTTAGAAAACTGTCCAGTTTTCTCTTGAAAATGTCCACGGTTGTTCCGGCAATATTTCTTATAGTCGCTGGGAGGATGTTGAACAACCGCGGACCTCTGATGTTTATACAGTGCTCTCTGATTGTGCCTATGGCACCTCTGCTCTTCACTGGATCAATCTTGCACTTTCTTCCATATCGTTCACTCCAGTACGTTGTTATTTTACTGTGCAGATTTGGGACCTGGCCCTCCAGTACTTTCCATGTGTATATTATTTGGTATCTCTCTCGTCTCCTTTCTAGAGAGTACATTTGGAGAGCTTTGAGACGATCCCAATAATTTAGGTGCTTTATCTCGTCTATGCGTGCCGTATATGTTCTCTGTATTCCCTCTATTTCAGCAATCTCTCCTGCTCTGAAGGGGGAAGCGAGTACTGAGCAGTACTCGAGACAGGACAACACAAGTGACTTGAAGAGTACAACCATTGTGATGGGATCCCTGGATTTGAAAGTTCTCGTAATCCATCCGATCATTTTTCTGGCTGACGCAATATTTGCTTGGTTATGCTCCCTAAACGTTAGATCGTCTGACATCATTATTCCCAAATCCTTGACATGCTGTTTTTCTACTATGGGAAGATTTGATTGTGTTTTGTACCCTGTATTATGTTTCAGATCCTCATTTTTGCCGTACCTGAGTACCTGAAATTTATCACTGTTAAACATCATGTTATTTTCTGCTGCCCAATC
The DNA here is from genome assembly GCA_020271785.1 of Procambarus virginalis. Classification (NCBI taxonomy): domain Eukaryota; kingdom Metazoa; phylum Arthropoda; class Malacostraca; order Decapoda; family Cambaridae; genus Procambarus; species Procambarus virginalis. The sequence continues at coordinate 18,157,479 of WNGS01160430.1, forward strand.
GAAAACTTTGTTGACATCTGCTTGTTGTTTTTCAATGTCTTCAGCAGAGGTAATTTTCATGCTGATTTTTGTGTCATCTGCAAAGGACGACACGAAGCTGTGACGTGTATTTTTGTCTATATCAGATATGAGAATAAGGAACAGTAGTGGTGCAAGGACTGTACCTTGAGGTACAGAGCTTTTAACATCGCTTGGACTCGATTTTATCTGATTGACTGTTACTCTTTGTGTTCTGTTCGACAGGAAATTGAGTATCCAGTGTCCTACTTTTCCAGTTATTCCCATTGACCTCATTTTGTGAGCTATCACCCCATGGTCACATTTGTCGAACGCCTTTGCAAAGTCTGTGTATACAACATCAGCATTTTGCTTTTCTTCTAGGGCTTCTGTGATTTTGTCATAGTGGTTGAGTAACTGTGACAGACAGGATCTTCCCGCTCTAAATCCATGTTGTCCTGGGTTGTGCAATTCATTTTTTTCAATTCGCCCTTTTGTTCAGTTTCTTCGCTTCCATACATGCCCTATTATACCATGGATTTTTCTGTTACTTCTCGGATTTTTCCCTTTGGCCGGGATGAACCGTTTACTGCCTCCTGACACTTTTGGGTAACATAGTCCATCATATCCTGTACAGACTTATCTCTGAGGTCTGTGTCCCAAGGTATTTCACATAGAATACTTCTCATCTGTTCGTAATTCCCCTTGCGGTATTCCAGCTTTTTGATTCCTAGTTCTTTTTTGGGGGAGATAATTCCTAGCTCTACCAGGTACTCAAAGTTCAATACACTGTGGTCACTCATTCCCAAGGGCGCTTCCATCTTAACTTCCCTTATATCCCACTCATTTAAGGTAAATACCAAATCAAGCATTGCTGGTTCATCTTCTCCTCTCATTCTTGTTGGTTCTTTGATGTGCTGGCTTAGAAAGTTTCTTGTTGCCACGTCCAGCAGCTTAGCTCTCCATGTTTCTGGTCCGCCATGCGGGTCTGTTCTCCCAATCTATCTTCCCATGGTTGAAGTCTCCATAATTAGTAGTCCATATTCATTCCTGCTAGCAACAGAAGCTGCTCTTTCCATTATGTTAATGGTGGCCATGTTGTTTCTATCATATTCCTGTCTAGGTCTTCTGTCATTTGGTGGTGGATTATATATGACTACGACTATAATTTTTTTCCCTCCATTTGTTATGGTACCTGTTATGTAGTCACTGAAACCTTCACAGCCCGGAACAACCATCCCCTCAATATCCCAGCCTTTTCTTACCAGTAGAGCTACACCACCACCACCTCTTCCTTCCCTCTCTTTCCTCATGACATAATAGTCCTGTGGGAACACTGCATTTGTTATCGTTTTCGTTAGCTTTGTTTCTGTGAGGGCTATTATGTCTGAGTTTTCCTCTAATACACGTTCTCCAAGCTCATTTGCGTGCGCGTGCGTGCATGTAATTACCTAAGTGTAGTTACAGGATGAGAGCTATGCTCGTGGTGTGCGTGTGTGTGTGTGTGTGTGTGTGTGTGTGTATAATTACAGGATGAGAGCTACGCTCGTGGTGTCCCGTCTTCCCAGCACTGTTTGTCATATAACACTTTGAAACTACTGATGGTCTTGACCTCCACCACCTTCTCCCCTAACTTGTTCCAACCGTCTACCACTCTGTTTGCGAAAGTGAATTTTCTTATATTTCTTTGGCATCTGTGTTTAGCTAGTTTATATCTATGACCTCTTGTTCTTAAAGTTCCAGGTCTCGGGAAATCTTCCCTATCGATTTTATCAATTCCTGTTACTATTTTGTATGTAGTGACACACATACACACACACTGATTCAAAAGGTGACACCCCTAGGGTCAACACTTGCATTATAGGAGCTCCAGCATATTTCAACAATCCTAAGTATTGTAGTACAGGTTGATGATAGTGAGTGGTGTCCCAGAGAACATAAAGGTATGCTGCTTTTGAAAAATAGGTGAGATAACAGGAATGTGCTAAGGGAAGTGAAATATTGGATGAGAAAAAGTTGCCCTAGTGTTTCCAGTGCAAAGAAGACCATTTAAGATCGCTGCCGGCAAAAGGAAAAACAAAACAGAGCTTGATTTTGTGGGATTCAATGAAGAAAGCATTGATATTAGCAGTCTACATAAGTTGGTAAAATTAGATTACCAACCCCCAAAGACTTGGGGGTTGACATCACACCAGACCTGTCCCCTGCAGCCCATATCAAGAGGATAACATCAGCGGCATATGCCAGGCTGGCCAACATAAGCACGGCATTCAGAAACATGTGTAAAGAATCATTCAGAACTTTGTATACCACGTATGTCAGGCCAAGCCTGGAGTATGCAGCCCCAGAATGGAGTCCATATCTAGTCAAGGATAAGACCAAACTGGAAAAGATTCAAAGGTTTGCCACCAGACTAGTACCTGAGCAGAGAGGTATGAGCTACGAGGAGAGGCTACGAGAATTAAACCTCACTTCGCTGGAAGACAGAAGAGTTAAGGGGGGACATGATCACCACATTCAAGATTCTCAAGGGAATTGATAGGGTCCCAGAGTAGGGTAGAAAAAGACAGGCTATTTAACACAAGGAGCACACACATTAGGGGACACAGGTGGAAACTGAGTGCCCAAATGAGCCACGAGATATTAGAAAGAACTTTTTTTAGTGTCAGAGTGGTTGACAAATGGAATGTATTAGGAAGTGATGTGGTGGAGGCTGACTCCATACACAGTTTCAAGTGTAGATATGATAGAGCCCAATAGGCTCAGGAACCTGTACACCTGTTGATTGACGGTTGAGGGGCGGGACCAAAGAGCCAGAGCTCAACCCCCACAAGCACAATTAGGTGAGTACACGCACAGAACGTAACAGTTCCGTAATAACAGAACACCAGAAAGTAGAGAGAGATACCAGAGAACCAGGAACGAGTATATTAGTGTGAGAAGAGCAGCTGAGAAAAGGTATGAAAATGAAATAGCTAATAAAGCCAAGACCGAACCAAAGCTACTACACAGTCACATCAGGAGGTAAACAACAGTGAAGGAACAGGTAATGAAACTTAGAACAGGTGAGGACAGGTACACAGAGAATGACAAAGAGGTGTGTGAAGAACTCAACAAAAGGTTCCAGTAGGTCTTTACAATAGAACAAGGAGAGATCACGGCGCTAGGAGAGGTGGCAGCAAACCAGGCGACCTTGGAAGGGTTCGAAATTACAAAAGATGAGGTCAAGAGGCACCTATTGGAGCTGGACGTGAGACAGGCTGTTGGGCCGGATGGAATCTAACCATGGGTATTGAAAGAGTGTGCAGGAGCACTTTGTGTGCCACTCTCTATAGTGTATAGTACGTCACTGGAAACAGGCGACCTACCAGAAATATGGAAGACAGCTAATGTAGTCCCAATATACAAAAAGGGCGACAGACAAGAGGCACTGAACTACAAGCCAGTGTCCTTAACTTGTATACCATGCAAGGTGATGGAGAAGATTGTGAGGAAAAACCTAGTGAGGAAAAACCTAGTAACACATCTGGAGAGAAGGGATTTCATGACAACCCATCAACATGGGTTCAGGGAGGGTAAATCTTGCCTTACAGGCTTAATAGAATTCTATGATCAGGTGACAAAGATTAAGCAAGAAAGAGAAGGATGGGCGGACTGCATTTTTTTGGACTGTCGGTAAGCCTTTGACACCGTACCCCATAAAAGGCTGATGCATAAGCTGGAGAAACAGGCAGGAGTAACTGGTAGGGTGCTCCAGTGGATAACGGAGTACCTAAGCAATAGGAAGCAGAGAGTTACAGTGAGAGGCGAGACCTTCTTCTTCTTGAGATGATTTCAGGGCTTTAGTGTCCCAGCGGCCCGGTCCTCGACCAGGCCTCCACCCCCAGGAAGCAGCCTGTGACAGCTGATTAACATCCAGGTACCTATTTTACTGCTAGGTAACAGGGGCATAGGGTGAAAGAAACTCTGCCCATTGTTTCTCGCCAGCACCTGGGATCGAACCAGGACCACAGGATCACAAGTCCAGCGTGCTGTCCACTCGGCCGATCGGCTCCCTCAGTACCTAAGCAATAGGAAGCAGAGGGTTACACTAAGATTGGCGTGAAGTCACCAGTGGAGTCCCACAGGGCTCTGAACTCGGACCTATCCTGTTTCTGATATACGTAAATGATCTCCCAGAGGGTATAGACTCATTCCTCTCAATGTTTGCTGGCCAAAATTATGAGAAGGATTAAGACAGAGGAGGACAGCTTGAGGCTTCAAGAAGACCTGGACAAGCTGCAGGAATGGTCGAACAAATGGTTGTTAGAGTTTAACCCAAGCAAATGTAATGTAATGAAGATAGGTGTAAGGAGCAGGAGACCAGACACAAGGTATTATTTGGGAAACGAAATCCTGCAAGAGTCAGAGAGAGAAAAAGACCGGGGGTTGATATCACGCCAGACCTGTCCCCTGAAGCTCATATCAAGAGGATAACATCAGCGGCATATGCCAGGTTGGCTGACATAAGAACGGCCTTTAGAAACTTGTGTAAGGAATCTTTCAGAACATTATATACCACATATGTCAGACCAATCCTGCAGTATGCGACTCCAGCATGGAGTCCATATCTAGTCAAGCATAAGACTAAACTGGAAAAGGTTCAAAGGTTTGCCACCAGACTAGTACCCGAGCTGAGAGGTATGAGCTACGAGGAGAGACTACGGGAATTAAACCTCACTTCGTTGGAAGACAGAAGAGTTAGGGGGGACATGATCACCACATTCAAGATTCTCAAGGGAATCGACAGGGTTGATAAAAACAGGCTATTTAACACAAGGGGCACACGCACTAGGGGACACAGGTGGAAACTGAGTGCCCAAATGAGCCACAGAGATATTAGAAAGAACTTTTTTAGTGTCAGAGTGGTTGACAAATGGAATGCATTAGGAAGTGATGTGGTGGAGGCTGACATGTGGTGGAGGCTGACTCCATACACAGTTTCAAGTGTAGATATGATAGAGCCCAATAGGCTCAGGAACCTGTACACCTGTTGATTGATGTTGAGAGGCGGGACCAAAGAGCCAGAGCTTAACCCCGCAAGCACAACTAGGTGAGTACAACTAAGTGAGTACGTACACACACACACACACAACACACTGGGAAGACGGGACACCACGAGCGTAGCTCTCATCCTGTAACTACACTCTTGCTGGGAAGACGGGAAACACGAGCGTAGCTCTCATCCTGTAACTACACTTAGGTAATTACCTAGGTAATTACACACACACCCACACACACAACACACACACACACACACAACACACAACACAATTAAAACTAAATGGGTAGAACACCTGGGAGAAATGATATAATATCAGACCGACAGTATGGTTTTCGATCTGGAAGATCCTGTGTAACGAACTTACTCAGTTTTTATGATCGAGCAACAGAGATTTTACAGGAAAGAGATGGTTGGGTTGACTGCATCTATCTGGACCTAAAAAAGGCTTTCGACAGAGTTCCCATAAGAGGTTGTTCTGGAAACTGGAACATATTGGAGGGGTGACGGGTAAGCTACTAACATGGATGAAAAATTTCCTAACTGACAGAAAAATGAGGGCCGTAATCAGAGGCAAGGTATCGGATTGGAGGAATGTCACGAGTGGAGTACCACAGGGTTCAGTTCTTGCACGGTAATGTTCATTGTCTACATAAACGATCTACCAGAGGGATTACAGAATTACATGAACATGTTTGCTGATGATGCTAAGATAATAGGGAAGATAAGAACCTAGATGATTGTCATGCCCTTCAAGAAGACCTGGACAAAATAAGTATTTGGAGCAACACTTGGCAAATGGAATTTAATGTGAATAAATGCCATGTTATGGAATGTGGAATTGGTGAACATAGACCCCACACAACCTATAAATTATGTGAGAAATCTTTAAAGAATTCTGATAAAGAAAGGATCTAGGGGTGGTTTTAGATAGAAAACTGTCACCTGAGGACCACATCAAGAACATTGTGCGAGGAGCCTATGCTACACTTTCTAACCTAAGAATTGCTTTTAAATACATGGATGGAGAAATACTAAAGAAATTGTTCACGACTTTTATTAGACCAAAGCTGGAATATGCAGCGGTTGTATGGTGCCCTTATCTTAAGAAGCACATCAACAAACTGGAAAAGGTGCAACGACATGCCACTAAGTGGCTCCCAGAAATGAAGGACAAGAGCTATGAGGAGAGGTTAGAGGCATTAAATATGCAAAAACTAGAAGATAGAGAAAAAAGAGGCGATATGATCACTACGTACAAAATAGTAACAGGAATTGATAAAATCGACAGGGAAGATTTCTGAGACCTGGAACTTCAAGAACAAGAGGTCATAGATTTAAACTAGCTAAACACAGATGCCGAAGAAACGTAAGAAAATTCACCTTCGCAAATAGAGTGGTAGACGGTTGGAACAAGTTAAGTGAGAAGGTGGTGGAGGCCAAACCGTCAGTAGTTTCAAAGCGTTATATGACAAAGAGTGCTGGGAAGACGGGACACCACGAGCGTAGCTCTCATCCTGTAACTACACTTAGGTAATTACACTTAGGTAATTACACACACACACACACACAACACACACACCCCACACACACTTATATAGTATAGCTATAAACTATATTAGGTCCTCACATGCCCACTTGGGGACTGTCCTCACATGCCCACTGCCAAAGATGTGTGATGTGAAGTGTCAAAATGTGTATATAGGCAAAACTACAATGTCTCTCCCTAGCAATTAACAATGCACAAGCAACAGGGCTCCATCAAGGAACATATAATCTCCTCACACAGCAAGACCATCACCAGAGAAATCTTAACAAGCAACACAGAAATTATCGACAGGTACAATAACAATAGGAGACTCTACATCAGCGAGGCCCTAAACATAGTCAAAACCAGCAATCAACAGTCAATTAACACATAATTACATTCTATCCACTTCAAGACCCCGAACCAACACAAACAGTTGAAGCAAGAACATAAAATACGCAATAAATAGCCTAAATACCCACATGCCATTCATGTACTTGTTCATCTCAATCATGTCCTGTATCTTCTCACCCCAAGCAAATATAAACCTTGGCATTGCATGTAAACTTGTCTTTGAAAATGTAAGGAGTGACTTGCGAAATGCTTCCCTAGGCGCCTCACCATATGTAAAGAGGCAAGCTGCTAATACTCTCCAGAGTGAAATACTGTACTGTACTGTTGCACAATGACAGCCCCTTTAAAAGCTGAAGAAATTTCTGACCTGGAGAGCGTGCAGAGATCCTTTACGGCTAGAATCCACTCAGTAAAACATCTAAACCACTGGGACTGACTAAAATGCCTAAATCTGTATTCTCTTGAGCAAAGGCAGGAGAGATACAAATAATTTACTCATGGAAAATTTAGTAGTAGAAGGGCTGGTCACAAGCCTGCACACAGAAATAACACCACAAGAGGCCAGAAGGCATGGTAGGATGCGCAGAATACCCCATTGAAAAGCAGAGGTGCAATAGGTACTCTGAGAGAGAACTCAGATCACAAGATCTGATCAACATCAGAGGCCCGAGACTGTTCAACACGCTTCCACTACACATAGGGGAATACCTGGCCGACCCTACAGTGTTCAAGAGAGAACTTGATAATCACCTCCAAAGGATACCTGATCAACCAGGCTGTGACTCATATGTCAGGCTGTGAGTAGATGCGTCCAACAGCCTGGATGACCAGTCCAGCAAGACCTGGTCGATGACCGGGCCGCAGAGACACTAAGCCCCGAAACCATCTCAAGGTAACCACATATGTAAGGTCAATCCTGGAGTATGTGGCCCAGCATCGAGCCCGTACCTTGTCAAGTTGGACGAAGACGAAGCTGGAAAAAATTAAGAGGTATGCTACTAGGCTGGTCCCAGAACTAAAGGCATGAGTTACGAGGAAGGCTAAGTGAACTGAACCTCACGTCACTGGAAGATAGAAGAGCTCAGGGAGACATGATCACCATATACAAAATTCTTAGGGAATTGACGGGGAAGACAAGGATGGATTATTTAACA
>WNGS01160430.1:18178840-18195904 GCA_020271785.1 Procambarus virginalis
TAAGAAAAAAATTTGAGAAAATATATTAATTCAGGAAAACTTGGCTTATTAGGCAAATCGGGCCTTGCATAGTAGGCTGAGAAGTGCATTCTGGCTACTAGGTACGACATATATATAATATTATATATATATATATATATATATATATCTATATATATATATATATATATATATATATATATATATGAATGAGATAATCCACATGTATATATAGAGGGGATGCACATTTTTGTATGAGAGATGCACATGTGGAATGCTGTTGCACACTAGCAGCCCCATTCAAAGCTGGAGAAATTGCTGACCTGAAGAACACCCAGATCTTTTACTGCTAGAATCCACTCTATAAAACATCTAAATTATTGCGACTACTTCCTAGCAGTCGCAATATTCTGTATTGCAATATCCGCATATTCGAATCTGTATTCCTAGAGTGCAGGCAGGAGATATATATTATTTACACTTGGAAAATACTAATAGGAGTGCTTGCAAATCTGCACACAGAAACTACACACGAGACTGGACGATATGGCACGATGTGGAAAAAGAGCCCTATTGTAAAGCAGAGGTATGGCCAAATTAAAACTTTAAAAAGGACATTAACATAAAAAGGACAAGAATTTTCAGCACTCTTACCCTACATATATGGGCATAACTGGCCAACCTCTCACAGTGTTCCAAAGAAAACTCAACAAACACCTTGAAAGGATACCTCGTCAACCAGGCTGTGAGCAGCTACATCCAACAGCCTGGTTGACCAGACCACCAACCAGGAGGCCTTGTCAGAGACCGGGTCACAAGGACAATGATTCTCTGAATCATTGACAGGAACGAGGGGTGCACATACAGTACATGTATGAGAGGATGTACACAAATGTATGAGGAGTCACATAAACGAATGAGAGAACGCACATGGATGAATAAAGATTAATGCTAATGAATGAGAGGATGTATATCACAACTCGAGCCTGGGCCCCAGGATGGGCTCGGGGAGTAGAAGAACTCCCAGAACCCTCACCAGGTAGGCTCCAGGTATACAGATGTTCCAAATCTGCACATGGAAATAACTCCACATAAAACCAGGAGGTATGGCTCGATGTGCAATACAGTCCTAGTGAAAAGCAGACATGCAGTAGGTACGCTGAAAGAGAACTCTATCAACATTAAAACTATCGCACCCTTCGAACACCCCTGGAGTTCACAATTTTTCTCTTGAGTCAGAGTCGTGGACGCGAGCGGCGTCCATTTTAAAATATTAACTAAAATTTTAAATTTTATCTGATCAATCTGGGAGTGGTTTTAAAATGAGTACCTTTAGACTGCGAACAATTTGATACCAAAATGAAAGATGTAGCACGAAAATTGATGTCAGAACACTGGAAAGATTATAAATACTTTTTTTGGTCCATATTTTAAAATATTTGTTACAATTCTATTTATTGTGTTATTAAAATGTGCACCTCTCGATTGCACACAATTTGAAACCAAAATGAAGGATATAACACAAAAATTGATGTCAGATCACTGGAAAGATATAAATAATTTTGTGATGAGCGTCCAAAATTTAAAATACAGTATTTGTTTAAAATTTTATTTATTTGCTCCATTATTATGGGACTAGTTTTAAAATGCGTGCTTTTATATTGCGAACAATTTGATACCAAAATGGAAGACGTAGCACGAAATTGATGTATCAACTGAACGAGTTACACATTAGGTTGCAGTGTGCCAATTGGTGCTCGTTCACGGGTAACTTTAGGCTTTGCTGCAGGGAAGCACGCCAGGCTTTTGGACATTGTATGCATACACACCTGCAGGGAATTTAATTACAAACATAATGATACCAAAACGAACGACGTAGCACGAAAATAAAGGTGAGAAAACTAAAACAAGTGTAGACATTTCAGTGTTGCCACGCGATCGCGCGCACCACCAGGAGCCATCCCTGCATATCTGCAGAGCGCACGCTCTGCACGCAATAGTGTTAAAGAGCCGAGACTTTGCAACACTCCCTCTACACATTCGGGGCAAAACTGGCACAATGGAGAGTTAGGGGCATAACTCTCACAATCTTCAATATAGAACTAGAAAAACACTTCCAAAAGATAACTGATCAACCAGGCTGTGATTCATTATCAGGCTGCAAACAGCTGCATTTAACAGCCAGGTTGACCAGTCCACTAACCAGGTGGCTTGATCAGACAAGGCTATGAGGGGACATGATCCCTGGAACCAATAAAAAGTAAGACAACTGGCAAATCAGATATGTATGAGCAGCTGCACACACACACATACAGTAAGAGGGGGCTGCACACACACACACAGTACGAGGGGGCTGCACACACACACACAGTATGAGGAGGTGCACACAGGTGTATGAGGGGGTGCACACAGGTGTATGAGGGGGTGCACACAGGTGCATGAGGGAGTGCACACAGGTGTATGAGGGAGTGCATACAGGTGTATGAGGGAGTGCACACAGGTGTATGAGGGAGTGCACACAGGTGTATGAAGGGGGTGCACAAAGGTGTATGAGGGGGTGCACACAGGTGTATGAGGGGTGCACACAGGTGTATGAGGGGGTGCACACAGGTGTATGAGGGGGTGCACACAGGTGTACGAGGGGGTGCACACAGGTGTATGAGGGGGTGCACACAGGTGTATGAGGGGGTGCACACAGGTGTATGAGGGGGTGCACACAGGTGTATGAGGGAGTGCACACAGGTGTATGAGGGGGGTGCACACAGGTGTATGAGGGGGTGCACATAGGTGTATGAAGGAGTGTACACAGGTGTATGAGGGGTGCACACAGAGGTGTATGAGGGTGTGCACACTGGTGTATGAGGGTGTGCACACAGGTGTATGAGGGTGTGCACACAGGTGTATGAGGGTGTGCACACAGGTGTACGAGGGAGTGCACACAGGTGTATGAGGGGGTGCACACAGGTGTATGAGGAGTGCACACAGGTGTATGAGGGAGTGCACACAGGTGTATGAGGTGCACACAGGTGTATGAGGGGGTGCACACAGGTGTATGAGGTGCACACAGGTGTATGAGGTGCACACAGGTGTATGAGGAGGTGCACACAGGTGTATGAGGAGGTGCACACAGGTGTATGAGGTGCACACAGGTGTATGAGGAGGTGCACACAGGTGTATGAGGAGGTGCACACAGGTGTATGAGGGGGTGCACACAGGTGTATGAGGAGGTGCACACAGGTGTATGAGGGGGTGCACACAGGTGTATGAGACCAAACAAATGACTTTGCAGTAATACTAGTTTGCATATTAAAAAAACTCCCCCCTCCCCCAAACAAAAAACTTCATAGTAACCATGCTTATATTTTAAAAAGCTAAATATGAAACAAACAAATTTAAAAACATGTTCAAGGATAAACTTGACTTGGGCCTTTTAAGCAAACTTATATACAATATTTTATAAACTACATTTTAAAAAAATTAACAAAATATTTACACAAGAGCCAGAAGTGAATCATTATTGCACCATGTGGCTCACTGATCCATGCTCAATTGACTTTGTGCCATGTTTAAATATTTGTTGAAATACAAAACTTAAAAAATTATACAAAAACACATTATTAACCCTTAAGTTGTGCATCGCATCATATGATGCTCTGACCGCCTTGCAGTAAATTGCGCATCGCATCATATGATGCTTTGGAGTACTACGCAAGATTTAAACGGCCCGCAGATACACGGGGTTCACCACACCATTGATTCCAAAAATGGAATCAATACAGGAAGAGGCCAAACCCCCAATCATACCAGCGATACAAAGATGCGAGAAACAACTACACGGCAGTGAGGAGAGAGGCAGAAAGAAATTTTGAAAAAGGGATTGCAGACAAATGTAAAACAGAACCAGGTCTATTCTATAAATTCATAAACAACAAATTGCAGGTAAAGGATAATATTCAGAGGTTGACAGTGGGAAATAGATTCACAGAAAATGAAAAGGAAATGTGTGAAACATTAAACGAAAAGTTCCAAAGTGTGTTTGTACAAAATGAAATCTTCAGGGAACCAGATACAATAAGAATTCCAGAGAACAACATAGAGCACATAGAGGTGTCTAGAGATGAAGTGGAAAAAATGCTCAAGGAGCTAAATAAGAACAAAGCACTTGGTCCAGATGAAGTTTCGCCATGGGTTCTGAGAGAATGTGCACCCGAGCTCAGCATTCCTCTTCAACTGATTTTTCAGGCATCCCTGTTTACAGGAGTTGTAGCTGATGTGTGGAAAAAGGCTAACATAGTTCCAATCTACAAAAGTGGAAGCAGGGAAGACCCCCTTAACTATAGACCGGTATCATTGACAAGTGTAATAGTCAAAATATTGGAAAAAATAATTAAAACTAAATGGGTAGAACACCTGGAGAGAAATGATATAATATCAGACAGACAGTATGGTTTTCGATCGGAAAGATCCTGTGTATCGAATTTACTCAGTTTCTATGACCGAGCAACAGAGATATTACAGGAAAGAGGTTGACTGCATCTATCTGGACCTAAAAAAGGCTTTCGACAGAGTTCCACATAAGAGGTTGTTCTGGAAACTGGAAAATATTGGAGGGGTGACAGGTAAGCTTCTAACATGGATGAAAAATTTTCTGACTGATAGAAAAATGAGGGCAGTGATCAGAGGCAATGTATTGGACTGGAGAAATGTCACAAGCAGAGTACCACAGGGTTCAGTTCTTGCACCAGTGATGTTTATTGTCTACATAAATGATCTACCAGTTGGTATACAGAATTATATGAACATGTTTGCTGATGATGCTAAGATAATAGGAAGGATAAGAAATTTAGATGATTGTCATGCCCTTCAAGATGACCTGGACAAAATAAGTACATGGAGCGCCACTTGGCAAATGGAATTCAATGTTAATAAATGCCATGTTATGGAATGTGGAATAGGAGAACATAGACCCCACACAACCTATATATTATGTGAGAAATCTTTAAGAATTCTGATAAAGAAAGAGATCTAGGGGTGGTTCTAGATAGAAAACTATCACCTGAGGACCACCTGGTTGATACCTGGTTGATGGGGTTCTGGGAGTTCTTCTACTCCCCAAGCCCGGCCCGAGGCCAGGCTCGACTTGTGAGAGTTTGATCCACCAGGCTGTTGCTTGGAGCGGCCCGCAGAGCCACATACCCACCACAGCCCGGCTGATCCGGGACTTCTCTTAGGAAACAGTCCAGTTTTCTCTTGAAGATGTCCACGGTTGTTCCGGCAATATTTCTTATAGTCGCTGGGAGGACGTTGAACAACCGCGGACCTCTGATGTTTATACAGTGTTCTCTGATTGTGCCTATGGCACCTCTGCTCTTCACTGGATCAATCTTGCATTTTCTTCCATATCGTTCACTCCAGTACGTTGTTATTTTACTGTGTAGATTTGGGACCTGGCCCTCCAGTATTTTCCACGTGTATATTATTTGGTATCTCTCTCGTCTCCTTTCTAGAGAGTACATTTGGAGAGCTTTGAGACGATCCCAATAATTTAGGTGTTTTATCTCGTCTATGCGTGCCGTATATGTTCTCTGTATTCCCTCTATTTCAGCAATCTCTCCTGCTCTGAAGGGGGAAGTGAGTACTGAGCAGTATTCGAGACGGGACAACACAAGTGACTTGAAGAGTACAACCATTGTGATGGGATCCCTGGATTTGAAAGTTCTCGTAATCCATCCGATCATTTTTCTGGCTGATGCGATATTTGCTTGGTTATGCTCCCTAAACGTTAGATCGTCGGACATCATTATTCCCAAATCCTTGACATGCTGTTTTTCTACTATGGGAAGATTTGATTGTGTTTTGTACCCTGTATTATGTTTCAGATCCTCATTTTTGCCGTACCTGAGTACCTGAAATTTATCACTGTTAAACATCATATTATTTTCTGCTGCCCAATCGAAAACTTTGTTGACATCTGTTTGTAGTTTTTCAATGTCTTCAGCAGAGGTAATTTTCATGCTGATTTTTGTGTCATCTGCGAAGGATGACACGAAGCTGTGACGTGTATTTTTGTCTATATCAGATATGAGAATAAGGAACAGTAGCGGTGCAAGGACTGTACCTTGAGGTACAGAGCTTTTAACATCGCTTGGACTCGATTTTATCTGATTGACTGTTACTCTTTGTGTTCTGTTCGACAGGAAATTGAGTATCCAGCGTCCTACTTTTCCAGTTATTCCCATTGACCTCATTTTGTGAGCTATCACCCCATGGTCACATTTGTCGAAAGCCTTTGCAAAGTCTGTGTATACAACATCTGCATTTTGCTTTTCTTCTAGGGCTTCTGTGATTTTGTCATAGTGGTTGAGTAACTGTGACAGACAGGATCTTCCCGCTCTAAATCCATGTTGTCCTGGATTGTGCAATTCATTGTTTTCCATAAAACTAGAAATTTGATTCCTAATCACTCTTTCAAACACTTTTATTATGTGTGATGTTAGTGCAACTGGCCTATAATTTTTTGCCAAGGCTTTACTCCCCCCCTTGTGCAACGGAGCTATATCTGCAGATTTAAGTGCTGCTGGTATCTCCCCTGTATCCAGGCTCTTTCTCCATATTACGCTGAGTGCTCTCGCTACTGGTACTTTACATTTCTTTATGAATATTGAATTCCATGAGTCAGGCCCAGGGGCTGAGTGCATGGGCATATTGTCAATTTCTCTTTCAAAGTCTTCCGAGTTTGTGGTAATATCCGTTATATTATCTGCAGCTTGAATGTCATTCATAAAGAAGCTGTCTGGGTCATCAACTTTCATGTTGTTAATTGGTGTGCTAAACATAGCCTCATACTGGCTTCTTAGAATTTCACTAATCTCTTTGTTGTCCTCTGTGTACGTACCTTCATTTGTAATTAACGGTCCAATACTGGTCGAGGTTTTGGATTTTGATTTAGCGTATGTGAAAAAATATTTCGGATTTTTCCTTATCTCTTGTATAGCTCTCTGTTCCAATTCCATTTCCTCAGACTCATATGATCGCTTCAACGTTTGTTCGATTTCTTCGATCTCCCTGCTTAGGCTTATTTTCCTTGCTTGTGATAGTTGTGTCTGCCGAAGCATTTCCGTAATTTTTTTCCTTCTCCTGTACAGTCGTCTGCGTTCTCTTTCTAGAGTGTTCCTCTTTCTGCCCCTCCTCACCGGCACGTGCTTCAAGCAGACCTTGTAAGCTTCAGCTGTCAGTTGAGCTATTCCCTGTGTGGGAGTTTTGTCGCTTAAGACCGTCTCCCATTGAATGGTTGAAAGGTCTACATTTATTTTTTCCCAGTCAATCCTCTTATTGTTGAAATTGAATTGATTGAATATTCCTTCTCGCTTGTTGGGTCTCTTAGATCTACTACCGTTATTTATGCTAGTTCGCACTTCAATGAGCTTATGGTCTGAGTATGAAGTATCTGAGATTGTTATGTCTCTGATTAGTTCATCATTGTTTGTGAATAACAAGTCTAGTGTGTTTTCGTTCCTAGTTGGTTCTGTAATCTGTTGATTGAGCGAGAATTTGTCACAGAATCTCAAAAGTTCTCTGACCTGTGGCTGGTTATTTCCCGGGTCATTCCCTGCTATGATATTTGTGTTTGCCATTCTCCATCTTAGACTCGGTAAATTGAAATCTCCAAGGAAGATAATATCTGGAGCTGGGTTTGCTAGGTCATCAAGTATGTTCTCTATTTTGTGCATCTGCTCTGTGAATTCCTCAACCGTTGTATCTGGCGGTTTATATATTAAAATAATAATTAGGTTTAGTTTCTCTACCTTAATTCCAAGTACCTCTACCACCTCATTAGTTGAGTTTAGTAGTTCTGTGCATACCAGGTCCTCTTTAATATACAGACCTACTCCTCCATTTGACCTAGTTTTTCTATCACATCTGTATAAATTATAATTTGGAATCCAGATTTCACCATCCATGTAATCTTTTGTATGAGTTTCCGTGAATGCCCCAAATATGGAGTTTGACTCTAATAGGAGACCATTTATGAACTTGACTTTATTTCTTGACTTTGGCTTTAGACCTTGAATGTTTGCAAAAATGAATGATTGTCCATATTGTGTGTCACTTCTGGAAGGTTTTGGTGGTTCTCCCTCCTCTCTACCCTGACCCAGGGTGTGTTGTTGTGGCAATGGTTTGTCCAGTTTTGGAAGTGATATTGGGGAGTGTGGTAGTCTCTGTGTAGTTGGGGGGTGTAGTATGTGTGGGCTTGATGACGAAATGTAGTCCAGTCTCGGGCATTTCCCCCTCTCCATCCGTACTCCTGCCACGTTTCTGCCTGTCTGTTTCTCCCTCTGTTTCTGCCTGCCTCTAAAAAATGTTCAGGGCTATTATATTGGACTTCCTCTCTTATATAGCGCTGTGTACCTCTGACGTGGAAATCGGGGCAATGAAGATCGTAGCATTTCCTCTCATTAACTGAGAGTTTGCATAGCTTAGGGTGAAAATATCTACACTCAGTATCAAAACGACATCTGCCTTTCCCTAACCAGTTCCGGCATTTCCGTGGGTGCATGAATGAGCATTCCGTGCCTCTGGGCCCATATCTGCACTGTCCTTTTGCATAATACCTGCAAATATTTTCATCTGTGATTGCATTATTCTTGTTTGTATCCGTGTACGACTTGGCTACCTCTGTGATTTTTGTTCCAACTTTCTCGTTTCTGCATTTATTCTCGGTATTACCCTTATCTTTCGCCTTGTTGCTTTCGTCTTTCTCATTCGTCTCATTTTTTATCTCCTTATTCATATCACCAGTTTGCTCTACAATATTGCCTTCATTTTTGTGTACCTCGACGCTATGTCCTTCTACATTGCTACTTTGACTCTCTAAATTCTCAATCCCTGGGTTGTGCTCAGAGTTCGTTGCTGTCTTTATATACTCTGCATATATTTCTGGTAGTTTTTGTGTGAATTGTAGCCTGTGTACTTCAGGAATGTCATTCATTAGTTTGGCAATGTTTTCCCACACCTGTCTGTCACTTTCACAGATCCAGTAGGTACCTTCCCGGTTTGCATATTGTGTAGGTAATCCTGTACAACTCAGGTGAAATCTTATGTTACAAATATTACATACAATGCCTACAACAGTCTTCCGAAGTGCCTTATGGCAGCCTCCACACACCTCCATGTTGGGTTTGTGATGTTATAATATTATATGCATATATTTATAATATTATATATATGTATATATAATATGTATACAGTATATTTATAATATTACATATGTTTATTTGTTAAAGTTTATGTGGGGGTACTTATCGCCTTGTGGAGAAAATATGGTCCTCTTGGGACCGTATAGTTGACCGTTGTTGTCCCAGGTCGGGGGCAGGATGTCACCGGTTGCCAGTTACTTGATTTATACACTGATTATTTGCCTGTATTTTCCTAAGGGAATTTCTGCTTTCTTCCGGCTTACAATGTTATTAACTTACTCTATTACTAGTTCCTAAACCTACTTGCCCGTATTACAGTATATATTGCTGGTATATTATCACTGAGGGAGTATACTGTTACTGAGGGACTCCCTTACACTGTGTAGGCCTCGTGGCTGTGGTGTAAACACAAGTGTGATGCCTCCTCCACAACTTTACATTTATACTTTTTCTATGAACAATTCTCTAACACTATTCACTAATTTATATGTTATGTTACACGTTCCACTTCACTGTTCACCGTATCACTGCTCGCTATATTTGATATATATGGCTTTTGCCTGTACACATGAGCCTGGTGGCACTGGCTCACCACGTGGGACCACGTTTATTCTGTATTTAACTCAAAGTTCCATTTTTAATTTCTGTATTCAACTTTCCTACGGGTCACTATGCACTGGGTGATCACTGTGGCCGTAATCCATAGTTGTAATCCTAAAAAATCCCGGTTTATTCCAGTGTTTTCACGGAGCGCGACGACGACACGTCTGTCCCCTAACCCGCGAACCCGAACCCCTCATAACCCGCGAACCCGAACGACCACATAAAGAATATTGTGCGAGGAGCCTATGACTAACCCGCGAACCCGAACGACCACATAAAGAATATTGTGCGAGGAGCCTATGACAACCTTTCCAACTTCAGAATTGTGTTTAAATACATGGATGGCGATATACTAAAGAAATTGTTCACGACTTTTGTTAGGCCAAAGCTAGAATATGCAGCGGTTGTATGGTGCCCATATCTTAAGAAGAACATCAACAAACTGGAAAAGGTGCAAAGACATGCTACTAAGTGGCTCCCAGAACTGAAGGGCAAGAGCTACGAGGAGAGGTTAGAGGCATTAAATATGCCAAAACTAGAAGACAGAAGAAAAAGAGGTGATATGATCACTACATACAAAATAGTAACAGGAATTGATAAAATTGATAGGGAAGATTTCCTGAGACCTGGAACTTTAAGAACAAGAGGTCATAGATATAAACTAGCTAAACACAGATGCCGAAGAAATATAAGAAAATTCACTTTCGCAAACAGAGTGGTAGACGGTTGGAACAAGTTAGGGGAGAAGGTGGTGGAGGCCAAGACCGTCAGTAGTTTCAAAGCGTTATATGACAAAGAGTGCTGGGAAGACGGGGCACCACGAGCGTAGCTCTCATCCTGTAACTACACTTAGGTAATTACACTTAGGTAATTACCTTCATCAGGGCTCCTGTAAACAGACGCCATTTTTAAATAAAGTCGTGGGCCAAATTTCCGGGTGTTAGGGGACTCAGTATTGAGTGAGCTACCAAGCCTGACGCACGCAGCATGAGCTCACAGCACTGCTGTTCAGCTTGTGACTACAGCATCGCTTAAAAATGCCATAATATACTTGTTCATGCTATTATGTAGCGATGATATTATTACAGAAGACCCCTGACTGTGATAAAACTGACGAGGGTTCTGATAATAGCAGGATTGTGGTGATATTTAGCGATGTGCTCCATGGAGGGAGGAGTAATGCTGTGGGAGGGAGGGTGGTGGCGTTGTCTTCTGACTGTCTGTGGCCACCTTTTATTGACTGCACTCACCATACCAGCTTAGTGATTCGCTATGGTGAACACAAATGTAGATACTTATATATAACGTGTGTATAGAGGGTATAAACAGCAATAGGAGTAGGTTGAGAGCCGCCATTTTGGTGAGGGAGGTGGCATTGTCTGCACGACTTATCATGCTGTTTACTGGTGACCACTATGGTCTTTGGGCACCATACCAGTTTACTTGTACAAGTATGGTGAACAAAACAGGTAGATACTTATATATAATGTGTGTATATAGCGTATATAACACCACAAACAGTATTGTTGGAGGAGAAATATTAGTGCGTCTGGCCTTGAGGGCGGCAGCCACCAGCTGACTGTGTGAGTAGCTACGTCTTTGTGCCTTTACTCACCATACAAGCTTAGGTGTACAGTTATGGTGAACAAAACATGTAAATACTTATATATAATGTCTGTATATAAAAGCAAAAACAATATGGTGGGAGGAGAATGGTGGCAAGTCAGGTGAGGTGAGGGAGGGAGGGAGTGGCAGCCAGTGGCGGGCTGCCACTGGCTGCCACTGCCACTGCCACTCAGTATACCAACTTAGTAGTTCGTTATGGTGAACACGAATGTAGACACTTACATATAGCGTCTGTATATAGTGAATAAAGCAAAAACAGTATTGTGGGAGGAGAATGTGGGTGAGTCAGGTGACTTGAGGGAGGGAGGAAGTAGCAGCCAGTGGCGGGCTGCCACTGACACTGCCACTCAGCATGCCAACTTAGTGGTTTGTTATGGTAAACACAAATGTAGATACTTATATATAACGTCTGTATATAGTCAATAAAAGCAAAAACGTATAGTGGGAGGAGAATGTGGGCGAGTGAGGTGTTGAGGGAGTGAGTGGCTGGCTGGTGTGTGGCGGTCACTCCTCGCTACTTTTTGACTCATAATAGCAACTTAGTGGTTCATTATGGTGAACAAAACATGCAGATACTTATATATAACCTGTGTATATAGCGTAATAACCGACAAAGTATTTGTTCACTGTTTGATGAACATAATTGAATCAACAATATGCACACCATATTTTTGAGTACAGCGATGATTCACTCATTTTTTATATAAATATATTACACTACATACTATTGAATAATATTACAGCAAAAAAACTACGAAAAATTAATCAAGAGACATTGAAATAATTAGGTAATTATCTCTTTGTGGCAACTACGGCCTGACAGCTGGCGAGCAACAGACCGCCTGGGACGCACGCCGAGTCAGCGTCTGTTTTTTGCAAGACTTGCAAGACATTTTTGACATTTGTTCTTGTTTCAAATGTTTTCAATTTTTTTCTAATCTCGTCTAAAAAACAAAAATTAATGCTTTGTAACATTGCAGCAGTCACCCCTTTACATCCCAACATCATTAGCATTTAAAAAAAAATTATTTGCATCGTCAGAGGTGTCCGAGAATTTGCGAGAACTAGCGGGAACACTAGGAAGCACCATGTGCTTTTTTCGTTAATCAAACCTCATCACTCGAGGTTCCACTGTATTATTGTCAAGCAATAACAACTCATTATCTATACACAAAATTGCAAAAAACATATGGAAATATGCCCAAGCTGCTGTCACAGAATGCTTCAAACACCAGAGTCTAGTAGCATCTATAATGTTGCCACTAATACCGTAGACCCCTGGCTGCCTGTCTGCCTGGCTAGCCAGCATGTGCAAGGCAAGATAATGACTGGATGTCTCTCACTCCCACACACTACAATCCTCACAAAACCAGTCCTTCCCTGTCTTCCTCCCTCCCTACAACCCTTACACACCCGGTCCCTCCCTACAATCCTCACACACATTGTCCCTCCCAACACTACCTCTCCCTCCTTTCCCCTCACACCTTCCCTTCCCCATGCCCCCAACTACATACTTCCTGGCAGAATTAATTCCATATTGGCAAATGTTTGAGTACTGGCTTCCCTGTTTGTTTAAGTCCAGCTCACTACTTCTTATATGCCAGTCTTTGATATAAGGAGAGATTACACAGACTGATAGATACATAGGCACATACACAAATAACACACAGGAGGAGTAACTGTCTGACATAAGATTGACTATGACTACCTGACGGTCTATGCCTGCGATACAATAAAGGCAGGGAAACGGGTGAAAATATAATCATAAGAATCGTGTGGAGATGTGTCAATGGTCAGGGATTGGAAGCATCATGAAAAAATCAAAAGAACCTGCCAGTCACCAAAACTCATTAATGTAACTGGCTCTTTAAGAACTAGGATTAGCGCTTATAACTGAAATAAAGTTTTCGATGACACTTTATGTGAGGGATCATAATATTTTCCTTTTTTAATGGCAAGATGTCTTATTACAGTAACCATGCAGGTGAAGATGGAAGGAAATGGTAGAAATGCATTTCCATTGGTCAGAAAATTAACATGACACAAAAGTAGCTGTCATAATATGCCTGCCACAATACACAGTGTGCAGTAGTAAGATGGAACAAGACAGCTTTGCTGCATCAGCATTCTGCATCACAACTCTCTCCAAACCTTAATTCATTTTGTATACAAATTCTATGTTTTGGGATTTATTAATGATTATTTGTTATTATGTGCCACCAACACCTGTCATATACTGCAGTTTGTGAAGTGATTTGCCGATGATTGCCCTGTCGTATGTGTTGGTCAAAATGGAGAATCACAAGAAATTTACTGTCTGTGAATTTTATATTTAGACCGGCAAGTGCTTTGAGTGCATATCTTGGACAAAGTGTGTGCTAATAATAATAATTACACAAGTTATACTTCTGATATGGAATAGTTTACCAAAGATAGCTCTATTTTATGTGATGGTTAAAATGAAGAGTGCATAATGACTTATTATTTTTAGTGTAGTGTTGAAAGGTGGATTATGATATATCGGTACTTATGGTACTGGATTATGATATATCTAAATACACTTGATAGATATTAAGAAGATATTCCACTACACTATTCTTCTGGTAAATCAAGGGGAAAAACCTATATATGGAGAACTGTGGCCTTCTCAATTTCTTTTTTACCTGGGGAGGATGTCAGAGGGTGGGTGGGGTAGGGTGGGGGATTTGCCACAAGTCTATCAGGTGGTATGAAATCCCTTATTGAACAAAACGACTTTGCCCCATATAATTTGTCCACTCAAGTTTACACCGTATTGGTAATAAGCATCATTACATTTTTGTACCGATTTCCAATTAACTGTTTAATATTTGTAAAAGTTTACTCTTATATATAAATTGGGTTTAGGGTCTGACGTCTTCCAATTCTTTTAACAGGCATTGTGGCCTAGTCGTGAAAGTACTGGACACGCTAAGGTGGATGGGGCACCTGGCTGTCTGGGATCGAATCCTTCGGGGGTGAGGAGTTTTCTGTTGCATATTGGCTTGGGGACCATTCAAGCTTGTTCGCATTAGTGTTACTCACATGACCCCAACATGCGAGGTGATTCAATGCAATATTCCTTGCAATTCTTTTAACAGTCGTTGTAGCCTACTGGTGAAAGTACTGGACATGCTAAGGTACATAGAGCTCCTGGCAGTCTGGGCTGGAATCCTTCGGGAATGAGGAGTTTTCGGTTACATATTGTCTTGGGGACCATTCAAGCTTGTTCGCATATATAAATAATTGTAATTATACAAAAACTGTATCTGAGCCATCATCAACAATGCAGAGTATATAATATACAGCATTGAATTAATTACACGTCTTTCCGGTGGGCCCCATAGTGGCTCCTTAGGGCAAGCCACCTGGAAAGAGAGTACTATATTTATCATGCTACACTAGGCCCTTACAAGTCAAGTATATCTACTGAACAGAATCTGGTTCACTCAAAGAGGCACAGGGAGCTGGGGATACTAGATCAACCTAGACCACAAGGAAATACCACCAGAGATACAGCACTCAAGAGTGCTGTATCTGACAAGAGTGCTGGGAAGACGGGACACCACGAGCGTAGCTCTCATCCTGTAACTGCACGTAGGTAATTACTCCAAAACACACAACAGCAAGGAAAAAATTATTACAATTACCCTACAAGGTACACAGTAGTTAAGTCATTACCACCGCTAGTAACACCCTCCTTCAACCAGGTGTCAGACCCAGCAGCACCAATTCCACTTGGTGACACCAAACCAGACATCTACTACCCGAAGCCCCAAGAAAGGAAAACAGCTCACCTAGGGCTCGACAAGAAAGAGGTGTTTCATATCATTCACTGCTGGATTTTTTGGAAGGACACCACAGTGGCTCCCTGTAAATATCACACCTGGGTGGGGAGAACAGAACAAAAGAGGGCCCTTCCAGAAGTGGAACAAGAGGGGTGGGGGGGAGTATTACCAAGAACCCTCAAGGAAAGGAAATGCAGCCCCAGGTTATCTTGCAGTTACCTTATGTTGGTTCCAACGATCAACATCCTCATCCCCAGGTCTCTGACTAGGGCTCCTGGTCAGTGATCTAGTCAAACAGGTTATTAGGGGGCAGCTGCTCGTAGCTTGATGTATGAATCACAGCCAACTGCACCCAGGACAATTCACAAGACATCGTGCAGCTAATATCCAAAAAGAAAGCCAATACAAAAAAGAACAGCCAAGGGCATGTTAGGCCAGCCAAAGTGTCTCTTTTTGTGTCTTTATTTGGCCTTTATGGCCAAATAAAGCCACAAAAAGACACTGTCCAAAAGAGGCAAAAGGTCCAACTGGCTGTAGATGAAAGAATGCCACAGAACATGCAAAACACAGAATGCAATGCCACCCATGCACCAGATAATGGCAAAACAACAGACTCAGACAAAATGTCTAGACTGACAAGAGAGCCTCGTACCATCCAGGAACATTTCTGGGCCAAACCACAGAAAGAGGCAGAACCCTAGAAAAGATAGCAGGGTCAAATAATAAGACCAAAAGCTGGAACCAAGAAAGAACTACCCACCAAGGAGGTGGAAGGAACATCCCACCAGCAAAAGGCTCATCTGTAAAAAATAAGGAGCAGCAGCCAAAATGAAAGAAGGACAGGAACACAAGTCCAAGTGAAAAACAACTAGAAGTGTCCAGCAACCCAGTAATAAAGCCACAGATGAAGTAAGCTACAGATTCTCTTCCAAATACTAGGAGGAGCACCAGAGGACAGCCGAACATCTAATAGAGGACACATCAATGACCACCCACATGAAGGCAATGGGACAGAAAGAAGAAAGATTATCTGTTGGACATGACTAATACAGGAATAGTGCAGAGAACCAACCCCCCAAGAAACCAAAAGAAGAACATGTGCAGACCCCAGCTCCAGAGAGGAAAAGACATAAGCAGTCCCCTTCAATTCAGACAAAGTGGAACTGGGCCACAGAGTTTGAAGGAAGATAAAGGAGCCAAAGAGTATGCAACACTGCAGAAAACTGTCAAATTGTCCTGAGTACCTAACAAAGAGAATCCAACCTATAACCTTGAGAAACCAGATGAGCAGACAGCATACATCCTGATCCAGAGCCAAGGTATCTGAAACAAGCCAATTGTATGGGGAGGAAAGTGCACCAGGATTGAACCCCAAAAGACCATTAAGAGAAAATGGCTAACGAGAAGCCACCAAAATGGAAACAGAAATACCTCGAAGAAAATGAAACCAGCTCCTGAATCTAGAAAGAACTGCAAAATACCAAGAAGCATCCCACAGGAGCAGGGACTTCATCCGAAAAGTCACCGGCAAGGCCAAAGTGAACCAGAAAAAGTGATGTGAAAATGTCAAGAACAGGCAGCAAGATCAATCTCCTGCACGAGGGCAGGAGTCAACACGACGCTACGACACGAAACTAACTCACAATGACCAAACAAGCCCCCACGTGGGTTCATGGCTGAACCAAGACTCGATGATACCAAAAGGAGGGGAAGAAGGCAACCCTAATAGGACCAGAAGGAAACCACCCTGCAAGCCCAAACAGAACAAGTCCAAGAACCGGAAACACCATAGGGGGAGAAAGATGGGGATGGACACCAGGTGTGGTACTAAGCAGGAAAACAAACATAGGCAA
>WNGS01160430.1:18198369-18248959 GCA_020271785.1 Procambarus virginalis
TATCTTATCTCTCTTTCTTCTTTCTTTTCTTCCCTCCTTCCCTTCTCTTACCTTTTCTCCCTTTGTTCCCTCTTCCTTTTCTTCCTTTGTTCCTGTTCCATTCTTTATTCCCTCCTTCCCTTCCTTTGTTCCCTCCTTCCTTCCCATCCCTCCTTCCTTCCCCCCTTCTCTCTCTTTCAGTAGCAGGTCCTTTAGGGAGGTCTTCGGCTCTGTTGGCTATTGTAGGCGACAATAATCTTGTTATTGTCTACATAATGATCTACCAGTTGGTATACAGAATTATATGAACATGGTTTGCTGATGATGCTAAGATAATAGGAAGATAAGAAATTTAGATGATTGTCATGCCCTTCAAGAAGACCTGGATAAAATAAGTATATGGAGCACCACTTGGCAAATGGAATTTAATGTTAATAAATGTCATGTTATGGAATGTGGAATAGGAGAACATAGACCACACAACCTATATATTATGTGAGAAATCTTTAAAGAACTCTGATAAAGAAAGAGATCTAGGGGTGGTTCTAGATAGAAAACTATCACCTGAAGACCACATAAAGAATATTGTGCAAGGAGCCTATGCTATGCTTTCTAACTTCAGAATTGCTTTTAAATACATGGATGGGGATATACTAAAGAAATTGTTCATGACTTTTGTTAGGCCAAAGCTAGAATATGCAGCTGTTGTTTGGTGCCCATATCTTAAGAAGCACATCAACAAACTGGAAAAGGTGCAAAGACATGCTACTAAGTGGCTCCCAGAACTGAAGGGTAAGAGCTACGAGGAAAGGTTAGAAGCATTAAATATGCCAAAACTAGAAGACAGAAGAAAAAGAGGTGATATGATCACTACATACAAATAGTAACAGGAATTGATAAAATCGACAGGAAAGATTTCCTGAGACCTGGAACTTCAAGAACAAGAGGTCATAGATATAAACTGGCTAAACACAGATGCCGAAGAAATATAAGAAAATTCACTTTCGCAAACAGAGTGGTAGACGGTTGGAACAAGTTGGGGGAGAAGGTGGTGGAGGCCAAGACCGTCAGTAGTTTCAAAGCGTTATATGACAAAGAGTGCTGGGAAGACGGGACACCACGAGCGTAGCTCTCATCCTGTAACTACACTTAGGTAATTACACTTAGGTAATAAACACACACACACACACACTCGAGTAGTTTCAAAGACTACTGACTTAGTAGTCAGTAGTTTCAAAGCGTTATATGACAAAGAGTGTTGGGAAGACGGGACACCACGAGCGTAGCTCTCATCCTGTAACTACACTTAGGTACTTACACACACGCACACAGAGTAAGTGAGAATGTCTGTCTGGCTGCATGTTCGAAGTTGAAGGCCACACATCTGAGGCTAGCTTCACTGGCATAGGAAATGGCCTGGGGTACGGGATAAACATAGGCTGGTCGGGGTCGCCAGAATTCAAAAGGGAACAGCATGCCAGGGCCACATTCAGACCTTCCACAATGATTGTTGGCACTGCCCACCAGCTATACAGCTAAATATTTTCAAAACAAACTTTTAAACAAAAATTTTCCTATAATTACATTATTATTAACTGATCTCAGAAAACAATTAACTTTTCGATTTTCCATAATTACACGTATTCACATAAAACTGACTATCTTCCCACAGAGTCAAAGGCTTCACAAGCTACTGCCTTTTACCAGAGTAAAGGGTTACTATTATTTTTTGGTATTTCACACCACTATGCTCCTCTCACTGGCGACCACTCAAACATTGACAATTATATTTTTTAAGAGACACACAGAGACAGACAGAAAATAGGTGGATGGATGGATGGATGGATGGATGGATGGATGGATGGATGGATGGATGGATGGATATGGATGAGATGGATGGATGGATGAACAGATGGATTGAGAGATGAATGGATGTGTAGATGGATGAATAGATGGATAAAAAGATGGATAAATAAATGGATGGATTGATAGGCAGACGGATATATGAACAGAGAAAAGGGTAGATGAATACATGGATAAATAGCTGGATGGATAGACGGATGGACAGATATGAGACAGGCAAATCCGGGCAACACCGAGTATGTACTCCCCTTGTATACTGTACCTATACGAGAGGTGGGGAATGACTGTGCCTGTTCAAAGTATTAGGCCACATGGTTGGGGATAGCCTAGTCAAATTGGCAGAGGGAAAGGTCTGGGGTACGGGATGGTTATTTTGAGGTTATCTTGAGATGATTTCGAGGCTTAGCATCCCCGCGGCCCGGTCCTCGACCTGGCCACCTTTTTGTTACACATTCCCAGGAAGCAGCCCGTAGCAGCTGTCTAACTCCCAGGTACCTATTTACTGCTAGGTGAACAGGGGCATCTGGATGAAAGAAACTGCCCATTTGTTTCGACCTCCACCTGAGCTCGAATCCAGAACCTCAGGACTACCTCAGAGTAGTGCATCAACAGGGTATCTATCAACCTCAGGAATGAACACAGAATGGTCGAGGCCGCCAGAATTAAAGAAGGAACAGCGTGCCAGGGTCACAATCACACCTCCATGACAATTTCTGGCACTGCCAGCCAGCTACACGGCTAAAAAAAATTCAAAACAAACATTTAAACAAAACAAACATTCTTATATTAAGATACATCATTATTCACTGTCCTCAGGAAAATTAACAGCAATTTCCTGCTGTCAATAATCTGCCTCTACTTGCATACAACTTTTCCACAGCTTCAAAAATGTTTCTCGGTCCACAGCCCTTGATCAAAGGGGGTAACTATTCTTTTCTCAGCATTCAACACCAATAACCTCTGTGCCCATATATACATCAGGGAGAAAGGGAGAGACAGGCATGAGCGCGGGGTGAGGCACTCTCAGTTTACTTACAAGTCAATCTTGCATGGTAACGACTGCAGCCACGCTTGAATTCTTTGTGACGAATTTCATTGTTTGCCTGCTTTTTTGCTTTTTTAACATCGAAATTCTTATTATATATCATGCCATGGGTCCCAAGAAAGTCAGTGGTAAAGTTCAACCTAAAAAAATACAGCACTTTTGACTCTGTTTATTTGCAACATTAAGTGTAATTGCTGTGGTTATTCGGTATAAAATGTATTTTTCAATTAATATTTTTGGGGGTGTGGAACGGATTAATTCAATTTACATTATTTCTTATGGGAAAATTTGTTTTGGTTGACAAATTTTTGGTTGAGTATGCTTCTCTGGGAACGGATTACGATCGTAAACGAAGGTACCACTACCAAATATGAATGTGAATTTTATATAATAAATAAATAAATAAATAAATAAATAATATATATATATATATATATATATATATATATATATATATATATATATATATATATATATATATATTTCCAGATTTCTTTTAGCAGGATTGGATCCTATTTAACAAATGATGACTCCTATTAAGGCTGAAATGTAGGTATGATTGTCCAAAGTGAGTTTTCCAACTTATTTCCCGGGTGTTATCAATGTTGAATCAATGTCGATAATGTTGATTCAATATTACTTGAATATCTTTTGCACTGTGGGAGAGAGAACATTAGGGATAGAGAACCCTTCCTCTCATTAGTATGAGAGGGAGGGAAGCAGAATGGTAGGTCAAATGGGAGGGACGGCGACTGGGAGGGAGAGTGAGGGAGGGGAGGGAGGAAGAGATGTATGTATCCATGTACCATGTACACTACGTATGCATGCCAATGCTGTATATGCTGCTGGTGTTACTGTATCTTGTTTATTCGGGCCCTTTTGTAATGCTGCATGTATAATGTCATCTCCACTCCTCATCCTTTTGACATTTCTGACAGTATTTTCATGTTCCCTTTCAATTGCTGACATTAGTAGCCTCATTCCACCCTCTCCCATCTTCATTACCTTGTATTTTTATTGGCTGAACTCCTGTAGCCACTTGGCACACCATTCTTGCAAAGTTCGTCCATGCCGTCCTGCAGTTTTTTGCAATCATCCTCCATTATTATTCTTCTCAAAAGCTTTGCATCATCTGCAAACATTGACATGAAAAAGGAATCGATCTTTCCAGGTAGGTCATTTTCACACATTAAGAACAGAATGAGTACTAATAATGACCCACTAATTACTTCTCTCCATTGTGAATGCTCCTCTCTGCCTTGTAACATATTTCTCAGATACACCTTTGTTCAGGGAAACCCTCCTGGACATACCAGTGTGCTTTTTCAATATGCAAATTTGATGTAACTGTAGCCCTGTGTTGAAATTCTATTTGCAGTTCACCCATTCTTCCCCTTCTACTGTCATTCTGTCAATTGTGAGGGATAATTTCTCCTCTGCAAAGGCAATGGCTGTTTTCCAGCAGTCTAGTGCTTCCTGAAACTCTTACCTATTTGTTTTTACAGGGAATGAGCTCCACCTCCTGAACCTTGCCTCTTAGCTATCAGGTGTTACGGCAAAGTCACACCTTATTATAAGTTGCCAATTAAACATTTAGAGCAATAAATGTAGTTAGCCTCCACCACTACCACCTCACATTCATACACTTCTTTCATATACATTCATAAACTTAAGGAATACTTCATGTCTCTCTCTCATGCTCATTAGAACTTCTTATTTTCACTTGTCCACTTATTCTACTGACACAATTATGATATATCTTAAGACACATTTTTACATTTTCTTATTGTGTTTGATTATATGAGGGGTTCCATGATGGTGTTTTCCAACAAATGAGTAGAGTATTGTATATATAACTCTGTAAAGGTGCTGTACTCAGCAAATATGATTGAGTGGCAGTTCTTACGATATGATCTAAAGGAGCACCAAGTAGTGGGGGTTACCTTAACACAAGACTCCTATCTCACACAAATATAAAGATGTCACCACTAATGTTGATTAGTTTCAAGTCAAACTTGTTTGATAATGAAAAAGCTTTCACAAAGTGTACTGGTTAAAAGAAACATTTCAATCTTTTCAAAGAACATGCTATACTGTACATACATACCCTACACCCTCTATAAAATAAAAAATACAGTACATGAAAGAAATAACTGTCATTGCAAGTCAATATCACTCAAACAACTGAGCATCACAGATAAGCAAACATCAACACACACTAGCAAATTTTCATAGCAGCACACTATGTCATAAAACTACATGGTACTCCTATATAGACGTCACATGTAATACAAATGCAAACATTCTCCCTCGCTGAACATCAACAAACACACATCACATTTCCACATCAACAAACTGGAAAAGGTGCAAAGACATGCCACTAAGTGGCTCCCAGAACTGAAGGACAAGACCTACGAGGAGAGGTCAGAGGCATTAAATAAGCAAAAACTAGAAGATAGAAGAAAAAAAGAGGCGATATGATCACTACGTACAAAATAGTAACAGGAATCGATAAAATTGATAGGGAAGAATTCCCGAGACTCGAAACTTCAAGAACAAGAGGTCATAGATTTAAACTAACGAAACAAAGCTGCCGGAGAAATACAAGAAAATTCATTTTTGTAAACAGAGTGGTAGACGGTTGGAACAAGTTAGGTGAGAAGGTGGTGGAGGCCAAAACCATCAGTAATTTTGAAGCGTTATATGACAAAGAGTGCTGTGGAGACGGGACACCACGAGCGTAGCTCTCATTCTGTAACTACACTTAGGTAATTACTGAAGAAGTGATGACATTATGTACCACTATTAAAAAGATTTCATATATTTGTGCTTTTCATACACAGTGCAACCTCAATATGGAGAATCTCAAGTTGTAATGAACACTATCCAAGATGGATTTACTGGATGGATGGTGTTAGATGATGTCTGATCAGTTAGGTGTTTGGGGATTCGGAAAAGTGGGGAATGTGCGGATTTGCTTAAGAAGCTTGGCCCGAGTTCACAAATTTGTTAGAAATTTGTCAATCATATGGTTGAAAATAAAATTTTGTTCAGAAAAATTAGTCAAATGTAGGGATGTTCACAAAAATATGGGTCTCATCTTCCTTTGAAAATAAAGTTTGGAGGTTGGGGTGTAGGAAATATACTACATGCGGTGAAATCTCTTTACACACATGTTCTACCTTGTCTTGGATAGTATCCGAAGAGATTTCTTGGAGTTCTACCCCCCCCAAACCCTGCTTAGGCCCAGGCTTGAATTGTGAGAGCTTACTCCAACAGACTTGCTTGTCCATAGTGGTGGCAGTCAACCATATGATATTCAAATTAAAATTTAGTCAAGTGAAATTTGTCCAGAGTGAGGGAATATTTAATACCAAATTCTATGGTACAAGTACTCTAGAAAACTGCAACTTCAAGAACAAGAGGAGAAAGATTCAAACTAAGGAAACAACGCTGCCAAAAAACATTAGAAAATACACTTTTGCAAACAGAGTGGTAGACAGTTGGATCAAGTTAAGCGAGGTGTTGGTGGAAGCCAAAACTGTCAAGTTTAAAAGCTTCTTATGAGAACAGTATTGGGAAGACAGGACACCATGAGCACAGCTCTCATCCTGAAACTACAAGTCTTTCGTGATGTTATTTCCATGTGCAGATGTTGAACCAGTATCTTCCAAGTGTATCTTATGTATCTCTACTACTCGTGCTCTATAGAATAAAGATTTTAATTGGTCCAAATACTTTAAATTTTATTGAGTGGATCCTAGCAGTAGGGGTTTTTTGTACACCCTCCAGGTCAGCAATTTCTCCAGCTTTGAATGGGGCTGTTACTGTGTCACAATATTCCACCACTAGAGAACACTAGTGTCTTGAGGAGTATCGTTATTGGTATAGCATCACTTGTTTGAGAAGTTCTTGTTATCCAATCTGTTATTTTGCTTGCAGTTGTAAGTTATTTTATTGAATTCTTTAAAGGCAAGATCATCGAACAATATTCCTAGATTTTTTACATTGCTTTTTCATTCTGTAGTGTAATGTGATTGCATTTATGTAGTTTCCATTTTTATATTTTTGTTTTATCCATAACACAGGAGCTGAAACTGATCTTCATTATACATCTTATTATTTTCAGAGGCCTATTGAGAAAGCCAATTTGCATTAAATTTGAGGTTAGCTGTGTCCACAATACTGTCTACTCTATATAAATACTGATGATATACTTACATATATGATGATACAAATACTGGGCAAAGGATGATATGGTATTATAGTTTGCATCCTTGCCTTTGTCCAATATGCAAATGAAAAAAAGTACTATAATAAGCATAGTACCCTGGCAGGGACTGAGCTTTTCAAAGTAGATGATCTGGACTTTACTTTGTTGACTATTACACAATGGCTTCTGTTCGTTAGGGCAGATCCATCTTCATATTTCTCCAGTTACCACTTACTTACTTCTCCACTTACCTTTTGAGTACATTTTAAGTGCAATAACTCCATGGTCACATTTGTCAAAAGCTTTTGCAAAATCTGTGTACATTACAATAAGCTTGTCTTCCATGGCATCTAAGGCCATGTCAACAATTTTGAGAGGCAGGTGAGCCCTGTTCTGAACCCATGCTGTTCAGGGTTATGTAGACACTATGATTCCATATGTTTTGTGATCTCAGTTCTTAGCATTTTCAAAGATTTTTACAAAGTGTGATGTTAGTGCTATTGGTCTGATTTTTTACCTCTGCTTTCTTACCTCATTTGTGCACTGGTGCTATTTCAACTGTATTATGTTGGGAATAACACACATTCTCCAAAAAATACTAAGGACTTGCGATAAGTGCTTTTCTACAGTTCTCTGTGAATCCGAAAGTCGATGATTCAGAGCATTGCACAGAATGCAAAGGCATATTGTCTAAGGTTACATTAATAGGGTGACATCTAATATATGAATTGATGTTGGCATCATGTTCATGAAAATTTTGTTTGGGTTATTAACCTTCAGCAAAACAGAATCATACTGAAGCCTAAGTATTTCATTCATTTGTTTGTTGTTGTCTTTGACAATTCCATTTCCCTTACCCAGGGGTCCAATACTAGATGCAGTTTTTCTTCTCAATTTTGCACAGGAGCAAATGTATTTTGGATTCCTCTCTATTTCACCGAAGGCATTTTGCTTTATTTGCCTGTCCTGGATTTTGTATGATTTTTGTAGCTTTAGTTCAATAATTTATATTTCTCTACAAAGCCTTCATTGTTGTTAAAGGGATTGAGTAGGGTGTTCAAGTTGTTACGTATGTGTTGTCTTCGCCTATAGAGAAAACCTCGTTCCTCCTACCATTTGCATATTTTTTTTTTAATAAAGGTATGTGGTTTGAGCATGTTTCTTGAGCTACTGAGCCTATTTTTTTCAAGGTATTTTCTAGTTATTCTTCCCAGATTACTACCACGTGGTCTTGGTTTATTAGTTCCTAGTTTAGCTGTTTATTATTGAAAATTATTTTCCTGAATTCTCGTCCTCTAGGATTTGGGACTAGCTGTGCAGGTCTGTAGTTCCTGCTAGTCTGAACTTCAATTAGGTTCTTATCTGAGTAACAAGAATTTATAATAATATTCCTGGTCAATTTATTGTTATTTGAGAAAATAAAGTTCAGCCTTCTTTCTTTTCTAGTTGATTCTACTATTTGTTGATTTAAGGCAAATCTGTCACACATCCTTAAGAGGTCATTTGTTTGTGACTGTTGAGTTAAACTACTTCCTGTGATTCTCTCAGATACAACTATTTGACACATTTTTTCCATTTTAGATGCTGCAGGTTGACGTCCCCAAGCATGATGATGTTTGCGGTTGGGTGCGAGAGGTTTCCTAAGCAGTATTCTACTTTCTGTGGTCCTCAAACTACTGATGATTTGATTTAGGTGACCTATATACATGTACAATAACCACATTTAGGATCTCTACTTTGATTATCAGCACTTCCATCATATGGTTTGTGTTTAGCAGTTCATTACAGATGAATGTCTCTCTTACGTACAAGTTGAACCCACCCTGTAGCTTGTGTTTTCTCTAATATCTGAAAAGACTGTACATCAGTAGCCATATTTCACTTTCATAGTAATCCTTTGTGGGAGTTTTAATTTCACTTTATGGGCTGCAAACACTACACTTGCCTCATTTAGGAGGCTAGCTATATAAAGTGGACTTTGTATGATTTGCATGCTTTTGTACCCCTGAATGTTTGCAAATACAAATGATGTCATAATTCTGTGGAAGTGCTGGGCATTTCACTTTGGTGTTAATATCTGTGGTTCTGGTAGCAGGGTGGGTCCACTGTCTTCAGTAGGATTTGAGAAAGTTGGTGGTAAAGTTTTGACATTAATAACCATTCTTTTCTTTATCTTGCTAAAACACCCTCCTTGTAAGTAGAGTTGGGGCTGTTTTATAGTATCATTCTTTTCGTTTTATTTGCCTGGTTCCTCTTATATGTAAAGATGGACAATCTGTTGAAACCTTCTTCCTTATTTAAGTAGAGTTCTTGGTGCAAAAATTTGAATTGTATGCTTTTTCCATCTCACCTCGATATTCTGCATATCCCTACTTAGGTTAAATTACATCATTGCAATTGCGTATCTAGTGCTGAGGTCACTTCTTCAACTTGTGTTCCAGGGAAGTGGGTCCTACAATTTGTTTTGGATTTCTCCAAGCTTCAGTGAATTACAATGCCTCTGCTCACCTGGCCCTAGATTTATTAAGCATCAAGTATTTCTTCTTAAATGGATGTGTCATGAAAGTTCTTAATAAATGTAAAAATGCAAAAATGTGAGCTTAAGGAAGGTGTTATTACACCTTCCTCGATGTAACTAAATGTCAAGTTATTTTTTGTCTGGCCATAGAGAAGATAACATTGTTTATCTTTAACATTTAGCCAGTCAAACAGCCAGCTTAGTAAGATAACTGACCAATCTCATAAGGTGGCAATTTTTCTCCCACTGTAGACTGTATTACTGCACATACTGCATGGGTATTAGGTTTTCCTTTTTCAGGGCCAGTTGCTCCCATGTGGTCCTATGAGAGAGAGGGCATCCGCTTGGTTGCCGAGCCTTTTGCCTTCCAATACAGTGGTACCTTGGTCTACGAACGCCTCTGTTTACAAACTTTTCAGGTTACGAGCCCAATTTGTTCGGAAAATTTGAATCGGGATACGAACTTTACCTCGGGATACGAGTTTGTTGATACGCGTAGGGCCAACCTAGCGCGTGGTGGCACGGTGATCGCGCCTCAGTTTACCAGTGCCTCACGCCAGTGACTAACCCGCCTGATTCTTCGCAAGGATTTATAGTTTCTTTTCGGATTTTTGGCTATTTGGCCAAAAAGTTGTTATTATACATCTCGCCATGTGTCCCAGAAAGCCAGTGATAAGGTTCAAAGCAAGAAATCACACATGAGAATGACCATAGAGGAAAAACAAGAGATCGTTCGTAAGCTAAGCAGTACAATAAATCCATGTCANATTTATTTTTGTGGTCTGCAATGAATTAATCCAATTTACATTATTCCTTATGTAATTAATTTTTTCAGTAGTATTTGTACATTTTGGCATTCGTCCCCACTTCGGGAACAACTATGTACGAATACCGAGAGGTTCCACTGTACTATCAAATTAGTTTTTTCCCCTTATAACATTTCATTCATTTCTTCCTCTTATTATGTACCAGGATGGGGTTCTGAGAGTTGTTCTACTCCCAAAGCCCAGCCTGAGGCCAGGCTTGACTTGTGAGAGCTTGGTCCAACAGGCTCTAGCTTGGGATCAACCAACAGGTCCACATATCCACTACAGCCAGGATGGTCTGGCACTTCTTGCAAAAAGCTTACCATTCATTTCCTTAATTTCCTTCATAAACATAACCATTTTCTCTTACAATATATATAAAAACCATTACAGTAAGTATGAAATT
This sequence comes from Procambarus virginalis, assembly GCA_020271785.1. Classification (NCBI taxonomy): domain Eukaryota; kingdom Metazoa; phylum Arthropoda; class Malacostraca; order Decapoda; family Cambaridae; genus Procambarus; species Procambarus virginalis. The sequence continues at coordinate 18,209,200 of WNGS01160430.1, forward strand.
TGAGACTTAGGGATTCCTGAGCATCAGTGGTGGGGTCTCAGGGTCTGGGTTGGACTTGGTTCCCCTTGTTTTCCTAGGTTTCTCTTACCCCATAAAATGGTTTCCTTTACCAACACAAAAGGGGTGTTTAGCCTGACCCCTTTTTGAAGTCACTGCTATTTTTGGTGTCAAGTTTATCTAATTCCAGAAGAGACTGATTCTCAACTTGTCAGGACTCTCAACACCCCTGTGTTTAATCTAACTTTTGTGCACAAAGTTTATGTGGTCTGTCATGTGTTCTTGCCCAATTCATTGCTTGTTGTCCAGTCATCCGAGGTTCAAGGCTTGCTTGGGTTGCAAGTGTGTCGCATTTTTTTCCCCCTTTCAGGATAGCCTGTTCAGCATGATCTGGATCCCAGGGTATTTACGAGACTTACTAGGATGGTGGTGACTGAGGAACTTCATCTTCATGGGCTTCATGTATTGTTACTACCACTTGCATTGTTATCTTTTAAGATTCTAACCAGTTGCTCTTTGCCTGTAGTGTATAATATATTCACTGGGCTAAGTTGAACTGAAAGAATTTAAACATGTTTTCCTGTTTTTATTCTCATCTCCAGTTAACCCTTTGTCCTCGCCTGAGGCAAAACAAACTGTCCACCACTGAAAGTCAATTTAATACTTGTCTCAAAAAGTAGTGTTTTCTACAAAGGTTCATCCAGACATCTGACCTTCAAAATATATGTTTGGGAATAGTATCTCCTAATGTCTAGCAGCAAAAAAAAAAAGGAATGTCCTAGATCTAAATCTGCCAGAAATACTAAAGCAAATGAAGTTTCTGGGAGAGAGAAACCACTGGTATTAATGCACCTCTGTCATGCACATACACCAGATTGTAAAGTACAGTAACAACAAGTCTGCCCGATACCTGAATGGTACTTCCAGGTTGAATATTTCTTCCCACAACAACCTTAATAAACTTAAATGACTGTGGTGGGCATACTCATTTGTGCACAGAATGTGATGCACAGGTTTTCTTGTTCACGTCTTGAAGAGACTTGAACAATTTATAGGGAAATTTGCATGATACTTAGATTTTCTTTGAACTGAGGCAATTATGGGAGGGTGATTAGTTAACTTTACTGGGAAAGACACAGGTCCCAACTGTAGCCTACTGTGTTTTGCCCTTCTCTGGAGATAAGAATATGTGAATCTTCATAAAAGTCGCAATAATATAGCCCACAGGGAATTTTAAACTATATACCACAATACAATTAATGGATATGGGGGTTTGTCTCTCAATGTCAAATTTAAAGTACATTTTCCTATTATGTCAAAATGTTGACTACTGACTACTGTTAACTGCACACGACTTCCTTAAAACGCACCTGACTGAGGTCCTAAATGAGTGCTACTTAATGATCGTTGCCTGATTACAAGTGTCAAGGAATGCAGTCAACCTTTTCCCACACACCCTCACTTCAAAAGTGGGCCTATCTTTATCCTTGGGGGCCTTACATCATAATCCATCCTTGTGATCTGGGCAGTAAACCTTTTTGGGACCAGGTCAGCCACAACAGTTGGCGCCATCTGTTTAATACCATGAAAGGGAGGATCTGCTCTACAGTGTCCTCCTCTCTGACTCCTAAAGGAAATATCTACAGTGTCCTCCCCTCTGGCTCCTAAAGGAATTGTTTAGTGTCCTCCCCTCTGGCTCCTAAGGGAAAGAGTCCCTAATCTGCACTTGTCTTACCACAATGTGCTTCATTCGTATCTACCGTGTTAACATATGTCAGTGCCAGTGGTGTCATCATTCTGCCCCTGAATGTGCTGCACGTTTGAAGCATACTCTATTAAACTGTAGTACACCTGCAGCAGAAATGTGGGCTCCAAATGTTGTTCATCTTTTTCTTGAACCTTTAGTTCATCATAACCTAGTTCTTGACTCAAGTCACCAACTCTATACCCTTTCCAAAGTCTTTGAGCATTCTTTTAGGCCTTATTTTAAACTACCTAAATACTTATTCAGTTTCCTCTGTAATTCTTTCCTTGTAATGTCTCTTTATTGCTGAAACAACTCATTCGCACAGTCACCATCCACTGCTTATCTAAGGTGGTTACCTCGATCAACTGGCTGCTACGTTCCAATTGCCTTGGTATTGTAAATGAAAGTGGTTTGAACAATTTCTTATTTCAAAGCATTCCACTTGGCAACCACCTATACAGGATATGAGAATTTCCTTACAGCTCTACATCTCGACTGCTTGTCTAGATTTCACTAATATCTTCCTGTCCTGCCTCCTCTAAATGTAAATAGGCTGCCCTTGTCTGCCTCCTTAATTCTATTATGAAGTGATCAAATAACCTTTTTTTACTTTTCTTAGATTATCCTCAAAGTTGAGCTCTCTTGATTCAGGTATTACTGTAGTCTAGTTGGAAACCTCAGTACTTTCTCAAACTTGTGTCTTTCACAAGGTGCAGATTCCATGCAAGGGCAGTGTACATGGATTAGAAAAGCTTCTTGTTTATATTTTTAAAAGAAGTCTTTTTATTTGACAACTTCTAATACACTGCAAATACTATTGTGTTCACATGAGCTTCTGGTGTTACTATTGGGATTATATCCACTCCCAGATCATTTTGTCGTATTGCTTCTTGTAGATCCCCTCTCCATATGGCATAGTTTCTTGCCAGTCTCCTATCACTCTTTCTTGTCTTCATTACTTTACTTTTATATGGTTTGAATTTCAGTAGCCACTTATCTGCCCACTCCTGAAGTTTGCCGTCTTCCTGCAGCACTCTACAGTCCTCCTCAGTTCTTACACTCGTCATTAGCTTTGCATCATCTGCAAACATTGACATGTAAGAGCTCAATGCCTCTAGTAGGTTAAAAAACTTAAAGAGAGTAAAGGTCCTAGGACAAAGCCTAGGTGCCCCACTTTTCATTCATTTTCAATCTTACTTATGCCCTCTCACTATGACCCTTTGTTTTCTGTCCATCAGATGCTCCCTTACCCAATTCAGTGTTTCTCCTATTATCTGATATTCTCTTCATCTTGTGCACTAGTTATTTACAAGGAACTATAAAAAAAATGTTCTCTTGCAGTCTGTTCATCCTTTGTTCTCTTGCCTTATTTAAGTGACATGTCACAAAATTCAGTTATGTTTGTTAGGCATGATATTTCCTTTCTAAACTTGTAGTCTCTCTATTACAAAATTTTGTTGCATGATAATGACATTGGTCTATAATTTAGACCTTTGTGTCTGCCCTCTTTCTTGAATCTTGAAACTACAGTGGTCTGTTCCATATTTCCTGGAACTCTCCACTCCCAAGTGTTATGTTGAAAGCTTTAACGACTAATTAGTCAATGACTCTGCAGCCTCTTTCAGTAAACATGCTACCATCTGGGGGCAATCAAGAGGCAGCTAGAAGCTGGAAATATTGCTGACCTGGAGAACATGCAAAGACATTTTACTACCAAAACTCGCTCAACAAAACATCTAAATTATCAGGACTACTTAAAATTTGTTAATCAGTATCCTCTAGAGTGCAGGCAAGATATACATAATAATAATTATCTTGAATAAATCAATATATATGTATACACACACACACACACTGATCATTTTGGCTGCAAAGAAAAGGAGATAACATCTAGGTCAGAAAGAGCTGTAGAAGAAGCAAAAGTAGTAGATAAAATTGTTGGCCTCGTGGAAAGTCTTACAACCATAGAGAATGTGAGCGACTACAGGAGAATAGGCCGATATGTAAAAGGGAAAGATCGACCCTTGAGGATCACCCTAAATGGTGCCAAACAGATGGAAGAAGTACTAAGGAATGCCAAAAAATTACGTAATGATGAGGATGGGAAAGTGTGGTCGTTAAGACGAGATCTTTCAAAAGAAGATAGAGAGAAGCTGAAACTGAACCTCGCCGAGGCAAAACGTTTAAATGAGAGCAGGAATGAAGAAGATATCAATTCTTTTTTCTACAAAGTGATAGGAGTAGGCAGACCAGTGAAGTGGTACATAAAGGCAAACCAACAAAATCATTAGAGAAAGGGGGAGTGAAAAATAAGAAGAGGGGGAACAAGTTCCTGAAGATTGCATACACCAACATAGATGGAGTAAGGTCAAAGATACTGGAGTTAAGTGATATAATACAGCTGCAGACACCAGACATTGTTGCACTCACGGAGACAAAACTTGAAGATGTTATTTCAAATGAGGTCATATTCCCAAGGGGCTACTCAATTTGGAGACGGGACAGAAAAATCAGGAAAGGCGGTGGCGTTGCTGTGCTGGTGAAAGAACACCTAAAGGTGAACGAAATAATGACTGCCAATCCACAAGAAGTTGATATAATAGCACTAGAGATCTGCCATGAGGATGATAAACTAATGATCATAAATGCATATAGTCCACCACCAAGCAGCACATGGTCAAAAGAGGAGCTAGATAGTAAACGAGAAGGTCTTATAACAATAATCGGAGAGATCATAGCAAGAGCGGATAACGATAGTTCACGGCTGTTGATAGTCGGCGACTTCAACTTGAAATCCATAGACTGGGAGGCATATGAAGCTAAAACAGAAGATTTCTGGACCTGTAAATTTGTAGACCTCATCCTGGAAACATTCTTGTATCAACATGTTAAACAAGCTACGAGGATGAGGGAAGGGGACGTTCCCTCCATGCTAGATTTGATATTTACCAGGAAGGAGGAAGAAATATTTGACATTCAGTACCTTCCTCCCTTGGGTAAAAGTGACCATGTCTTTTTGGGAATAAAGTATGCAATGCGATATAATCTGGAAGAAAATATGACAGTCGATGCAATTGAAAAACCTGATTTTAGGAGAGGACATTATGGCAACCTTAGAAAATTTTTTAGTGAGTATAATTGGACAGACAGACAGACTTGTTGCTGGGCAAGGAAGTGAATGAGATGTATGTCAAGTTTTGTGAAATATATGATAAAGGAACAAAAAAATTTATACCAAAACAGAGAAGCAGAACTAGGAAACAGGATTGGTTCAACAGAAAGTGCGAGAGGGCCAGAGACCAAAAGTCACAAAAATGGAATCAATACAGGAAGAGGCAAAACCCCCAAACATACCAGCGATACAAAGATGCGAGAAACAACTACACGGCAGTGAGGAGAGAGGCAGAAAGAAATTTTGAAAAAGGGATTGCAGACAAATGTAATACAGAACCAGGTCTATTCTATAAATTCATAAACATCAAATTGCAGGTAAAGGATAATATTCAGAGGTTGAATATGCGAAATAGATTCACAGAAAATGAAAAGGAAATGTGTGAAACATTAAACGAAAAGTTCCAAAGTGTGTTTGTACAAAATGAAATCTTCAGGGAACCAGATACAATAAGAATTCCAGAGAACAACATAGAGCACATAGAGGTGTCTAGAGACGAAGTGGAAAAAATGCTCAAGGAGCTAAATAAGAACAAAGCAGTTGGTCCGATGGAGTTTTCGCCATGGGTTCTGAGAGAATGTGCACCTGAGCTCAGCATTCCTCTTCACTGATTTTTCAGGCATCCCTGTTTACAGGAGTTGTAGCTGATGTGTGGAAAAAGGCTAACATAGTTCCAATCTACAAAAGTGGAAGCAGGGAAAACCCCCTTAATTATAGACCGGTATCATTGACAAGTGTAATAGTCAAAATATTGGAAAAATAATTAAAACTAAATGGGTAGAACACCTGGAGAGAAATGATATAATATCAGACAGACAGTATGGTTTTTCGATCTGGAGATCCTGTGTATCGATTTACTCATTTCTATGACCGAGCAACAGAGATATTACAGGAAAGAGAGGGTTGGGTTGACTGCATCTATCTGGACCTAAAAAAGGCTTTCGACAGAGTTCCACATAAGAGGTTGTTCTGGAAACTGGAAAATATTGGAGGGGTGACAGGTAAGCTTNCTCACACTCTCTCTCGCACTCTCTCTCGCACTCTCTCTCTCTCTCGCACTCTCTCTCTCTGTAGGTCAATATACAAAAGTAAAGTTATGATTTGAGAGAAGGTAATGGGATGTTGTGGATTCAACTAGTACCATTACTGTACTATGTGATCCTAATTGAATGGATGTTTGTCTGCCAAAAGTCTGGGTGCAACAGATTCATTACAGTCAGTTGCACTGAAAATTAACAGAAAAATTCCATTAGAGCAAGTTCATCATGTATTAATTTCTTTGCAATTTATATAAACATATCCATATCTATAAAACAGAATGTGTTTGTCTAAGGTTGGAGTGTCAGCCCACTTGGGGCTAGCATCAACCAATTTTCCAAAATGAATCATGATGGGTAGTGGAGTGTCAAAGGCCAGTCAGAGTCAGCCCAAATGAAATGCTTTAAGAAATATTGGTATTTAAAGGGCCCTCCCCCAATGCATGGAGTCAGCCTCCACCACATCACTTCCTTGTGTTGTGTTCCCATGGAGTTGTTCAGCAGTTGCAGTGATATGTAATCAATTTTCTGAGTGGGACTAATTTGAGCATAGCACTTAATACCTAGACGTGCACTTCCCAGCCTCCCTCTAAGAAGGAACAATAGTGCAAAATGGCAATTGTCTCCCTTCCTTACTTGTACTATTGCAGTAAATGATCTGCACTTAATAAATAAAATGATTACTGTATATTACATTAATTACTAAAATAATTGTAGCTAATTTTACCAATGTTAACATTAATATTGTGCAGCACCAAGAAATCTTGTTCTGAGAATTGTGCTTTTTTTTTTAATTAGGCTATATTTTAATGTTTTGTAATGTTTTCATCACACTTTTTGTTTTGACTTGTTCTAGATGCCATGGTGTACAATGAGCAATTTCACGACAAGTAAGAGCATTTTGACGAGTCTTAAAAGATGGGTGTTATTCTGTTACAAAGATGAAGACAAAGGAGGGGCAGGGGAGGATAGGCATAGCCTGAGCTCAAAACAAGGCAAGCAAGACCCTGGGAGTAAGATACGAAAAATGGGGAAGAAGGCATGATACTTGTTTAACCCGAGTATTGTTCCAGATAATAAAACAACATGCTTAAATTCTAAAAGTGAATTTTAATTTCCTTCAAATTTGTAAATATTAAATATACATGTAACATCTGGTACAAAACATAAACTCTCTTCATAACAATAAATTCAGGTTCTAGGGCATCAAAATGATTACATTATCTTTCTTGACCAGTTCTTAACATTCAAACAAAGTCTTTGCAGTCCATTAAGCTTTCTGGGCTTAATATCTAATAAAGTAGTTTGCAATAATAAACCTTGCCTGTACTACTGCAGCATCATCTGCTATAATACTTATTAGCACTGTGACTATGCACACCATCAAAGTTATCAAGTCTTGAAGCAAATTGCATTTGAAAACATAAATGACAATACCAAACCTAACACCATGAGTGACAAACTCGGTCCGCCAGACCAATAATGCTTGCCGTCCATAATCCTCCAAAGCTTTGATAAACAGCAATGTTCCAAAGAATTGTAAAGGCAGCAATGTTAATGCTAACTGTTAGAATGTTAAAGCAATATCCTGTGTTCTTAGTTATATTTTCTCTACTTGTGTTAAAGAGACCTTAAATTTGCAAAGTTTACCCTATACTATACTGTACTGTACTGTATTTCCAACACCATGGTCAATATTTTTTATAAAGGCCAAGAATATAGGCATATCTTTACTATGATACCTGCTTGATACCTGCAAGATGGGGTTCCGGGAGCTCTTCTACTCCCCAAGCCCAGCCTGAGGCCAGGCTTGGCTTGACTTTTGAAGTTTAAAAAAAACTTGTAGGGATACATTAATGTGATCTTAGTAGTGTGGAACAGTAACTTGTACATTAAAATATCAGCGCTTTAAAAAATCAGAAATCCCACCTGCTTTGAAGGAAGATATAGGGACTGAATATTATTCAACCAGAATGAGTTATAGTATCTTGAGCAAATACATCAACAGTGAACAACTTTATAGAATGATAGTTTTTATTCAATTTAATTGAATAATTTCAATTTACATTATAATACTGTATATTCAAATTTCTTTACTATCTCACATACTTTATAAAATCAGCACAAACCCTCATCAGAGCAAATGCATGGCGAATTTCAACAAAATTTCCTACACAAATTGCTTTTGACAATTCTCTCTAATAAAAAAAATTTGACAATGTAACAATGTGGGCTTACTGAAAAAGTTACAAATTTCTTCCTATTGCATTCATTCATTTTTTATTTAAAACGAAATGCAAATAAATACTAGGAACAGATCTTAACAGGGAGATGGGGAGTGCCAAAATATGGGGAGGCATTCACCCTAACAAAGCTGTGACAAACCATGTTATACACATGTTATATACATTCCTTAAGTGTAATAGTCAAAATATTGGGAAAAATAATTAAAACTAAATGGGTAGAACACCTGGAGGAAAACGATATAATATCAGACAGACAGTATGGCTTTCGAACTGGAAGATCCTGTGTAACGAACTTACTCAGTTTTATGAACGAGCCACAGAGATTTTACAGGAAAGAGATGGTTGGGTTGACTGCATCTATCTGGACCTAAAAAAGGCTTTCGACAGAGTTCCCCATAAGAGGTTGTTCTGGAAACTGGAACATATTGAAGGGGTGACGGGTAAGCTTTAACATGGATGAAAAATTTCCTAATCTGACAGAAAAATGAGGGCCGTAATTAGAGGCCAGGTATCGGATTGGAGGAATGTCACGAGTGGAGTACCACAGGGTTCAGTTCTTGCACCGGTATGTTCATTGTCTACATAANGGGACTACAGGAAATTTATATACTAATACAAAAAGCATTTCCCAACTTCATACAAACAAAAATAGTCTGGCCAAGTAAGTATCTTGCAACATTTAAAAAATTATATAATAAACTAAAAAGAGTATTTGGAGACATACTGATGTTATATCTTAATTAGTTCTGGAATACTCCTAGAAAAAAAAGAGCAAAAGAAATACATAGCACAATTCCAACACATTATAATTGCAAATACAGAACCATTATCCTTTATCCATGCAAACATATACAGCACTACACATAGCTAAAATCCTTTAGATTCTGTGTACAACTGCAACATTGCAAATCAATCTTCTATTATTCATTTACATAATTTATGAAAGAAGTTTTTCCAGACACCAGAATGTATGTTGAGGAATGCTTTTCATGCAAAATTTAGCTCGTGCAACAAAACCATGACTCACTTATAGTTGCGTGGACCGAGGACGGGGTGTGATTGGTGGATGAAGTGGTTGAGTTTGACTGAGGGGGTTTACGGCTCTCTCCTTTACTCCCCCCTTGATGAGGTGGTGGTGGTGTTGCTCATGTTGATCATGTTGCTGCTTTTGTTGATGCTGAGACTGTTTCTGTCATGGCAACCATTATGATAAATCCCAACTCTAATTGCTGCAGTTGCTGATTTTTTGTTACGCATGACATGAGACTACATCTGTGCCAAAAACACAAAACCTGATAAGTCTGGATTCTAATATATGTGATTTCATCAGGTTCTGAGTTTTAGGCTAAACATCAAAATAGCATTAATTGCCTACACATATACTGTACACTGAGTAATACATACAGTGACTGAAAATTTAAATAAAAATCTGTTTTTGAAAGCAGGGAAATATATAATTTTCTATTTTTTTTTTTGAGTTATTGAATAGCTGCCCATGTTGTGTGTTCATATGGTCCCAAATCATGCATGCATGTACCACTAATACATTTTGCTGTATTCAGTATTTTAGCTCTAAAATAGAGCACATGTATTCTTTTTCTTTATTGCAATCAAAGATTCCTCAACATTTCTGGTGCCTATTATCTTTAAAAGTACAATAAACAATCTTCATCCATTCTAGCACAAGTCAATCCATGGGTTCTCACATTACCTAGAAAGAGGACATTTCCCTGCTCTCAAAAAGCAAGATTTCCCTCACAAGCTGCAAAAGAATAAACAGGTATTCTACCTTACGTACTTCATAGAACTGCTCCATGAAGGCTCTTTTAATGTAATGAATACAACTGAGTAACTTTTAAAAGCTATTTCTTGTCATTATTTATAAGCAAATCTGTAATGAGTGGATATAGAGAATTAAAAGAAGCATAAAAGAGGTCAAGAAGAGGGAAGACTAGATTACATAGCAAGAAAAATAGAGGAAGGATAAGTGAGTGTAAGAGAAGCACTTGCAAGGGGAAGGTAACTGGAAGACAAAAAAGTGTAGGTGAGAGAATAATTATGAGTGACAAGAGGGAGGGAGGAACAAGCAGTTGGCAAAAAAACCAGCGTTGAATGTAATGAAACGCCATTTTCTGGGTGAGTCCCGGAGGCTCCCCGGAGCTATCCCAGGCTGATATGCTAATTTCAGACTTTGGCATCAGTCATGTGTATGGAGTTCTTAGGCCTACCGGAGACCACGGCCAGAACCGGGCCCCCTCAGAGAGGCACGGGGAGCAATGGCCTATAGAAGCCCCCGTGTGGTTGGAAGCATTCTATGTCTGCCATCGACCGGGACAGGCACCCAGAAAGGTAAGCGCCCCAAAACAAACCCCTATTCTGGTTAAAATTGCTACCAAAATCCGAACTAGTGGATAGAACTCCCAAACAGAAAAACAAGCAAACTAGTGTGACGTCACACGTCACCGCGCCGCTGTCTGCGCAGCTCCCCCCTCCCCGGGAGGGGGAAGGTGGAGCCCCAGACCTCCCACGCCGGCTATCCACCCATCAGTTCTGAGGCTGGATGTCAAGACACGCGAAAAACCGCCGACCGGAGGGAGGGAGGGTTGCCGGGGAGCCTCCGGGACTCACCCAGAAAATGGCGTTTCATTACATTCAACGCTGGTTTTCTGGGGGGAGCCCCGTCGGCTCCCCGGAGCTAACTACCCACAGAGGAAGATCAAAGGGACGGAACCGGGAGGCGGACACCACCCAAACAACCAAAACGCTAAAACCAAAGGAGCAGGAAAACACAGCGACCCGACCCCAGAGGCAAATGCCCAAAAGGAAAAGAGCGACGAAAAACAAACCGGAACCGAAGAGGCACTACCAACCGAGGAGAAGACAGAGCACGCTGACCAGAAACCAGGATGGTGCAAGCGGCACACGAACAGGCCGGAGGGGAAACGAAGCACAAGACAGCTTACTAAGCGGTGTAGAAGCAAGACCGAAAGCAAGCCAAAGCGACTCCGCCAGCGCCGCACAAAAAGAGAGAGAGGCGACAGTATGTGGCACGACGACGGCCCCCAACCCCCACCAAAAAACCAGGCCGACGCTAACAAGAGGAACCACCTAAGAAGGTACAGGAAAAGGAAGGACCGCCAAAACACCCCATACTGCCGCCAAGAGAAACACGCAGGTGGGACACCGACCACCAGCCGGAGGCGAGACCACGAGGCAGACTGAAGCAGCCCCGACAAGGCCCCTCCGAGCCCAGGAAAAGGCGGAGCCGCAAGAAGATCTCGGGCGCGACCACCGAACTCAGGTGGTACGAGGAGATGGAACGTCTGCCGAACAGACAAATCCCAAAGCAAGCCTCAAGTGCAACGCCTCTGCTGCCCGCACCAGCTGAGCACAACTGGGTAACCGAGCCATAACGAGCAACAAACTCGCAGGGCTCCGGGTCGAAGGTGTCACCGACCCCACAGGCAGCAGACGGAGGCAAAACAGAGAGTCACCCAGAGACAAGGGGTGAGCAACCCTCAAACTCGCTGGAAGCGAGGGGGGGGCTCTGGGGTCACATCCATCGGACCCACGCGCCCCCAGGGGTTTCCCAGGGTCCCGAGCGTTTACTATAAGAGGACTCGCGCTCAGGTAATCCCAGGCAGGGTACTGCTAACCGGCACCCAAAACTACCAAACAACTTTCTAAGAGCTGAACCCCCGGGACGTGTACACTCACGGGGACCTAGCAGGGGGTACCACCAGAAAACTCAGAACACAAGGGACACCAGGGGCAAGAACGAAGGCAGACCCCCCCACCAGGTAGATAAACAAAAAGAAAAAGAAAACCCCGCAAGAGGACAGCGTACCCAAGCGGAACAGAGCCGGCCGCTATGATTGGGAAAAGACAAGCTGCACAGTACCCTGCGCCCCACCAGTGCAAAAACTGCCCCTTACTCTAAGGCGAACAAGGGAGACAGAACACCCGAGCACACAAAGAGCGGCCGAAAACCAAGCAGTAAACGGCCTAGCAGGGGCAGACCCCAAGGAACTTGTGGAAGGCGGCCCCAAGTCCCAAGGGCAGTACTTACAGGGCACCTAGGGAAGGGAACCCTAGGCGCATGCAGCCCGAGTACTGGAGAATCACTCCCGGCTCGCGCACCACCTAGAAAACAGACACCACACTCTAGGTGCAGTGCTGAAACAACCACTGGAGCCGGAGCACATAACCGGTGCCTATAGCATCAGCCGAAGAACTGATGGGTGGATAGCCGGCGTGGGAGGTCTGGGGCTCCACCTTCCCCCTCCCGGGGAGGGGGGAGCTGCGCAGACAGCGGCGCGGTGACGTGTGACGTCACACTAGTTTGCTTGTTTTTCTGTTTGGGAGTTCTATCCACTAGTTCGGATTTTGGTAGCAATTTTAACCAGAATAGGGGTTTGTTTTGGGGCGCTTACCTTTCTGGGTGCCTGTCCCGGTCGATGGCAGACATAGAAGGCTTCCAACCACACGGGGGCTTCTATAGGCCATTGCTCCCCGTGCCTCTCTGAGGGGGCCCGGTTCTGGCCGTGGTCTCCGGTAGGCCTAAGAACTCCATACACATGACTGATGCCAAAGTCTGAAATTAGCATATCAGCCTGGGATAGCTCCGGGGAGCCGACGGGGCTCCCCCCAGAAAAAATATGTATGGATGCACAGTATACAAGAAATAGTTTTGTTTATATTAAGCCGAATAAAAAATGCATTTTACAAAGTATTGTAATCCAATAAGAGGCATTTTAAGAGTATCAATATTCTATGAAGTACACGATGGAAAGTAATGCCATTCTGATAATTCAAAGGAGCATTATAATAATAAATCAATATATTCTATATCTTAACTAAGCAGAAAATTTTGCTTAAAATAATTCATTCAAAACTACTTACCACAAACTTAAGTACAGTAACTAAGTTATAGAAATTGATGATTTCACCAATGCTTCATGAGGTGACATTTCTACTTAATATGTTTGTGAAATTATTATATATTATTATTATATATATCTATATATATATATATATATATTATATATATATATCTATATATATATATATAATATATATATATATATATATATATATATATATATATACCATATATATACCATATATATATGTATATATATAAAGTGGAACCTCGAATAACGAATTTAATCCATTCCAGCACCAAGCTCATTATGTGAAACGCTCGTCTTTTAAAACGAATTTCCCCATTTAAAATAGTGGAAATAAAATTAATCCGTTCTACCACCGAAATACATCTATATGATATTCAATGTTTTAAATAATGGAGCAGTCTACCTTACATACACTGAACAAACCCCTATGACATTTTTCTTTCTTCAAATTTGTAAAAAAAAAAACATTAATTTTTGTATAGGAAAAGGTTCGTTCGGTGTTTGTCAGGTAGGCTGCTCCATGTTTCTTAACTTAAAAAAAAATTGAAAAACAGAACAAATGTCAAAGAGGTTCATTCAGTGTTTGGCAAGTAGGCAGCTCCATTTTTCTAAAAAAAAAAAGTTGAAAAATTTGAAAAATGGACAAATGCCATAAGGTTCGTTCAGTGTTTGTCGGTATAAGACTGCTCCATTATGGCAAACTTTCTTTGTTTCAAATGTGTTCCATTTGTTTTGCATTTTTCATCTATTTCTCAATAATGGAGGCAGCCTACCTGACAAACACTGAATGAACCATATAGCATTTGTCCGTTTTTCAAATTTTTTCACCTTTTTTTATTTTCGCTTTTTTTTTTTTAAGAAATATGGAGCTGTCTACCTGCCGAACACCAAACGAACCTATTTTACATTTGTTCTGTTTTTTAAATTTTTATTTCTATTTTTCTACAAAAAATGGTCGATGCTTTGCAACATCACAGCAATCACCCCTTCTACATCCCAGCATCATAAGCATCATTAAACAAAAAAGATAATTTATTTGCATTTATTTAAGTCGTTGGGAGGCGTCCGAGCATGTGCGAGGCACAGCAGCTGCGACCCACCATGTGATGATGTCATTATTCAAATGAGCGTTCGGCAAACGATGCAGAATTGTAGGCGAATCGGGAGGGCCGTTACCCAGAATTCCTCCGCCAATTGATGGCGCTTCGTCACTCGAGGGTGGCGGGGGGGTGGTCTACTGTATACAATACTATTAGTACTGTATATGAGTTTGTGAGACTTGTTATGGGTATGTCGAGCCTGTGATGGTGTACATAGGTTAATTTCAGCAGTAATTAAGATAAATATAATATATACAGTTAACATATCAATATATATATTATATATATATATATATATATATATATAATATATATATATATAATATATATGTATATAATTACAGTATATACTGTACTGTATATATATATATATATAATATATATACTAACTGTGCTCAATATAAAAATACATTATAAAAAGTACATCCTTTACACCATCAACTCTTTCTCACACTTATGAAATACTTAAGGTACATTGTTCATAAAACATTTTCTAAGATGAAGTGGTTAACTAAAGGGCTATGGATTACACAGGAATATGAAATCTAGAGCTCTGAAAGATGAACAAAGGAAAATACTCGGTGATGCTAAATGATAACCTAATGAATGCAGCTGAAACTGTTAAAGCGTCAAGTAGTGAGGTGTAATTCATTTTTAATTCCAATATTACTGTACTTTGAACAAATTTATAATTACAGTAACTATAATGAATTATTAGGCAAAATTATAATAAATTAATTATGTTTTGATAGCAGCCAATCAGGAGAAGTATCCCCAGACCATCATATCTCAAGATACAATTTTTTTAGTAATAAGAAGAAGGGGTTGAATAATTACAAGATGCTGTAATAATGAGTAGAGAGGGTGTAATAGTGTTGTAGTGGTGGTGGCAGTTGCTGTGGTAATAGTAGTAGTGGTGGTGGTAGCAAGAACAATGGTGGTGGTGGTGGTGGTATGATAATGACTCTTGTAGTGGTGGTGCTAACCTATCCAAGTACTTTATTCCTGGTCCAATTTTTTTTTCCTAACCTGATGTTCAAGTTCTGTATCATATTTGCTCTTGCCAATGGCTTCCAAAACTACTACTTACATGTTTCTTTGACTCATTTGCATTTTCAGTTTCTGCAGCATGTCTTATTGTCCTGTTATATCTCAATTTAAAAAGACTTTGTCCATCTTGTCTAGTCGTCGTAATATTATGTATGGAGTGATTGTATGCCCTCTGCTCCTTCTCTCTAAGGTTGTGAGCTTGAGTTTCTTTAACCTGTCCTTGTAGCTTAGTCTTCTTAATTCAAACTAATCTTTTGCAAACATCTGAGCTTCTCAACTTGCATTCTGTGTTGCTTGATGTGTGGATTCCATGCCTGTGTTGCATATTATAGTACTGGCCTCTCATTAGCTATGTAGATGGTCTTGAAAATCTCTTCTTTAAATTTTTAAATATTATTCTTATGTCTGTCTGCTTCCCACATGCTGATGATGTGGTCGAGTTTAGGCATGGTTCTAGTGTTATACCCCTAACTATATTTCTATCCAAATTTTTTTTCAAATTTTCTATCTTGTAGTTGCTTTTCTCTTATAGTGTTGATTCCTCTGATCACCTATCTCCCTTTCACATCTTCATCACTTTATACTCGAAAAGCCGAAAACCGAAAAGTTTGGCCGAAAACTAAAAACCATTGGTCTGCCCACTTCTGGAGTTTGTCAAGATCTAATAACACTATAGTCCTCAGTTTTTACAGTCACATTAATTTTGAGTCTTCTGCAGACATCAACATGTGTACCCCCACTCTCACGTAGATCATTCACAAAAAAATAGGATATCTTGAGGTTATTGAAAAAAAAAAAGTCCTTGTCAAGGACCGGGCCACGGGGACGCTAAGCCCCGAAATCATCTCAAGATAACCTCAAGATAATCCTGGTTTAGGACTGTAGCCATTTTCAAAATCTCTTCCACATATATTTTGTATTACAGGGTATTTATCAATACTTGTTTTTTCACTGATAGAATTTTACCTTTCATCACTCAATTCTTCTATAAAGTTCTGATGAATTCTATAAACTTTTTATTTATAGAATTCGTCTATAAACTGGATGAATACTATTCATCCAGTTTTTCTTGTTGTTCAATCTCTTTACCTTGAGATCACTGGTTATGCATTTATTTCTTCACTAACATTTAATTTGGTGTTGACACTCACTGCTTCTTTTGTTACCGTTCGTCTGCTTCCTTCTCGGTATCCTCTGCATAACTGCTTTGTATTTAAATCCTACAGTACTCAATATCTTGTTACCTCTTTTATCTGTTTACCTATGTACTCCATGCTCTCAATACCTAGTCTATTTTACCCCAAAAATATCTCCTTTTATCTGTTCTTTAATAGCTTGCACTTCATTTTTAAAAGCCTGGCTCTTTGCTCTTCAATCATTGACTTTTGACTTGCCATTCTGGCCTTAATTGCTTTTCTGTTTTTCTCTTGCTTTTTGTCTATCTTCTGTTTCATATCCATCAAAGCTTTTATAACAGATTTCTCAGTGTTCAACCCTTAAATGTATTAAATTTTCTGTGTTTTTAGCTTCGTCATAGTTTGACACCTCCAATTTCTATCAAGACCAATATTTCAATGTCAACAGCTGGTTGCTTCATAGTAAATGAAGACAATCACCACCTTGCTGTTTCTCTAACAGTCTCAATTTTCTTTGTACGCTCATTAAGGCCAATCCTTTTCTCCTTGAACTGCTTTACTACTTTTGGAAAACCACTAACACACAGTCACTAACACAGTCAAAACACAAGGTATTTTAAAACTGTTCCTCGTAAATGATAATACATAGTATCCAACTGTTTAGTCCAGCAATTTTGTAATGAATACATGTTTAGCTAATACATGTCCAACTTGGTGTCTCACCTCATTAAGGACAAAAAAAGGACATTATGAGTGCTAAAGTGGCAAAAGGCATATCAACAATCACGAAACAAAGAACACAAACATTTGAGGATGTTGAAAAGTTGTTATTAATTTGGATACACAACAAAGAGTTAGCAAGTGATAGCATTTCAGGGGCATCATTTGTGAGAAAGCAAGGCAATTGCATGAAGACCTTTTAAAGAAAACCTCTGGAACAAGTGCTGCAGATACGAAAGAGTTTAAGGCAAGCAGGGGATGGTTTGAGAAATTTAGAAAAAGAAGTGGTATTCAAAGTATTGTGAGGCATGGGGAGGGTGCCAGCTCAGAAAAACCAGCGGCTGAAAGATTTATTGACAAATTTAAAGATTTTGTGGAAAGTGAGGGATACCTACCAAAACAAGTGTTTAATTGTGACGAGACAGGACTATTCTGTAAAAGATTACCTACGAGCACAAATCTAAGAGGTGAACTGAAAATTAAACCCTTGCTTGTGTAACATTCTGACAATCAAAGGGGTTTAAAAAAAATATAATGTGCAGAAAAGCCAAATGTGTGTGATGTGGAGGGCTAATAGTAAGGCATGGGTGACAAGGCAATTTTTTACCAAGTGGATGAATGAGGTGGTTTGCCCTGCCATAAAAAAATATCTGCAGGAGAAACGTTTGCCACTCAAGGCCATGCTTCTCCTCGACAATGCTCCTGCTCATCCTCCAGGCTTGGAAGATACATTGTTGGACAAATTTAATTTTGTTACAATAAAGTTCCTTCCTCCTAACACCACTCCTCCAATTCAGCCTATGGATTAGAAAATCCTATCCAATTTTAAGAAACTTTATGAAAGGGCACTTTTCCGGAAATGTTTCGAAATGACTGTTTCCACAAACCTCACCATCAAAGAGTTCTGGAAAAACCATTTTAACATTTGTAGTGCTTTAAAACTCATTGACAAAGCCTGGCAAGAAGTGACTCAAACAACCCTGATCTCTGGCTGGAAAAATTGTGGCCTGAATGTGTTTCAGAACTAGACTTTGTGGGGTTTGAGCCTGGACCTGAAGTGCCTATTGTTGAGGAAATTGTTACTCTGGGCCGGAAATTGGGCTTGGAGTTGGACAGTGCTGATGTGGAGGAGTTGGTGGAGGAACACAGTGAAGAAATCCAAGCCCTTCACAATGAGCAGCAACAAGAGGCAGCTGAGGAAATTTCTTCAGGGGAGAAGGAGGCAGTATAGAATGTTCCTTCCTCAGCAATTAGAAAGTGGTGTAGATTGTGGGAAGAAATGCAAACTTTTGTTGAAAGGCCTCACCCAGAGCAAGCTGTAGTAGGCCATTGTATTATTTTTTTAATGACAATTTGATGCCTCACTACAGACAAGTGTTACAACGAAGGGGGAAACAATCCTCTATGGATTGATGTTTAGTGAGAAAATCAAGCAGTGAGCCACAAGCAGGTCCTAGTGGTATGCAGGCAAAACGTGCCAGAGAGTGTACCCCAGAGAAGTCATCACTGCCTGACGTTATAATGGAAGGGGACTTCCCTTCCAAACACTAACACCTCTCTTCCTCCCCCCTTCTCACCGTCTTCCATACGCCAACAAGAGTTATCAATAAAGGTAAGTAATAACTTGTACATACTTTAGTACTGAAGTTTTGAATGATTTTTTATTTACTGGTTATTTTTTTGGAGAGTGTGGAACACATTAATTCAATTTACATTATTTCTTATGGGAAACTTTGCTTTGGTTTATGAATTTTTGGCTTACAAACCCTCTCTGGGAACAGATTAAATTCATAAACTGAGGTACCACTGTACAGTATTTCAACGAGCAAAAGCAACATTTCCCAGGTGTATTCTTTATCTGATGGGTAGTGTAGTAGCTTTAAAGACTGCCATGGAATCATACATAATTCAGCAGCTGAGCAGTTGCAGTCAGTAAATGTTGTGTAACACCAAAAGTTTCTTTAGGTCATAGATTAAATTATCATGAACAAATTTGCAATGTAGAAGAGCCTGGATTATTTTGTTGGGTCATATCCAGAACCACTTAATTCAGAATGAAGATGCTGACTCTTTTGCTGGACTCAAGCTGAATAAAGACAGATTATCTATGCTACAAAATGCAAGTAATGCAGGTATGTATAGAAGTAAATTACTGATGGCAGGTGAATCCTAGAATACTGAAAAAAGTCAGCCCTCTCCTTGCTACAGTATTTAGAAGGCCTAATATGTGGATGAGTATATATATGCTTCAGGAGTTGTTTGAAATCACATTTCAAAGGAATTAGCATTTAACAATAGAACAAAGCTGTGTCTTTTTATAATTCCCCAATACATTAAAAAGTACCTTCACTTACAGGTGATAAAAATACTTTATAAGCTCCATTATCCGAAGCCCATTTTTCCAAATCTTTGGGTTATCTGGCAGTTTAAGACCAAGCAAAAATTTATGCATGACACCGTTTGCGTCTTCAGGCACTGTGTGTGTATTGCTTTAATGACACCTCCATATGGCTCCAATTATGTTTTTAATGATTTTCATAGATGGACACAGCATTAGAAGAAAGAGTTTAGGCCTTGGGAAAGCATTGAGCACATTTAAAAGTAAATGCTGTTTCCTTTTCATTTTGAGATTCTCAGTTTTCGTTTTGGACCAGTTTCCTTCCGAAAATGTGATTTTCAGGCAAGAATGTGGGAAGTATGCTAGATGTAGTAAAAATCTCTTTACAGATAGATTCTCTTGGTAGCTGTCCTTCATATGATAGGTTGAAATTATAAATTTTGCTCACATAAATCACCCCATACAGTATGGGAAACATTAGGATATGAATGGCTCCAATCAACTTTTTAATGATTTCTGAAGATGGGTGCAATATTAGGAGAAAGAGTTAGGGCCTTAAGAAAGCCACTGAGCACATTTAAAACCAAATTCTATGGTTTGTTGTCATTTACAGATTTCATGGTTTTCGTTCATATATATGTGTCTCCAGGAGCCATCTCTGGTTGCAATGAATCCTTCACACCAACGAATTGGGGTTGGCTCCACACAGTTCATTGAATCAAGATTGCACTGTATGTCGATAATCCAAAAAAGATGCAAATTAATAGTGAAAAACAATGAACTGCTGCACACAAAGGAATACCTCGCAGAGCCTGAAACACCACATGATATGCCACAGTATAGCGAATCTGATTAAAATACTGTAACTAATTTTATAGAATTAATGACCCCTTATGTTAGTGGTGGTGATGGTGATATTGCCGTAGCTGATGATAGTGCTGTTGCTGGGAGTGAGGAAGCTGCAACAAGGCTTGTAGTGGTTCTGACACTATGTCACCACCCCTTTCTAAGGTTTGTGTGATCTTATGGAGGACACATTGCAATATTTTCTACACATTCATGTATGTGTAGCCATGGTGTTTATGGAGCTTGTGCTAAAGTTCCCGATCTAGCTCCTTGAGGGCAGGCTGGCACTCGGTGTCGTGGTGGTATGTGCACTGCCATGAAAAGCACCATAGATGACATTAATAGTACTGTATTTGCAGGTGTAACTAATTACTTTGATGATAGCAAAATGTGCAAAATGAATTATTTCACAGCATACCTTGATGAGGCTCTGATGTGAGGAAGACGACTGACTTAGTGAGGAAGACGAACAAGTGGGCTGCATCAGAGTAGGATTTCATGGATTTAACTCCTCATTCTCGTGTGCATCGATGGAAGGACAAAAGTGTGAATGAACTGTGTACATTCCTGGCTGTTTCAATAATGATGGCGCATGTGAAGAAAGAGATTTTTATAATAAATGGAACAAAGATGTTGTTGTCCTGATTCCATGTTCAGCAAGTCCACATAAAAAACAGAAAAAAGAGAGACTGATGCTTCTTCTTAGATGTATGCACTTCA
The DNA here is from genome assembly GCA_020271785.1 of Procambarus virginalis. NCBI lineage: Eukaryota > Metazoa > Arthropoda > Malacostraca > Decapoda > Cambaridae > Procambarus > Procambarus virginalis. The sequence continues at coordinate 18,230,222 of WNGS01160430.1, forward strand.
ATAATAACAGCAAAGCCAATAAACACAATAGACTATGACAAGTGAAGCACATCTTCACATACATAAGCATACGAAAACACGTACAAATCCTCTCGCGTATCGACATAGAGGATGCAACTGATAAGTTTCTCATGCTGTTCAAGAGGTTGCATATCTTCCAGACAGTATATATAACTGTCAAAGTGGCACAAGTTTGGTCTTAAAATTATTTATCCAGTGTGAATTTGTTCAATCCTCAGGAATTTTCTTGCATTGTGAAAGACAATGATAGTGCCAACTTTGAAGAAGACACATTTTGTGTACTGATAATAATTATGTTTATGTAATTACCACTCTATTCAGTTACATGTTTGAACGTAACACTGGAATATGTGACACAGTGAGGGCAAGCAGGAAAAAGTGGAGAGAAGCACCAGGGGTGCAGGAACACAACCACTCATGCAGCTGAGATGGTAGATAGTGGGAGGCAAAACCTAAAGGCCAAATAGAAAAGGTCTATAAACTGAATGCCATAATAGACTACAGTATAAATTATTGGTGTACGAAAGTGACATGATGGTCAGGGAAGTGACGTGTAATTACCTAAGTGTAATTACATAAGTGTTGTTACAGGATGAGAGCTATGCTCGTGGTGTCCCGTCTTCCCAGCACTCTATGTCATTGTCTTTGTCACTCGGCACGCTTTGAAATTACTGACAGTTTTGGCCTCCACCACTTTCTCACCTAACTTGTTTCAACCGTCTACCACTCTGTTTACAAAAGTGAATTTTCTTATATTTCTCTGGCAGCTTTGTTTCATTAATTTAAATCTATGACCTCTTGTTCTTGAAGTTCTGGATCTCAGGAATTCTTCCTTATCAATTTTATCGATTCCTGCTACTATTTTGTATGTAGTAATCATATCGCCTCTTTTTCTTCTATCTTCTAGTTTTTGCATATTTAATGCCTCTAACCTCTCCTCGTAGCTCTTGTCCTTCAGTTCTGGGAGCCACTTAGTGGCATGTCTTTGCACCTTTTCCAGTTTGTTGATGTGCTTCTTAAGATATGGGCACCATACAACTGCTGCATATTCCAGCTTTGGTCTAACAAAAGTGTGTGTGCAGTTGTGTGAACTAGTACAACATCAATTTTCCACCTGGTAGTACAGTTAGATCGTTCTCAACATACGATCAGGGATCCTGGGTTTGATTTCGTGCAGGACAGATATGGTTGGGCACATTTTCTTTCACCTAATGCCGCTGTTCACCTAGCAGTAAATACGTATCCGGGGGTTAGGCAACTGTTGGGGGGAGGGTCAATAGTTCGACCTTTAGGGAGGACCTTGATACAAGCCTACAGTATATCTATATACAGTGGAACCTCGAATAACGACTTTAATCCGTTCCGGCGCCATGGTTGTCTTGTGAAACTGACGTCATTCAAAACGAAGTTCCCGATTGAAAAGAATGTACATAGAAATAATCCGTTCTACCACCGAAAAACATAATATGGTATTCAATGTTTTAAATAATGGAGCAGCCTACCTTACATATACTGAACAAACCTTTATGACATTTTTCTTTTTTCAAATTTATTCAATTTTTTTTTCATTTTTTTATAGAAAAAGGTTCGTTCGGTGTTTGTCAGGTAGGCTGCTTCATGTTTCTTATAAAAAATGAAATAAAAAATGAAGAATTTTGAAAAACAGAACAAATGTCGAAAAGGTTCGTTCCGTGTTCGGCAGCAAGGCTGCTTCATGTTAAATAAAAAAAAATAAAAAAAAATAAAAAAAAAAAATAAAAAATAAAAAACAATTGAAACTATTTGAAAAACGGACAAATGCCATAAAGGTTCGTTCAGTGTTTGTCGGGTAGGCTGCTCCATTATGACAATCTTTCTGTGTTTCAAATGTGTTCCATTTGTTTTGTATTTTTCATTTATTTCTCAATATTGGAGCAGCCTACCCGGCAAACACTGAACGAACCTTTATGGCATTTGTCCATTTTTCAAATTGGTTCAAATGTTTTTTTTATTTTTATTTTTTATTTAAGACACATGGAGTAGCCTACCTGCCGAACACCGAACGAACCTTTTTGACATTTATTCTGTTTTTCAAAATTCATAATTTTTTCATTTTTTTATAAGAAACATGGAGCAGCCTACCTGACAAACACCGAACGAACCTTTTTGACATTTGTTCTTTCTTTAAAAAAACTCATTTTGTTTTTCTACAAAAAAGTCAATGCTTTGCAACATCGCAGCATCAATAGCATCTTTAAACAAAGAAAAATAATTTATTTGCATTGTCGCCGGCGTCCGAGAATGTGTGAGAAGCAGCCCCCGACCCCACCATGTGGTGTTGACGTTACTCAAATGAGGGGGTCGCCTAACAAGATGAATTGACAGCGATCGGAGCGTTCGTTACTCAAAATGGTCGCCATTTGAGGCGGTCGTCACTCGAGGTTCTACTCTACACAGGCTTCCTGTCCCCAACAAAAGTTAATTATACCTATGGTGAATATTTATAGCATGTATAAGGTGAAAACTGGACAGATAACATCAATGTGAAAATTTAGTGGTGATGTTTCTCAATTACAAAAATCATCATAATGAACATAGCACTAGCTATCTACCACCTGTTAGAAAGCAAGCCAGGTCCCAACAGGAATGCCCTGTGTGCAAGAAAATAAGTGTGTAAGATAAAGAAATGCAAACTGGTAACAACACATTGCAAGAGGTGTGGTATTGTGCTGAGCATCACTGACTGCTTCGCAGACTATCACACTCCCCACAACTTTTAAAGACAGTAAATCAGTGATACCCATGTACTGTATACAAAGATGTTGTTTGTTAAATGCTTGTAAAGTGCAATTATGACATTATAAATATATAATTACTGTAACATATGGCATACATATAGTGATACCCACAAATATGTACATACGTACTAATGGTGTACCAATGAATCGAATCGGCAATTCAGCAATTGTGCTTTGCTACGGCAAACTTCCAAAACTTATTAATATCCCATTATATCATTAAAGACATTGTTTCTCACTCTCACTTCATTCCTGCTTATTTTCATCATATCCTAATTTTTTGTTTCTCACTCACTTCATTCCTGCTTATTTTCATCATATCCTAATTTTTTGTTTCTCACTCTCACTTCATTCCTGCTTATTTTCATCATATCCTAATTTTTTTTTATTTGCTAATCTTCATTTATTATTTGTAAATATTATTCAAAATAATCCATTATATGAAATAATGTATTGTGCAAAGGTATTTATGTGAAGCTATTCATAAGGCATCCAGACCTGTGAGGGCATGCATATCAACTGTGTGTGTTGAACCCATGTTGAGTGTGTACATGAGAGAAGAAACTTCCTTACCATGGAAAGTGAGGCAAAGTTATTAGAAATATGTCATCGTGGCTGGAGAAGAAAGCAACCGGTTCTTTGGTCCCGCATTTCAACCGTTAATAAACATGTGCACATCTTTCCTTGCCTATAAGAGCTCTATCATATTTACATTTGAAACTGTATGGCATATGCCTCCTACACTTCACTACACAGTACATTTCATTTGTTTACTACTATGACAATTAAACAATTCTTTCTAACGTCTCTGTGGCTCATTTGATTATTGGGTTCCACTTGTGTATCTTTATTCAAGTATCACCTAAACCCAAAAAATCTGTCCTTGTCTGCCTTATTATTTCTTTGGAGAATTTTATAAGTGGTAATTATGTCTCCTCTAACCATTTCATCTTCCAATGAATAATGTTTAATTCTATTAGTCTTTCCTTGTAACTCATACCTCTCAGTCCTGAGACTAATCTAGTTACACACTTTTGGACTTTCATTTTGTTTTGTGTTTAACAAGATTACAACTCCTCTCAAGTGCCACATACTGTATTCCAAGAATGATCTACTATACACTATGCGGCATATAAAGTCTTGAATGAGTTCCTATTCAGATTTCAACAGGAAGTTCTTTTGATGGTTAATATAACATACACGGTTATATACCCTATTGATGTGGGCTTCTAGAGATAAGGTTGGTATAATATCAAGCCCAAGGTCTTTCTGCTTCATTGAAGGGGTTTCATCACCTGCTTGGTACCTTGTGTCCAGCCCCCTGTTCTCACCGCTCGTGGGACACCACGAGCGTAGCTCTCATCCTGTAACTACACTTAGGTAATTACTCACTCTCATTTGTTGGACCATTCTTTCAATTTGCTTAGGTCATTCTGTTATTTCTTACTATCTTCACAAAATTAATCTTGCTCATAGTTTTTGCATTAATAGCAAACACCAAAAGGAGTGAGTCTATCCCCTCTGTAAGATCACTCATTAGTAGGATCAGTTTAGATCAGAGGACTGACATCTGTTTAACTCCTCTGGTTATATTTGGCAACTCTGAAATCTCCCTTCTAGCTATGACTGCTTCTCCAACTTGTGCACTAGTCTCATGTTAGGTACTAACAGTAAAAAAACAGTGTTGAATGTACAGTACTGTAATGAAACACCATTTTCTGGGTGAGACCTGGGGACTCTCCAGAGCTATCTGGGTTGAAATGAATGAATTCGACCCTAGCATCAGTCAATGTGGAGTTCTAGGCCTACCAGGAACCACGAGCCAGAACCTGACCCCCCTCAGAGAGGCACAAGGAGCAATGGCCTATAGAAACCCCCTTGTGGTTGGAAGCTTTATATGTCTGCCATCGACGGGGTCAGGCACCCAGAAAGGTAAGCGCCCCAAAAACAAACCCCTATTCTGGTAAAAATATTACTACTGACAGCCAAACTAGTGGATAGAACTCCCTTAAATAAAAACGAGCAAACGACGTCACGATGTTGCTGTCTGTGCAAAACCACCCCCTCCCCGGGAGGGGGGAAGGGGAAGCCAAAGACCCCCATGCCAGCTATCAACCCTGCAGTTCTGAGGCTGAATGTCAAAAAACATGAAAAAATGGCGACAGGAGGGAGGGAGGGAGGGTTGCTGGGGAGCCTCCGGGACTCAATCAGAAAACGATGTTCCATTACATTCAACACTGGTTTTCTGGGCGGGAAGCCCCTTTAGCTTCCTGGAGCTACTTACCCAAAGACAAAACAAAAGGGACTTACATGGGAGGAGGTCGACCCTCTCTCCTCAACTCAAAATTGAGATAACTGGCTGCATCCGCCAAACCAATGCGACACAGGCCCGATTAGGACCAGGAACATTAACAAGGTAGTGAGCGGCCAGGACCCTGTTCGATTTCCAAAAACCCCCTGGCCTGAATGTCAACCACATATTACCGAAGACAGCAGCCAATGCAGCAAATTTACAAATGCCGAGCAGCAAAAGACCTAGCGGAGGTAGATCCCAAGGAGACATGGACGGTAACCCCAAGCCTCCAAGAGCAGTACTTACAGGGCACCTAGGGAAGGGGACCTTAAACGCACGCAGGCTGACTACTTGAGAAAGTACTTCTGCCTCGCGCACCACTGCAGACAGCACCACACCACAAGACACAAAACTGGAAACCTCAGGAGCAAGAGGTGCAAGACCTTGCCAGTTTCACATCAGCCACAGACCTGCAGGGTGGATAGACGGCGCAGGGGTCTGGGGCTCCCCCTTCCCTCTCCCGGGGAGGGGGATGGGTTGCGCAGACAGCGGTGCGGTGACGTAGTGACGTCATGCTCGATTGCTCGTTTTCATTTGGAGAGTTCTGTTCACTAGTTTGGCTTTCAGTAACAATATTTTAACCAGAATAGGGGTTTGTTTTGGGGTGCTTACCTTTCTGGATGCCTGACGTGGTTGATGGCAGACACAGAAAGCTTCCAACCACATGGGGGTTTCTATAGGCCATTGCTCCTCGTGCCTCTCTGAAGGGGCCAGATTCTGGCTCGTGGTCCTTGGTAGGCCTAGAACTCTATGCACATTGACTGATGCCAGGGTCAAATCATTCATATCAGCCCGGATAGCTCCGGGGAGCCAAAGGGGCTCCCCCCAGAAAAGTATGCAATCTGCCCACCCTTCTCTATCTTGTTTAATTTTACACAATTGGTCATATAATTTTAACAAGTTTGTGAGGTGAAATTTAACATCAGTGAACCACTGCTGGTAATGTGTTATGAAGGCTCTTCTAAAATTGTGCTATTGGTCTTACTTCCCTTACAATCTTCTCCATCACTCTGCATGGTATTCAAGTTAGGGACACTGGCCTGTACTTTAGTTTCTCTTCTATTTTCATTCTTGTATATTGGCCGTCTTACAACTTTCTGGTTCCAATGATTTACTGTATTACATACAGTACTGTATTTCAAGTCAAGACCATTAGTCATATCAAATTCTAGCAGATGCCTCTTTACTTCATCTCTGTGCCACTTGGTTTGACACTATCCCACTCAGTTCAGGCACTTTCCCTTCCTCTATTACTGAGAAAGTAGTCCTATTTTTTTTCCACATATTATTTAGTTTATATAACACATTTTAGATAACATGCTGCTTTCAAGGAACTTAACTGACATGTTATATATGACTCCCCTGTACTGTATATAATACACAATTCAATACATTGCAGTATCCCTTGACTCCACTTACTCCACTTGATCTTTAAACACACTATGCCGGTCTAACTGAAGTCTTCCATCAGTTCCTAAAGCCACACATTTACCTGAGGGCCACTAATACTAGTGGCCTCGATGAGGACAAGAAGCCGGCGGCTTCAGTCCCACACATATATGGGACTGAAGGATTTGAAGCAGGCAAGAGTTGGTTGAGGAGAGACATGGGCTGTACTGAGGATGGCCGAGTTGCTAGAAACTACAGTAGTTACGGATGGATGCCTGTGTGACATGAGTTTGTGGACAAACACATTGTCTTGAAGTAGGACCACACCTTGACAGCATTTTCCATGGTTTCTCTTGCACCTGGATTGTAGCTGGATAGGGTTCTTTTACTCCCCAAGCCTGGCCCAGGACCAGGCTTGACTTGTGAGAGCTTGATCCATCAGGCTATTACTTGGAGTGGCTCACAGACCCGCATATGTAGCATGTTATCAAAAATTATATTTATTTTAGCATCTTAGAAAATAGAGGCATAATCTAGCGCCCAGAAAGTTAATTTCTGAACTCTTGGACGTTAGAGAGTTTGGGTGGTTCCATTTTATTGATTCCATTTTTGGTTCAGGATACCAATGATGAATCTAGATCTTGTCTCCCCTCATCAATGCAGAACAAAATTGGCTGCATCAGCTACATACAATTCAAGTTCACGACTTAAAGCCATTCTCAAAAGTGCTGAGGTTCTGTGGAACCCAATCTTGCAGAATCCAAATTTCAATCGACTTTGATATGCCAATTTGTAATAATCAAGTTCTTGAATCAGGATTCAGTTGACTTGATGATACAATTTAAAGGCAGTCTTGATCACTGATCATCCTCAAGAGTTTTTAATCAAACTTGAACTACTATACTTACACTACACTTTGTGTAGTGTAGTGAAGTGTAGTGTACGGACTACACTTACTGTACTTAGCCAATCTTGCAGTGAGACATACATCAATGAATTTCCTTTGCTATGGAACATTAATTTTTTTTAGAGATTTTAACACATGATGCTCAAATTTTCTAAACTCTATAATTTTCTCAGATGAAATACCGGTACTTTAAATCCTCAGTCTAAACAAATAAACTGTATATCACATTAATCAAATTAACAAACAAATACCCATGCATCCAACTATAAATTTACTAAAACATAGACTCCTTTCATTTAACTTTGACCCTAAATTGCAAAACTTTTCAACTGCCCTCAGTATTAAAAAACGAATCATCAAAGGAATGGAAATCAAAGACAACAAAATTTTGTTTATATTTAAGTACTGAAATTTTACTTAATTTTACAGTATCTAGAGTGGCAGCACAAACACATTCACATACAGTATCATATATGCACAGTATTTACTTGTCTACATATATATACCGGTAATATAACATTGTCCTATACAAATGTAGAGCTTAGCTAGCGATAGAATGGCTTGTGGCACTTGTTTCAAAGCTCAAACTGTGTTAATATTAAAAGCAATCATTCTAGACTACAAAAGAGCAGAAAAGCCAATAAGCATATTCTGTAAATTATTTTTACTATTTGAAATGTCATGCAAATATTTTCAAGAAAGACAGAGTGGACATATGTACATATGGAGACCAAAGTTTCAGAGGTATGTTAGCATGACACTTATTAGGGTTAAACTGTATCAATGGCACACTTATACACTGTGTGTTACCTTCTATCATTACATTTAACATAGTATATGACAAAATACCAATTTCCAGAAGCTCTTAGTAAAACACCACGTGCAAAGAATTTGTTACTTTGTCATTACATGGCTAACTTATTATAATTATATTTAAATTCCCTAACTTAAAATACTTTAATCTCAAACACATGGCAACTGTTGAGCTAAACAACAATAATTAATTTATCCTCACTACTTGCAAATGATAGTTGGCTGCACTGATAATGGCTTGACTATGAGAATGAATTATGATTATGATTATGATGATGATGACATTAGACAATTGTAAAACAAAAACTCAACTTACTTGAGCAGAGGAGTCTAGCTTGGCTTTCTTAGGCTTGCGATTTCCTGCAAATAAATATAAAAAATTTAAATTAATAATTATTGACTGGTGGGCATCCTTTTTCTCTACGTTACCTGTACTTCAAGCCATTCATGTTAAATAACACAATCAGAGATTCAAAGTACAGTACAGTATTATCAGAAAGATCATAAGAACATAAGAAATATAATTACAGGAAGCCTATTGGCCCATATGAAACTGCTTCTATTTATATCATTTCAAACTTACTCATATACAGTGGAACCTTGGTTTACGAATGCTCTGGATTACGAGTTTTTTGGTATTTGAAGTCAATTTCTTTGGAGCACATGGTCCTGCTGGGCATCTCTGGAGCACCATATGTGCTCCACAAGTGATCATTGACAAGTGTAATAGTCAAAATATTGGAAAAAATAATTAAAACTAAATGGGTAGCACACCTGGAGAGAAATGATATAATATCAGACAGACAGTATGGTTTTCGATCTGGTAGATCCTGTGTATCGAATTTACTCAGTTTTTATGATCGAGCAACAGAGATATTACAGGAAAGAGATGGTTGGGCTGACTGCATCTATCTGGACCTAAAAAATGCTTTCGACAGAGTTCCACATAAGAGGTTATTCTGGAAACTGGAAAATATTGGAGGAGTGACAGGTACGCTTCTATCATGGATGAAAAATTTTCTGACTGATAGAAAAATGAGGGCTGTGATCAGAGGCAATGTATCGGACTGGAGAAATGTCACAAGTGGAGTACCATAGGGTTCAGTTCTTGCACCAGTGATGTTTATTGTCTACATAAATGATCTACCAGTTGGTATACAGAATTATATGAACATGTTTGCTGATGATGCTAAGATAATAGGAAGGATAAGAAATTTAGATGATTGTCATGCCCTTCAAGAAGACCTGGATAAAATAAGTATATGGAGCACCACTTGGCAAATGGAATTTAATGTTAATAAATGTCATGTTATGGAATGTGGAATAGGAGAACATAGACCCCACACAATCTATATATTATGTGAGAAATCTTTAAAGAACTCTGACAAAGAAAGAGATCTAGGGGTGGTTCTAGATAGAAAACTATCACCTGAAGACCACATAAAGAATATTGTGCAAGGAGCCTATGCTATGCTTTCTAACTTCAGAATTGCTTTTAAATACATGGATGGCGATATACTAAAGAAATTGTTCATGACTTTTGTTAGGCCAAAGCTAGAATATGCAGCTGTTGTTTGGTGCTCATATCTTAACACTTTAGCGCCTTCGGCGCAGCGTAAAAAAACTTACCCTAAGTGCCTTCGGCGTCTCGCGCGCTTAAGCGGTACGGGCGAAAAGTGTATACTCTTTTTACTGTCCTGACACTATTTGTAGACCTACGTATTTAAATTTGGTATCACTGTGTTCGCAATAGAATTCTCTATAAGAACATACATATAAAATACTGCCAAACAGAAACTGTTTGAAACAGTTCAAACAGAAACAGAAGCTCTCGCCAAACTGTTTGGCGAGAGCGCCAAACAGCAACAAATGTTTCCACTCTCTTAATGATTGTGATGACCACATTTATCCTACATCATTGATTATGGTATCATTGGAACCGCAATAAAATTCTCTATACGGACATATGCATATAAATATAGAATCAATGTCGCAACCAACCCACAAGACGGTTGGAAGTGGCTGAAGTGTTACCCGCGGCGGCATATCGGCGCCATACAATTGTTATACCAAGATGAATCACTGCCATGCCGTTTTCTTTAATAAGCTCTTCGGTTATTAGAAAAAACGTAAATTTCATGGTGAACATTTCTAAACTATCCCCAACACAATCGGATAGAAAATGGAATTTATACAAATATTTTATCGTTGGACTCGCGCGTGCGTCCGCTTAGTATCCAGGACTTAAAAGATTGGACGCTTATCGCGTCCGCTAAGCGCGAAAGTGTTAAGAAGCACATCAACAAACTGGAAAAGGTGCAAAGACATGCTACTAAGTGGCTCCCAGAACTGAAGGGTAAGAGCTACGAGGAAAGGTTAGAAGCATTAAATATGCCAAAACTAGAAGACAGAAGAAAAAGAGGTGATATGATCACTACATACAAAATAGTAACAGGAATTGATAAAATCGACAGGAAAGATTTCCTGAGACCTGGCACTTCAAGAACAAGAGGTCATAGATATAAACTGGCTAAACACAGATGCCGAAGAAATATAAGAAAATTCACTTTCGCAAACAGAGTGGTAGACGGTTGGAACAAGTTGGGGGAGAAGGTGGTGGAGGCCAAGACCGTCAGTAGTTTCAAAGCGTTATATGACAAAGAGTGCTGGGAAGACGGGACACCACGAGCGTAGCTCTCATCTTGTAACTACACTTAGGTAATTACAAGTTCTGAATGATTCCTTACACAAATTTTTCAAGACAGTTCTGATATCACTTTCGCCCGGGCATGACGCAGCATTGCGTCATCCACTAAAATAATCGCCAAAAATCATGTTTTTATCCGATTTTGTTGGGACTGGTTTTAAAATGTGCGCCTATGTCTTCCCTACATGCCTTTGTCATGTTCAACACACAATAATACTAAACATTTGTGGGCAGGAATTGGGAGTGTAGCTGGAAGGCGTCTGGGTGCTCAGTCGCAGCTAACACGTCCCGTCTTCAACTCGTCGGCGGGTGGGGCATGACCAGGTTTTTTATTTTATATGCTAATGTTCCTCTAGAGAATTCTATTGCGAACCCATTGATACCAAAATGAAAGACCTAGGACGAAAATTGAGGTGACCAGAGTGAAAAGAGTGCTATTTTATCGCTTTTGCGCGCTCCTGGGTAACTCGTTCACACTTTCTCTGTTTGCTGCGGGCAATTAGCTGGGCTTTTGGAGTTTATATGACTTTAGTGCTGTAGAGAATTCTATTGCGAACACAATGATACCAAATTTAATCTCGTAGGATGAGAATTAAGGTGACAAAGTTGAAGAGAGAATACACTTTTCAGAATTAACGCGCGCTCCCGTGAAACCCTGGGACCCAAATCGCACAGTTGAGGGGTGGCGCGCGGGGCACGTCAAAGTGTTAAAAGCAATTATGAAGTTGGAAAGCGTGGCATAGGCTCCTCGCACAATGTTCTTAATGTGGTCCTCAGGTGACAGTTTTCTATCTAGAACTACCCTTAGATCCCTTTCTTTGTCAGAATTCTTTAAAGATTTCTAACAATTTATAGATTCGAGTTGGGTCTATTGTAAGGAACGGAACTGAAAGTCGTACCCTAAAGTATCGCTAACAACACCCGTTCTTACTTTTTTATAAATAATTTAAGTGCAGGGGTCTATATAGTAATAGTCACTAGTTCTAACTACATGGGACACGAAATACACCTTGGGGTACAATTTTACAAAAAGGATTTTATTTAACAAATACCAGATTTCCTCACACTTCTTAGAACGAGGGGGGGGGGTTACTTGGATCCACCACACGACTGATACAGACAAAAAGGGAGGAAGGTTCCTTCTCCCTCTACAACCTGGGACTTAAGGTCATTACTCTATTCCACTCCTCTTAGGTCACTACAAAGGGCCTGGGTTTGCAAATGAATATACAAAATAAATGTGGAAAACCCCCCCATGTGACACACAGCTGAGCACATACACCTGAATTAACAACACACCACTCTCCCTACACACAGGGTTCCAAAAATCCTTATTCCCACAAATTCCTATCCCTAACTCATAAAGAAAAGGGGAAGCACTGCTATAAACCTCTATAATTCTGCACTTACAGTGTTTGTTGGAGACCATCCACAACACAGGTCTGGTTGTCACTGCCTCCCTCTCCCAAGTGACTGATAGGGGCTTGCACATATCCCTGTGTTACGACTCTGGGTTCTTTAGAGGGAAACCAGAGGTTAAAATTTGAGCTTATTGAGCTACCATAGAGTAAACACGCATTGCGAGTTGCATTTGTCGTATCTTCCCTGCCAGTCGTAAGACTAGTCTTGTCTCTCGAAGAGTATTTAAAGATTGAGCTTGGGGTTGATTATTAAATAATAAAATAGGCACCAACTATGTTTACTAATACTGTCTAATCATTTGTAAAGTAAACCTGAGTAAACTTTGTATCGGGCGCCGGTATGATTAGTTGAACAGTCTGCCGGCAGCATTAGCCCACGGAGAAGGAGGGAGGCTCTCGCTCGCCCTGCTCTGCTGGCTGGCTGTGGTGGAAGGAAGTGCCTCTCCTTCCTCTTATTTATTTATTTCTGTGTCTTCGTCTGGTTAAGTCTTCTTTGCTATTTTTTATGGTTATATTGTGGCATACCCTTGTTCTATGTGTAGAGTAGTATACCTGGGGTGTAGTAAGTGTTTAAAGTGTTATTGTACTAGTTATTCCAAAGGGGGTCTCAGTGGAACCACGTGGTCCCCCTACCCTAAGCTAACTCTTCAAGTGTTTTATAGTAGAGCTTTACCCTAGCTTGTTTCCAGTGTAAAACCTTGTATCCTGCCTACGTGGACCAAGCTTTTAACGTAAGATTGTGTGGTAAAGTTAGTATTATATTGTTATTGGTGTGATTGTGTATGGGGGTGTTGAGGGGTTAATAAATAAGTAAGTTTGAACAGAGTATCCCTTGTTCCTGTGTGGGAGTACAATAATCTATCTCTAGACGTACAGAGTGTAGTAGCAAATATTTATTACTGTGGATATTTTATTTTGTGGGCCGGGCCTTTTGGTTCTCCCATATCTTGATACCTCTGTATTCTACTTACCCTTACCCCTTAATAGTACCAGTTCCCCATAGCAAGCCCACCTTTGTTCATAATACCCTGCCTGCCTGGTTCCAATAATGTCCCCTCCCTATACATGTCATACACATTTCCCAATACTTCATTTATATGTCTTACAATGTTCCAGGCTGTTTTTCTACATTTAACTGTTGTTTCTCTATATTTTCTTGCAATGAATCTGCTATTTCTTAACCATTTTATCCTTTTTGTTTACATTTTTTTTTTTTGGGAGATTACATTTTCCTGTTGAGATGATGCTATGTGCATCTGAAAGGGGTCAGAGTTCCAGACTGTTTTTCAACATTTAACACTGCTATTTCTCCCTACACAAGGGTCTCTCTCTTACATTATGTTCTCCTATTCCAAATTCCATAACATGGCATTTATTCACATTAAATGCCATTTGCCAAGTGGTGCTCCATATACTTATTTTGTCCAGGTCTTCTTGAAGGGCAAAAAAAAAAATCACCCAAGTTTCTTATCTTCCCTATTATCTTAGCATCATCAGCAAACATGTTCATATAATTCTGTATTCCATCTGGTAGATTGTTTATGTAGACAAAGAACATGCAATGAACGGTGCAAGAACTGAACCCTTTGGTACTCCACTTGTGACATTCCTCCAATCCGATGCATTGCCGCTGATTATGGCCCTCATTTTTCTATCAGGAAATTTTTTCATCCATGTTAAAAGCTTACCTATCACCCCTCCAATATGTTCAGGTTTCCAGAACAACCTCTTATGTGGAAATCTGTCAAAAACCTTTTTTAGATCCAGATAGATGCAGTCAACCCAACCATCTCTCTCCTGTAAAATCTCTGTGGCTCGATCATAGAAACTGAGTAAATTTGTTACACAGACTCTTCCAGATCAAAAACCATATTGTTTGTCTGATATATTGTTTTTCTCCAGGTGTTCTACCCATTTAGATTTAATTATTTTTCCAATATTTTTACTATTACACTTGTCAATGATACAGGTCTATAATTGAGGGGGTCTTTCCTGCTGCCACTTTTGTAGATTGGAACTATGTTAGCCTTTTTCCACACATCAGCTACAACTCCTGTACACAGGGATGTCTGAAAAATCAGTTGAAGTGGAATACTGAGTTCACGTGCACATTTTCTCAGAATCCATGGTGAAACTCCATCTGGACTAACTGCTTTGTTCTTACGTAGCTTCTTGAGCATTTTTTCCACTTCGCCTCTACACACATCTATGTGCTCTATTTTGTTCTCTGGAACTCTTATTGTGTCTGGTTCCCTGGAGATTTCATTTTGAAAAAACACACTTTGGAACTTTTCGTTTAATGTGTCACACATTTCATTTTCATTTTTCGTGAATATTTCCCATTTTCAACCTCTGAATATTATCCTTTACCTGTAATTTGTTGTTTATGAATTTATAGAATAGACCTGGTTCTGTTTTACATATGTCCGCAATCTATTTTTCAAAATTCCTTTCTGCCTCTCTCCTCACTGCAGTGTAGTTGTGTCTCACATCTTTGTATCGCTGGTATGTTTGGGGGTTTGGCCTCTTCCTGTATTGATTCCATTTTTGTGTCTTTTGGTTTCTGGCACTCTCGCAACTTCTGTTGAACCAATCCTGTTTCCTAGTTCTGCATCTCTGCTTTGGTATAAATTTTGTTGTGCCTTTATCATATATTTCACAAAACTTGACATACATCTCATTTACTTCATGTCCTAACAGCAAGTCTTTCCAGTCAAATTCCCTAAAGAAATGTCTGAGTTCCCCATAATGACCTCTCCTGAAATCCGGCTTTTAAGCTGCTTCAACCTCATTTTCTTCCAGATTATAACGCATTGCATACTTTATTCGTAAAAAGACATGGTCACTTTTACCCAAGGGAGGGAGGTACTGAATGTCAAATATCTCTTCCTCTTTCCTTGTAAGTATCCAATCCAGCATGGAGGGAACATCCCCTACCTTCATCCTCGTAGCTTGTTTAACATGTTGAAACATGAATGTTTCCAAGATGAGGTTTACGAATCTACAATTCTAAAAATCCTCTGTACTAGCTTCATATGCCTCCCAGTCTATGGATTTCAAGTTGAAGTCGATGACTACCAACAATCGTGATCACACACACACACTGACCACAACAGTTGTGGGCTGCTTGATGTGTTGACACATCAATGTCTCCAGAATGAGGTTTACAAATCTGCCTGTATACTTGCTTGTATGGTGAAAGTGTACACCACAAATATATGGTGTACACACACTTAGGTGTGCCTGCAGGGTTGAGCTTTAGTGCTCAAGCCTTACCTTTCTAGCTAGTGAATTGGTTAATGCAATAACTCTGCCAGCAGAATTGAGCATAAAACTGACTTGTAAAAACAAAGTCTCTTTTTGTTATGTCTCTTTGACTCTTATGGTCAAAACATAACTTCCTGACAAATTTCAACTCATCTTTTCAAATTTCCATTGATGTCCATCTGCTTCACTACTGCATTACACATTTTAACCAATGCTGCCTTGTTTACTTTATCAAACACCCCTAGAAACTTGTAATTGCTCTAACTTCCCACCTGTCTTCCAATGTTGTGAATGTCAGTTCTAAATGTCACTGTATCTCATTCCTCTCAATTCTAAGAACATCCTTGTTGATTATCTCTGCACTATGCACTTTCTTTAGTTTTATTTAGCTTATTTAAGTGATGATTTCATACAATGGTTGCATACTTTATTCTGGGTCTCATGTATACAGTATTCTAAAGGCTTTCTTACCTAGATTACTTGAGGCTTTTAAAAAAAATCAGTTTTGCAATGCTGCAGAAATTTATTTTGCTGATGCAAGCCTCATGTGTCAAAAATGGATTTATGTCAATCATGGGTCTTTCTCCACCTCTGAAGCAGGAAGTTGTCTACCTTTCAGCTCATAATGCTCCTCATGTCTTCATGCTTCTGTTATCTTCATAACCTTCAACCTTATTGTGGTTAAAATATAATAACAATTTATCAGGTCACCCATTCTAACTCTTCTCAAGATTCTAATGAACTATTTTAAGAAATAATGTATTACTGTTCGTATATTAGTGTATCTAAGAAATTCAAACTATTCAATTGTCTGGAAAAATTCTCAAATTTTTAAAAATTAATACTGTATACTGCTTATAAGTTTTTGAAAGAAACACTGTTGAATCTTGTCGTATTAAAAGTATTTGATATTGTAATATAAATACTGGACAAGGACATTATAAATTCTACTGTTTTATAATTTATAAGATATATGAGAAAATTTAAAATTGCATAAGTAGTTATTCAATGTCATCTATTGATTGAGTCATGTAAGATCTGCTTGTTATTCCACTGTTTTCTGTCTATGATGCTTTCTCTGTTCAAGTGCTATCTGTATATATCCTCACCATCTTTGTTTCTGAACACAAACTTCCTGTTTTTGTGATCTTTCTTTCAAGTAAAAATCCATAAAGAAATTAAAAATACTGAATGCCGTTTCTTTTGTGTTCAACATATCGTCAAAACCTTACTGTGAAGTACTAAAGTACATACTATATATATAAAAAGACAGTAAAATAAAGGAAGTGAGTTATCCTTGAGATACGACATGACTTCCCTAACAGGTGAATAATACAAAATTCAAATTGCACATTATAAATGTACTGTATTTTTATATTCTTCTACACTCACTCACTCTCACTATGTGTTTGCAAGCAATTATCCAAGTGTAGTTATGGGATTAGATCTATGCTCATGGAGTCTTGTCTACTCAATAGTCTTTTTTTATGTGACTTTTTAAATGGTTTTGGCATCCACCACCTTCTCTCTTAAATTGTTCCAACCACTCAAAACTTTGTTCACAAAGAGAAATTTTGGTATGTTTTTTCAGTATAGTGTACAGTGGAACTTAGACTTACGAATAACCCTACTTACAAATTTTTCGAGTTACGACCCCCAATTATGTCAGAAAATTTGACTCGACTTACGACTTTTGCCTCGACTAGCGACTTGGTCTATGCACGTATGGGTCAACGGAGCATGTGGTTCCTAGTGGCATGGGCAACCCCGCTTCAGCTTACCAGACCGCTCGCTTAGTGACAATCGCACTTGAATTCTATGTAAAGTATTTCATCGTTTCAGCTTTTTTTGCTTTCTAAATATGAAGTAATTATTATATATCATGCTATGGGTTCCTCAACAATTAAGAAGTGGTGTATAGTATCGAAAGAAATGCAAAGTTTTGTTGAAACGACTTGCCCAATCAAGCTGCAGTAGGCCGTTGCCTTAACCTTTTCAATGACACTGTGATGCCTCACTACAGACAAATGTTAAAACGTAGGTTCTCAGTCAGTCGGCCGTCGTCGGTCTCAGTCAGTCGGCCGGTCGGTCGTTCTCAGTCAGTCGGCCGTCCGGTCGGTCTCAGTCAGTCGTCCGGTCGGTCGGTCTCAGTCAGTCGGCCGTAATCAAGGCAACTGTCATAAGTCGAGTAGCATTTTCAATGAAATTAGGGTTGTAACTCGAAAAATTCGTAAGGGCAGTCGTAAATTGAGGTGCCACTGTACTGTACTAGAAAATGAATTGGCACGCATAATTGACAATGACCCATTTTCTGTTCGTAGGTCCTCTGGTAGGTTAGGATAAAGCATTTTAGCAACAGTTTCTCAACGTTTGGAACACTCGCGAGAACGTGCTGCCTTTTTAAGTAGTACAGTTCTAGGTATTACCTAGATTGTACCTTAATAAGGTTTAGTTATATATTCCCCAAGCCCGGCCTGGTGCCAGGCTTGGTTTGTGAGAGCTTGGATATGTGAGCAAATCCACAAGGGCCGTGACGAGGATTCGAACCTGAGATCCACATATCCACTACAGTCCGGTTGGTCTGGCACTTCTTGCAGAAAAGTGGCCAATTTTTCTTGAAGCTTCAACATTATTACGGCAATATTTTTATACTTTCTGGAAAGATATGAACAACCATGGACCTCTGATGTTCATACAGTGTTCTCTGATTGTGCCTATGGCACCTCTACTCTTCCATGGCTCTATTCTGCATTTCCTTCCTCTTAAGTATGTTGTTATTTTACAGTGTAAATTTGAGACCTGGCCCCTCCAGTATTTTCCAGTATATATTTATATTATTGATACCTCTCCTATCTCTTTTCTAAAGAGTACATTTTGAGAGTCCAAACACACACACACACACATTAATTAATTTATACAGGTGTGTAATACTAAGTGTAATTACCTAAGTGTAGTTACAGGATGAGAGCTACGCTCGTGGTGTCCCGTCTTCCCAGCACTCTTTGTCATAACGCTTTGAAACTACTGACGGTCTTGGCCTCCACCACCTTCTCCCCTAACTTGTTCCAACCGTCTACCACTCT
>WNGS01160430.1:18248984-18259962 GCA_020271785.1 Procambarus virginalis
AGTCGGCGGTCGGCTCTGTCTCAGACAGCGGCGGCTCGGTCGGTAATCATGTCAGCCGGTCGGTTCAGTCTGTTCTGGTCCCACTCGGATCGGTCTCAGTCGGTTTCGGTTCGGTAACGGTCTCAGTCGGCCTCGGAGCGATCGGTCTCCGTCGGTTCGGTCGACGGTCTCAGCGGTCGGTTGGATCGGTCTCAGTCAGTCGGTTGATCGGTCTCAGTCGGTCAGTCGATCGGTCTCAGTCGGGGTCGGTTTTTCGATCGGTCTCAGTCGGTCGGTTGTATCGGTTCAGGTCGGTCGGTCAGTCGGTTGTCTCGGCTGGTCGGTTTGTTGTCCGGTCAGCGGTCGGTTGTCTCGGTCGGTCGGTCAGTCGGTGTCTCGGTCGGTCGTTGTATCGGTCATGATCGGTGTCTCGGTCGGACGGTCGGTGTCTCGGTCGGACGGTCGGTGTCTCGGTCGGTCGGTCGGTTCTCGGTCGGTCGGTCGGTCGTGGTGTCTCGTCGGTCGGTCGGTGTGTCGGGTGCGTTGGGTGGTGTGTTGTCGTCGGTGGTGGGTCAGTGTGCTGTCGGTGGCGTCGGTTGTGTCTGTTCGGTCGGTCGGGTTGTGTCGTCGGTCGGTTGGTCTGTTCTGGTCGGTGGTCTGTCGGTCGGTTGGTCTGTCGGGGTCGGTGTATGGTGTCTGTTCGGTCGGTGTGAATTCTCGTCGGGCGGTACGGTGTCTCTCTCTCTCTACTCTACTCTCTCCCTCTCTACTCCCTCTCTCTCCCACTCCTCTCCTCCTCTCTCCCCCTCTCTCCCTCTCTCTCTCCCTCTCTCCTCTCTCCCTTGTTCGCGAAAGTGAATTTCTTATATTTCTTCGGCATCTGTGTTTAGCTAGTTTATATTTATGACCTCTTGTTCTTGAGGTCTGCTCCAGGTCTCGGGAAATCTTCCCTATCGATTTTATCAATTCCTGTTACTATTTTGTATGTAGGAATTGATAAAATCGATAAAATCACACAATGTGTGTGTGTGTGTGTGTGTGTGTGTGTGTGTGTGTGTGTGTGTGTGTGTGTGTAATTATCTAAGTGTAGTTACAGGACGAGAGCTACGCTCGTGGGTGTCCCGTCTTCCCAATACTCTGTCAAATAATGCTTTAAAACTACAGATGGTTTTGGCCTCCCCATTTTGTGTGTGTGTAAGAATCACTATTGACCTCCCCAAGAGTTTCCTCTGGCTTCATCCTGGCCAGGTGTAGATCATTATCTTTCAGGTCCCAATATGTCTGCTGATGGTACTTGCCAACTGCCTGCATGACTACGCTGATCGGCCGGAGCCTCATAGCAAAAGGAGGAAACTTTAAGGTGCCATCACTGTCTACCAGCGTCCTGGCAAAAAAAAAAAAAAAAGGCCTCCTCCATATACAGTAATCATGCTTTAGTTTAAAGGCACATACAACTTTCTTGACTTTGCTAGACACTTTTCACCAAAAATGTTGGCAGTAAAATTCTAATCATTATTAGACTTTCACTTTCTTCTTCCATTATCTTCCCCTTCACTTTCTTCTTCCATTATCTTATCACCCTTCACTTTCTTCTTCCATTATCTTATCACCGGTTCTTTCTTACTCTTTGAGTCTGCATCAATTGTCACACTTTTCCTATGATATTAAAGTACTCTTCCCAATATAGTCTTAATGACTTGGCATTTCCCTTCTGATAGTTCCCTTCCCCTTCCTCCTACTGCCCTTTACTCCTAAACTCCTACTGCCCTCTATCTTACATAGAGGAACCACAATGGAATCAACCATAAAGTACCCTAACCCCAAACATCTACCATAATGTATTTTATTGGCAATTGTGAACCTGTTTTTTTCCCTTCTGTTCAAATTTTAATGCTAGGCAAGTCAATCCACAATCTTCTTGCCGAGATCTACAATAAAATTGAAAGAGAATTTGCCAAACCACTTCTACATGATGGTGAAAGAATGCCCAAAGATTACTTAATATGAGGTCAACCCCTAAATACAGTAGTCCATAGACACAAGGAGCAGTACTGAATAGTATATTGCCATATATAAAGTTGTCTGTATAATGTAATAGGTGATATTAAATAAAATAAATACATATAGGTCTGGAGAATGAACAACTTACACTTTTCACAAGTACATAAGTATACCCAAACACCATTACAAAAAATATATTCTGTATATATTATTCAAAAAAGTAAACACGCTTGTAATCTGAGGTTTTAAGGCATTTCACCCCTTGAAGTGAACCAGGGTTAAATGGGTTGGTGAATTACCACAAAAATGCTTTCAATTATCTTACTCATCTTACCTTTGTTGTGCGATTTTCTGCCATGTGTTTTCTTATTTACATATAAATGTTTGCAAAAATGTTTATGATCATTTTAGGTTTGTTCAGCTGTTGATGCCTTATTGTTATATGTACTTGTGCATAAATATTTACAATACTGACAAGAGAAAAATGAAGGATTCATAAAAAGTGTTCCATGAACAGTGTATCAATGAGCTGATGGAGTAGTAAAGTAGTAAAAATTTATGTTAATTTTACATTTGCTCAGACATTTACAACTATTATATGTAGATATAAATTTTTACAAATGATTGCTCTATTATATAATAAAAATGATAGAAGTTTAAGGTATAATTTACGTTATTTTCATAGTATTTAATACGTTTTGCCTCCAGAGTGCCTATCTAATAGAGCCAGTCTTAAATGTTTATAAATGTTTTGTATTATAAATATTAGTAATTTTTTTAAAACATTTTATGTTTATACAGCTGTTTGTTTCATTATTTATTTTTTTGTATACACTTATGTTCCCAATTGATTGCTTAATTTAATGGTAAACCAAAAATAATTGTGTAAAAAAAAAAAAAGACTAACGTATTTGCCAGCGTATAAGACACACTTTCTTATTTTTAAATGTATCAAAACATTGCCCTGCGTCTAATGCGGCTGTACTACGGATGTGAGACCGAGCGCCATAGACTAGGGAGCTGGACGAGCATACTGGGTAAGTTCGCTAGGAACAAAAACTGTTGCTAATGATAAAATATTGAAAACAAGTCAAATTATTACAGTAAATTGTGTTACTAATAATAAAATATTTAAAACAAGCCGACTTATCACAGTCTGTTATCACAAACTTACAAAAAATTGCTTACGATAAGCATTGGCAGTTATGAAAGAAGCTCACACCATCTCACTTCCTTACCCAGCATACATAACCCATACCTGATATATGTCATACATTATTTAACAACCAAGTTACCTTTAAGAAACACATTTATATATTATCTAAGTTAAAAATGCTCCTATAAAAATCTCCTATAAACTTTCATCTGCTTGTCAGCCATTTGCACTGAGTGAATGACAACAAAACTAGAGCACTGTGATGGTGCGCCAGAGCCGGGTGCACCGCCCTGGTGACCTAATGCAGCAACACATCACATCCAGAAATACAAGTTTCAAATCCTGAATAGCAATTCTCCTGCATAAAATATAAACAACTATACAGCTAATCTTAGAGGAGGTAAGAGTTGGGGTACAAAATCCACTTTAAAATATCTTTCAATAAATGTATGATTAAGCATACTAAATTTTGTTTTTTTGTTTTTCAACAAAATATCCTTGTAAAATAGGGGTTTATCCTATGTGAGGGTGCATCTTTTACACCGGCAAATACAGTAACTGGATTTTCATAACGAATGGCAAAGTACGTAACATCTTTATTCTTTTGCTGTCATAATTGAGACATACAACATGAACACCAAGATGCACAAACAAAATATTACTGGATTCCCAAAGAAATCACCACAAATGCATGATAAGGTAAGGGCCAATGGTGTCAAAATGTATGAGTTCTATAGGGTACTAGGAAATGAAGCCTGCCCACCACGTGACCTGAGTGGTTCATCCCACTTGTAAGGCAGGTAACGGACAGGCTGCATAACATTATGACGCAAAATTCATATTAAGATAAAATTTATATTACTGCATCATGCTGTCATCAGAAAGAGAGTTCAAATTTTCTGTATGACACACATTACACCATTGAATATATGTTAAGTATATATTCAAATATTTAATTTCTAAAACTTTCAGTTTATTCCTTTATAAGGTACCCTACATTTTCTGATGGCCTTCATAGATGGTTCAAATCTTGAGCAGGAGAAATCGACGAAATGCCAGTTTAATTTGTCCTCTTGAGATTTTAATAAAAACATCCTTGAAAGTGGAACTAGTATCATACATAAAGAATAAAATTAGATATGATTTAAGCAGAGTTTTCCCAGATGTTTCAAAACACTACTTAAGTTTCATACCAGTCTCCATGTAGAGTTTAAAAGGAATGTGGCATTTGAACTTACCATTTGAAGAGTCTGCTTGATGTGTATGCCTTATAGACACCCTACTCTAACATATGCAGCAATAAGGGAAAAGAAATAAAGTAGGACTATCCACAAGCCCCATTTTGTGTGTATGTGTTATATGAGGATCACCAGAGTGCAATCTGTGTCCAGGGGACAACACGGGACAAGGAAATAATGAATTAGAAGGATGACTTGTTTATTTTTTATAATACAACATTTGTATCTGCTAATAAAGACACAAACACATGTTAAGTTGACAGTGATGCACCAGGAGGAGTAAATACCACTTTCTTAGTTCATATGTACATTGGTAGTCTGGCCACGGGCTCACAATAACGCTTGGCAATGTTCAACTGATAGCTTATTGCTCACTTGAAATGAAGCAAAACGCACCTAAATACAGAAGATATACTAGACCTAATAGATGTGACAGAAGCAAATTTCTGCTTTTACATCTATGGAGAATCATTACAATCCTTATATTATCTCACAGCATCACCTAAGGTTACAAAATTTAAATTTATTTTTTGTGGGATAAAAAATATTGTGAAAGTACAAATTCTTTAAATAATGAACTTAAGCCTATTTTCAGATGGAGCTTTACAGTTATACAGTACTGGAATTATGATGCACCATGTTTTCAATACTGGTGTTGAAGCAGGTACAGCACTCTGCTAACATCCTCACTTAGTTTTGCACTCATACAAACAATCACTCTTTGAGAGGTTACTGCACTAAGGTGGAAGGATGGTTTAGCTGATGTTACAAGTCTTTTATTAGATCCTCCCGCTCTCAGGTACTGGTAAGCTAGACCCCTTCCACCGCAGAACAAGGTATCAGCATGTTTGCCACTGCGACACAAGACTTAAACACTGAGGACTGACATATTCAGTGGAAGGGTTGAGTGTGCTCTGCAGTGGGTTTGTGATGATACCTTGTGGCCTATGGATCCAGACCACATGAAGCCAGTGAGTGCAAACAATGTGTTGGAGGCCAGCAAGCCGGCAGCATCATGTGCTCACTTGGTCCAAGGCAGTGACAGCAGAACAATAACAAACTTTTTGGCCCCCACAGAACTAATGAATAACAACATACTGAACTGAATATATGAGGCAACACAAGAAACCTCTACCCCTTAAATTCCATTTCAACAAAGCCCAACCCTTTTATTCGCCCTTCTCTGGCACTCAGGTGCAAGTGAAACAGTAAGCAATAAGCCACCATTCACATTGTCTGCCATGTGTAGGTGTGACCCAGCCTGACCTCGCTCATGCCAACCAACAGCTCCACATCTCATCCCAGTGCACAAACTCGCTGACCCCCTGAACACATCCCTGCACTCTGGCCTGATCCTTACAGTACAATCTTTGTGCCTTGTTCTTGTGTCCACAGTGGTGGGGAGAGACAAGTCATTAACATAATAATAATATTAAACCCTTCTAGGATAAAAAAAATGTAGAAACAGTGTAGAAATATGAATAAGAATATGAAGAACAGATGAGTATAAAAAGAAAATTGATAGTTCTGAGGAAAGTTGTATAAAAGAAATTGTGAAAGGCAGCACTGTCATGTTCAGGGCATGGTATGAACCATGGTATGGTATGTACACAGCCCCAAGCTTAACTTATAATATAAATAAGTTCATGTGCCACTTTTATCTGGCACACTAGGAATGAACTGACTATGTACAAATGAATAAAAAATGAGAAAAAATATATCAGTCGAATGACATAACAATATTGGTCACGATGATACAAAAATGGTTTTATTTCGAAGAGTGAGAAATGCACTTCTAACCTGCTTCTGAGTCTGAGGAATCTGATGATGATGATGATGATGATGATGAAGATGAATCACTGTCTGAAGAGGAGGAGCTAGATTCTGTTAAGCGTGATGTGCCTCCTCCAACCACATCAACGCTCTTATTTTCTTCTGAAAAGTAAAAGAAAAATTTTGTAAGGTTTTATATGTTTAAAAGTTAAACTTAGGAATGAATACAAATTTCCTTTTAATGCCTAGTGGAAATAATCATTACTCACTTAATGGAAATATATAAACAAATGTGCACTAACATATGAACCAATGTTTCACTACTGGTATGAGTAAACGAACTGCCTTTTCTATACCGAGGCCAATACGCATGAGCAAGTTAAAATATCCATAATCATTTTCTATATGCAGTACACACTGGCAGGTGATTTAGTTTGGAAGAAATTATGTAAAAATAAAAAATTCACCTCACAAAGTGACACACTTTTAATACGACCTCTGTACTAGTAATCAGTAACAAAAGGTTCAACATGTAATACTTTCACATATGGAATCAAGATTAGAAATGTTTAGAATGCAACTACTTTAGGAAGATATCGAGGTGCCAGATAACATTAAATACATGCCGGGGCAAACTGTGGATAGAATGGCTTATGTCACATCATCAAAAAGGATTCACCTGAATTAAGGGCAGCCGAAGTCATGACATTTTTAACTAAAGAAATGAAAAGAATTTTTTTTTTCTGAAAAATCTTTATAATAGCCCAGATGAACTCTCTGGATACTGTTGCTTAATAAATATTAAACTTAATTAAGTTATTATGTTATTATGCATATTAAGTCATTAATTTAAAGAATTTTCAAGCATGTGGCACCACCACCATGTTGAAATAATTTAGTTTAAACCCATTTTGAGTTTTTCTTTCCACCCATATTTTTTTTTTCCCCTTGAATCCTACTAGAAAATAAAACAAAATAGAACTCTATCTAAATTTCAGATACTGATATCAGTCTCAGATTTATTTAATTTGAAGTTCTGTATTACTAATTACATGGCATTTTTAGAATATCTTTTTTTATATTTTACTACTATTGGTAATTTACAAATAAACTTATAAATAAATTATTTTAGAATATATTAAATAGTGAAAATAGTGGTGACCCAGAGCAGAGAGAATTGTGCACTCCTTGTTATTCTTTTACACGCTTGTCTGGGCAAGCATATAAAAAATGCTTGACCTGAGTGACAGCTAAGCCAATGCAAATCCATTTTTGATGGGAACAAATATCTAATGAATATTCTACATGGAACCACTTCCTCAAAGAAGGGACATTCCTGGAGGAAACAAAACATCAAAGATATAGTTAGTTGTAGGTTATCTTGAGATGATTTCAGGGCTTAGCGTCCCCACGGCCCGGTCCTCAAGCGAACCTTGAGGTTGGCCGACCTTGAGGAGGCCAACCAGGCCACCTTTTTGTTACATATCCCCTGGAGTCAGCCTGTAGCAACTGTCTAGCTCCCAGGTACCTATTTACTGCTAGGTGAACAGGTGAATTAGGGTGAAAGAAACTCTGCCCATTTGTTTCCACCTCCACCGAGGATCGAACTGGGAAACTTAGGACTATGAATCACGAGCGCTGTACACTCAGCCGTCAAGCCCCTTAGGCCTATAGTCATAGTCAGGAACTTGTAGGTAATACTTCACTGTACATGGGCTGAAATCTTTTTCTCCCCAAAATATTAACACTATCACGTGCAGCACGTGAGCACCGCAGACTTTGACGTCATGGGGCGGACGGTGCAGGCGAGCGTATGGCGACGCCTAATGTGTATACTCAGTTTTCTCAGTTATACTCAGCTGAATATAATGTGTATATTCAGTTTTCTCACCTTAATTCTCGTGAAGCGTTGTTTGTTTTGGTATCATTGTGTTCGCAATTAAATTCCCTGTAGATGTATATGCATATAATGTCCAAAAGCCTGGCGAGACTCCCCACAGCAAAGCCTAAAGTTACACGTGAACGAGCACCAATTTCCACACCTCAAACTAATGTATATACTCGTTCAGTTTGATAACATCAATTTTCATGTTACATCGCTCGTTTTGGAATCAATTTGTTCGCAATATAAAGGTGCACATTTTAAAACTAGTCTCATAATAATAGAGCAATAACTGGAATTTTAACAAATATTTTAATTTTGGATGCTCATCAAAATTATTTATATCTTTCCAGTGTTCTGACATCAATTTTCGTGTTATGTCGCTCGTTTTGGTATCTAATTGTTTGCAATCTAAAGGCGCGCATTTTAAAACAAGTCCCATAATAATCGCACAATAAATAGAATTTTAACAAATATTTTAAAATGTAAAAGTTAGACCCAAAAACATATTTATAATCTTTCAAGTGTTCTGACATCAAGTTTCATGTTACATCTTTCATTTTGGTAACAAATTGTGCGCATTCTAAAGGTGCTTATTTTGAGTCTATCCCGAGGTCGAACGGATAAAAATGAATTTTATACAAATATTTTTGTAGTGGACTCGGCTAGGACTAGGCTAGGACTCAAGAGAAAAAAATGGACGTGATCGGTGTCCTAAGAGAGAGATAGTGTTGACCAAACATAAAGAAGCATTTTAGAGATTTATCACTTCATAAGTGACAATAAAGGGAAATCATTAATTAAACGGAATAATGGCGAACCTTTTTGGGCGTCTTCTTGGCTGCTGCAGGAGTTCCCAGCTGTCCCGTCACATCTTGTAACCGTTTTTCCAGTTCCTGCTTCTTTTCTGCCATAGATTCTTCTTTAGTTTTTGACTGGACACTCTTTTTTTCAGGTCGAGCTAAAATAAGAAAAAGAACAAAATAAAGGGCCGGGGTCTTTTAAACTCGATATAATTTGACCAAAAATTTAAAAATATAGAAAAATTATCTGTATCTTGTAGCATCTGGCATCCTTTTCATGAATATCTTGTCTCTTTTATATAATATTTTTTTTAGTAAGGGGGGGGGGACAGTCAACAGGTGTTCTTCATAGAGACAAGAGCTGTGGTGTGACATTTCGTTGCCTCTTGTGCTGTTCCCTCTGTTCCTCTGATGGTCTATAGATACCATTTTCACGATGACATACAGAACAAAACAACAGAAATGGAAGAGTAAAATGGCATGAGAATGTGCGGCAATAAGAGTGAGCACAAGCGAGGAGTGAATGACTCCTCCAGGTGACGCAACACCGTGCTACACTGCAACACTATACAACACCTCACATGTAACGGTGCTGTTATGGCACTGCGCACAACTTCTCTGGCACGTGTCAATGCCATTTATGGGTATGAACGAGGAGACAGTTCATACCCATAATGTACTGACATTAATAGTTCCTGATATTTGTTTTTGTAAACCTTAGCACCCAAATATTACTGAAATAAATGATGCATCATAGCAGGTGTCAATATGTGACACAACAGTGCCAATAAAGCCAATGTATTGAAGTACTGAAAAAATGTTTTATAATAAATATTTATGTATGTAT
Source organism: Procambarus virginalis (assembly GCA_020271785.1). Classification (NCBI taxonomy): domain Eukaryota; kingdom Metazoa; phylum Arthropoda; class Malacostraca; order Decapoda; family Cambaridae; genus Procambarus; species Procambarus virginalis. The sequence continues at coordinate 18,258,664 of WNGS01160430.1, forward strand.
TTATGTATTTACTTGTAGGTAATTGTATGGAATTCACTTTCCTTTTTTGTTTTAATAATTTTGATTAATTTCAATCCAAAATATATTGACCTAAAACTTTCACATATTCGAGTGCAAATTCCTTCCAATAAAGATGAAACTTAAAAGAAAATTTACAGAGTAGAAGAACCAAAATTATTGTTGAGTAATACAATTTCAATAACTCTTTAAAACAAAATTACAAATGTAAAATTTTTTAGAGCTACAAATTACTAGGCGATTCTCTGCATTTCCACATATTATTTGAAACTATTTCAATCTAAAAGAACTGGGTACATTTTTTCAATGAAACACAAAACTTAGGAAGTCATAAATTTAGAATTGACTACAATTGGTATGTAATTGTAAGGGTTTAATGAAAATTTGTATGCAGCAAACTATACTTGACAGAAGTCTGAAATACTAAGCTGATGAAAATTATATGATATTCTGATAGCATACTGAAAAGAAAAGAAATCTATGTATATTTAATTGTTGTCTGAAATTTTTTGAAGCTTAAAAAAAAATGGTTTTATTAATTTGTTTTCTTGTTATTTTTGTTATGTTACCATGTTGAACATTTAGGAAACGTTGGAAAAAATTAAATACAAAAAATTTATTCTGTATTCTAAAACACTGGATAAAGTAGACTTTAGAAGGCTACTCTGCTAAATTATACAGGTTCTGCTCCTTAGGCTAATACATGAGTGAATGAAATTTAAAAGCCAACCCCTTAAGCATTCTGAAGTTATAGTTCCATAATTGGCAGAAAAAATGAATTTGCAACTATTACAATGGTCACTGAAACTTGTTAAATACTGCATGCACTGACACCTTGTAAGGTAAGTAGTTTACTCACTGTAAATCTTTTTAGGTTTTTTTCGAAGACAGGAAGCAACATATGCTTCTAGTTCTCTTAACGTTGATGGTTTTAATGTTTCAAAATCAATTTCTATTTCATCTGGATTGGAGTCCCTTAGTGAAGGTTCCCTAGTCTGGATGATATGCACCACTCGACCCAGTTTATCACCTGTTGAAAATTAAAAAAAATACAATTTACATATCTTACAATGCACTGTACCAGCTTTCAAAACTTATTACTAATGCACTGGTCTTAAAGAGCTATTAATTTAATAAAAAAAACAGAAGAAAGAGATGTATGGAATTCTATGATTTATTTACAAAAATAAAGGAAGCTGGGCAAATGTATTCAATATTAGTGATAGTGATGAAAGAACTAAATATGTTATGTTTAGAATATACATACCCCTGGGACAGTGT
>WNGS01160430.1:18262125-18289284 GCA_020271785.1 Procambarus virginalis
ACCCCCTTAATTATAGACGGTTATCAGTTGACAATTGTAATAGTCAAAATATGGAAAAAATAATTAAACTAAATGGGTAGCACACCTGGAGAGAAATGATATAATATCAGACAGACAGTATGGTTTTCGATCTGGTAGATCCTGTGTATCGAATTTACTCAGTTTTATGATCGAGCAACAGAGATATTACAGGAAGAGATGGTTGGGCTGACTGCATCTATCTGGACCTAAAAAAGGCTTTCGACAGAGTTCCACATAAGAGGTTGTTCTGGAAACTGGAAAATATTGGAGGAGTGACAGGTACGCTTCTAACATGATGAAAAACTTTCTGACTGATAGAAAAATGAGGGCTGTGATCAAGGCAATGTATCGGACTGGAGAAATGTCACAAGTGGAGTACCACAGGGTTCAGTTCTTGCACCAGTGATGTTTATTGTCTACATAAATGATCTACCAGTTGGTATACAGAATTATATGAACATGTTTGCTGATGCTAAGATAATAGGAAGGATGAAATTTAGATGATTGTCATGCCCTTCAAGAAGACCTGGATAAAATAAGTATATGGAGCACCACTTGGCAATGGATTTAATGTTAATAAATGTCATGTTATGGAATGTGGAATAGGAGAACATAGACCCCACACAACCTATATATTATGTGAGAAATCTTTAAAGAACTCTGATAAAGAAAGAGATCTAGGGGTGGTTCTAGATAGAAAATATCACCTGAGACCACATAAAGATATTGTGCAGGAGCCTATGCTATGCTTTCTAACTTCAGAATTGCTTTTAATACATGGATGGGGATATACTAAAGAAATTGTTCATGACTTTTGTTAGGCCAAAGCTAGAATATGCAGCTGTTTTTTGGTGCCCATATCTTAAGAAGCACATCAACAAACTGGAAAAGGTGCAAAGACATGCTACTAAGTGGCTCCCAGAACTGAAGGGTAAGAGCTACGAGGAAAGGTTAGAAGCATTAAATATGCCAAAACTAGAAGACAGAAGAAAAAGAGGTGATATGATCACTACATACAAATAGTAACAGGAATTGATAAAATCGACAGGAAAGATTTCCTGAGACCTGGAACTTCAAGAACAAGAGGTCATAGATATAAACTGGCTAAACACAGATGCCGAAGAAATATAAGAAAATTCACTTTTCAAACAGAGTGGTAGACGTTGGAACAAGTTGGGGGAGAAGGGGTGGAGGCAAGACCGTCAGTAGTTTCAAAGCGTTATATATGACAAAGAGTGCTGGGAAGACGGGACACCACAGCGTAGCTCTCATCCTGTAACTACACTTAGGTAATTACCTTAGGTAATACAACCCGTGGTGTATATTGTATATGTGTAGTTACCGGATGAAACATGCTCGTGGTGTCCTGTCTTCCTAGCACTCTTTGTCATATTACTCTTTGAAATTATGACTGTTTTGCCTCCCACCACCTTCTCGCCTAACTTGTTCCAACCGTCTACCACTCTGTTTGCGAAAGAGAATTTTCTTATATTTCTTCGGCAGCTTTGTTTAGTTAGTTTATATCTATGACCTCTTGTTCTTAAAGTTCCAGGTCTCAGGAAATCTTCCCTATCAATTTTATCAGTTCCTGTTACTACTTGGTACGTAGTGACCATATCACCTCTTTTTCTTCTATCTTCTAGTTTTGGCATATTTAATGCCTCTAACCTCTCCTCGTAGCTCTTGCCCTTCAGTTCTGGGAGCCACTTAGTAGCATGTCTTTGCACCTTTTCCAGTTTGTTGATGTGTGTGTTGTGTGCGTGTGCGTGTATGTTGTTGAACATGGCCGAAAGGTGTAAGATTAATGATTCTAACACGAATCTTCTTAATATTTCTAATGTTTCTCTTCACTGTCAAGGGAAGTTGAAAAATTAACTCTCCAAAGTTCATTTTTACACTATATTATTTTCTGATGCCTAAGGATGCACTTCGCAAGGCACTCCTTACATTTTCAAAGACAAATTTACCATGCATTTGCAAAGGCTTATATTCTCTTTGGGCGAGAAGGTACAGAACGTCATGTCTCTGTAAACTGAGGTGGGGTCGCCTGTGCCACCAGGAACCACGCGCTCGGTCGACCCATACGTGTATCAACAAAGTCACTAGTCAAGGCAACTGTCATAAGTCGAGTAGCATTTTTCAACGAAATTAGGGTTGTAACTCGAAAAATTCGTAAGGGCAGTCGTAAATTGAGGTGCCACTGTACTGTACTAGAAAATGATATTGGCACGCATAATTGACAATGACCCATTTTCTGTTCGTAGGTCCTCTGGTAGGTTAGGATAAAGCATTTTAATGCAACAGTTTCTCAACGTTTGGAACACTCGCGAGAACGTGCTGCCTTTTTAAGTAGTACAGTTCTAGGTATTACCTAGATTGTACCTTAATAAGGTTTTAGTTATTATATTCCCCAAGCCCGGCCTGGTGCCAGGCTTGGTTTGTGAGAGCTTGGATATGTGAGCAAATCCACAAGGGCCGTGACGAGGATTCGAACCTGAGATCCACATATCCACTACAGTCCGGTTGGTCTGGCACTTCTTGCAGAAAAGTGGCCAAATTTTTCTTGAAGGCTTCAACATTATTACCGGCAATATTTCTTATACTTTCTGGAAAGATATTGAACAACCATGGACCTCTGATGTTCATACAGTGTTCTCTGATTGTGCCTATGGCACCTCTACTCTTCCCTGGCTCTATTCTGCATTTCCTTCCTCTTAAATTCTGCATTTCCTTCCTCTTAAGTATGTTGTTATTTTACAGTGTAAATTTGAGACCTGGCCCCTCCAGTATTTTCCATGTATATATTTATATTATTTGATACCTCTCCTATCTCTTTTCTAAAGAGTACATTTTGAGAGTCCAAACACACACACACACACATTAATTAATTTATACATGTGTGTGTAATTACCTAAGTGTAATTACCTAAGTGTAGTTACAGGATGAGAGCTACGCTCGTGGTGTCCCGTCTTCCCAGCACTCTTTGTCATAACGCTTTGAAACTACTGACGGTCTTGGCCTCCACCACCTTCTCCCCTAACTTGTTCCAACCGTCTACCACTCTGTTCGCGAAAGTGAATTTTCTTATATTTCTTCGGCATCTGTGTTTAGCTAGTTTATATTTATGNTATGACAATGTCAGACCACAGAGGAAGAATTGAAACAGGAATTTCCTTAAGTACTTTTGTATTTTAATAATACATCTTCAGAAGGAATGAAGATGTATTAGATGTTTCATTCCTTCTGAAGACGTATTATTAAAATATGAAAGTACTTAAGGAAATTCCTGTTTCAATTCTTCCTCCGTGGTCTGACACTGTCACATTTTTCATCACGTGTCAATTTTCGTGATTTACACAAATATATACAGATATATGTGCATAAATATATTCACACCATGTCTTTATTCATACTAATACTGTCCTGTATATATATAACCATAAATCTTATAATTGGACATAGCACACATTTTGCCTGAAATATATTACGGTAATCACTAACTTGCTGCTGTTAAAATTTCAGTGGCTCATAGTATGGCTGCCCTACACGTTCCTAAAGCCATGGCCTTAGGAACATTTCATAGGCCTTAGTAACCTAGAACCCATGAAAGGAAAGTGAGGGACTCGGGATGTTTTTCAAGATGGGGGATGGTTACCAGAGGTCTGAGGAAGCAAATGTGTGCCCCCATAATACAGTATGTCGGCTGGTGCAGTGGAAGGGCTAGACTACAAGGCAGCAACATATAAGGTAACCATTCTCTTCTGTGGAAATGCTGAAAGGGATTTTAAATGTAAGCATCTGTTGATTACTACTTAGTCCTAGTGTAGTGAAAAGCAAATAAGAAAACCTGGATGATGAAAGGTTTACCAGTGATTGCTTTAGCAATTTTGCAATGATGTAAAAAAGCTACTACCATTAGAAAATATTTGCATTTAAAATTTCCTTCATTTTTGATAATGCTCCAGGACATATGATGCACTTGCAGGACATCATTCACTTTAACATAAATAGTGTGTTGTATCACCAAACACCTTATGATTCCAACCCATGAATCAGAGCATCATATCTGCTTCCATATCTGATAACACCAGGATGACATTTGCCCAGTGTGTAAATGCTAAAGATGGTCCAAAAGTCATCAATTCCTAAATTCTTCAATAATTACAACATCAGGCAAGGTATGACGAACATCAGCAAGATATAGGATAAAATAAAGATTAAGACCAAAAATGCAGTTTGACAGAAAATATGGAAGGAATGAAAGCATGACCTCAGCTGTTTTAATGTCACAGCATATGAAATGGCTGAGATTGAGGCATGTTCAAAGGCTTGAAGAAAAGGTTTCAGCTATCTACAAGAGGAAGACATCACAGCAATCACCGAACCCCCATTGGGAACATCTGTCTGTAGATGATTGGTAAAGCTGAGAAATGAAGCAGAACAAGAGGATGACAAGACAAATTCTGAAACCAAGATGATGATGCAGAAGCTCATAACTAAGTTGCTTGTAAAAATCAACCGGGTAATACAAGTGGCAGAATAAATAGATACAAATAATGAGCACAGTTTGCAAATTGGGAGGATTATGGGGTGTTTCTTCAACCCGTCCTCTTAAAAAGAACGTCACTTTTGGCTGGTATGCGCGATATGGCCAAATTTGGACGTAATTTGAAATGAAATCGACTCACAAAAGTGACGTTCTGTTCCGTTTTCTATTTGAGTCGTCCGGCGTACGCGCAGAGGTTATGAGAGGACACTTTAAATTAACGTTTTTCATAATGTTTTGAAACTTTATGAGAATTTCCTGCCCACCTAACCTATCAGAGGACCCTTAACTTACTGTTGTTGAAAAAAAAATCCTAAATTTATTTTCATATTTTTTTCATTTTCAAATTACGTTCAAATTCGGCCATACGGGCAAACGGCCAAATGCGACGTTCTTTTTAAGAGAACAGGTTGGTTTCTTTACACAGCATAAAATCTACAAGGAAAAGAGAAGGCTATCAAGGAAAGTGAGCATTAAGAATTACTTTTAAACTTATTTCATTCTTGAGTTTACAGCAACTTTAGTTCTGCAGTTTTTCTGAGCGTTTCTTGGCCTTGAATGTTGGGGGTCCGGTCACATGGGTGCTTCTGTCACTCCTAGATTGGGAGATTTTTCTACTCTTGTTTTGTTTGTGTCCCTTGATGGGGCTGTGGGTTTGAGTGTGGTGCTTACTTTTGTTGGGTTTGCCTGTGCTTGTGTTTTGGCTCTCCTAGGACTCAGGTGCCTAGGAATCAATACCCCCAAATTTCAACACAGTGGCAAGGCATCAGCTGATGCAACCTTTGTTTACCTGTAGTGTTCCTGCCTCATCTTTAGTTTGGTGTAGCCAGGCAATTCCTGAAGCATTTGAATGCTTCAGAGAAGTTTCTCTGTGTTGGGGATTTGCAGGATCATTGGGGGTTTGCTCTGCTTAAGAATGGGGCATAGACAGTTGAGTTTCCCACCCCAAAGATGGTGAGGGGTCACCAGGACCTCACTCTGTTTTCTGGCTGTTTGGGTTTATCATTATTATTCAAAAAGGCATCTTGTTTCATGTGCCTCTTCTTTTGGGCATCAGGAAATGTTATGACTCTGCCCCTGATGTCTTCTGCATTTTTGTGGTAAACTTACCAGAACCTTCTCCCTTCAGGCCTTTTTCATTGCACCTGGGTGTCTGCCTGGTTTCTGTGCCTGACTTTACAGAGGGGGGGGCTGGCTGGCTGCCTTCTTCCCCACTGCTATGAGGAGCATCGGATCCTGTCAGTGTTGGCTCTGCCACTTGACTTGGTTACTGGGGGTGTGGCAGCACTGATTTGTTGAACTTGGATTCATGGTCCATGTTCATGTTCATACATGAACATGAACATGGACCCATCATTGGATTCACAGGGACTACAGTTCTGTACTTAATTGGGTCCGAGTTTCTTCCTGTTCTCATGGACCATTAGCCTCAGTCAGCAACCCTGAATATTGTTTGTCTTATAGATGTTTATCTTGGGGGATCTTTGGTCATTTAGCTGGTCCTTCGCTGCTGATTAGTTCTTTGCAGAGATGCCTGTCTGGGTCTCTCTTGGGACCTGCATCCTTACCTGCCTCAACTGGTTGGCTGGGTTGAGTGCCCAGCCAGTTCAACTCGCCTAGTTGTGCCTGCGGGGGTTGAGCTTTGGCTCTTTGGTCCCGCCTCTCATCAGTCAATCTACTGGTGTACAGATTCCTGAGCTTCATGAGCTCTACCATATCTACATTTGAAATTGTGTATGGAGGTAGCCTCCAGCCAAATATCCCCAGATTGCTAACTGTAAGTTGTAACTAAGTGATTGTAACCTATCCACCACTTCCCACTGGATGGGGGACGGTGTGCAAGACAAACATATCAATTGTGACACTAGCTCTCCACATATGTCAGTTGCTTAATTTAGAAACTGTACTTGGGACCGGACTCAAGCCCATTGATGATGTGATGATGTGCATTGAATTTTTGTAACTAGCTCATCCAGACTTTAACTTGCTTAGCTAAATGAATTGTGGAGTTCAGTCAGTCCCTGAGCCCATTATGTGCCTCTGTAATCTCTTTCCACTACTGCCGACAAGAAGGGTATGGAGTGCATAATAAATTAACAAAACTAAAACTCCATCATCACTTTCTGGTGGGAAGTGGAAGAAGCAGCAGTCAGTTTGTCTGTATGTGGTTCTTTCTCAGATGATAGAATGTGATTCCTTGTTGCCTGCCAAAAGTTTTGCTTGGTTTCACAGTGGGTTGTCTTGTTTCGACCTAATCTGGTCCCCCAGAAAGTTGTTCCTTCATTTTCGCTGCCCTCTCTCTCTCTCTCTCTCTCGATTGGTGTCTTGCTTCCACCTTGTGAGGGGCACTCAAGTACGTCCTGGCCTTAGAATTGTTCTGCAGTGACTTGATTTTGTCCACATGGTTTTCTCACTGCTTTGATGTGCTTGTACACTCCCAAATTTCTCCAGAGGCACTTGATTTTGCCTTCCAGAAAACGTTTGAGTTGTCCACTGCTTGTCCTGTGGTTTTGTATCCACTGCCTTCTTCGGTTTTTGTGTTGGTTTCATGGCATTTTCCCCTTAAGTGTGTACCCTGTTCCAGTTGCCTCAGCTCTCTGCTGGAGGATCGTGACTGGCACCCTTTGCTCTTGCTGGTCCAAAGTGCATTTCTCAGTTAACACTTTCGCGTTCCACCGACTGAAAAGTTCGTCACTCATTTTTCTCCCGATTCCTCACCAACGACGCAGCGCTGAGTCACTCATTAAAATATTTGTTAAAAATTTAAATTTTATCAAATCAATCTGGTTGTGGTTTTAAAATGAGCGCCTTTAAATTGCGCACAATTTAGCACCCATATGTCTCTTGAGCAGGACATATATTTATCTCTTGAATGCACCTCAAGCGGCATTGGAAAACAAATATTTCTATAAAATCCAATTCTTATCCGATCGACTTGGGGATAATTTCAGCATGTTTACCATTAAATTTTCGTTTTTTCTAATAGTCACATAGCCTATTATAGAGAACGGAGTTAGCTTGTATCTTCGTGGTAAAACTATTGTAAAATGTTGACATGACGAGTGTAATCGACGAAGTTTTTTTATTTGGTGCCGTCACACGCATCCTTGTGTGACATTTTATACATATGCTCTTCTAGAACATTCTATTGCGAACATATTGGTACAAAAATTACGTACGTACATCGAAAATTGAGGTCAGGACAGTGAAAATAATAAAACTTTTCAAAAGGTGTTTCGCCGATCTGCCGTCGGGTAGAGGTAATACTTCAGCCACTTCCCACACTCTTGCTAGTGGGCCGCGATCATGATTCTACATTTATATGCATATGTCTGTGAAGGGAATTTTATTGCGGTCACAGTGATACCAAAATTAACGACGTAGCACAATTCTGGGATTGACAAACATGAAAAGTTCATAAACATTTCAGCGCTGTTTGACGCTCACGGCTAACGACCGCCATAGTTTCTTATTTGGTGTGGTTCTCATGTCAGGTTTGGTGAAAATGTAGGTATATATTCTTCTAGAGCATTCTCTGGCGAACACATTGATACCAAATTTAAATACATACCGCAAAAATTAAGCTCACCACCCTGAAAAGTTTATAAACATTTTTTTGCTGATGCGCCGTAGGCCCACACGTCGGGATCACTTAGGGGGTATAGTGGGCCTATTCACGGGGATCGCGAAAGTGTTAACAGGGTTGTTGGGGATCTAGGATAATCTGCTTGGCTCTTGTCCTTTACTGGGACTATATGGTCTAGTTTCCATTCTGCCTGCTCTTGGAGGTTCTCTTCTTCACTGTAAGTTGGTCTGGCTTCTCTCAGCTTGGGTCTTCTAGTTCTCAGTCTTTTTAGCCCTACAATTTGTAGAGTGATATCAACTGTCCTCAATTTGTGGTTGGTCCTTAGTTTTTGACAGTTTGAGCATTTGTTGATGTGTCCTTCTGTTGGGTTTGTTAGTTATGTCATCAAGAAGATGCCCAGTTCCCTTTACCATGGAAGCTGGGTTTTTTCTTAATTTTTTGAACTGTTCCCAGATAGCTGCATGTCTCATGACTTGTCTTCTCTGAGATTGGTTGTATTTTTTCTTACCTTCTAGGTTGGTATTTTCTCATTCTTCCTGCAAAGTTCATACTGTTCTTTGTGGTCTATGCATGGAATCCTTATTTGGGGGCTGGCCCCTGGTGTTGTTCCTGGTATTTTGAGCTCGGTGACCAAACCCACATGTTCCTTCCATGTTTTGCATTTTTTAGGAGGTTCAGTCAATAGATGTTCCTCTGTGGCCAAGGGAGCCTTCGTGTGTGTTTTCACACCAGTGTATACAAACTTCTTTGACACCTTTGCAATTTCTTTCCATCAACAGTTTGGTAAAGACCCTTTTGTGAGCTTCCCCCCCCCCCCTTCATCTGACTTATTCTCCTTTGGAGCCACCTTGATCTAAGGTACATACTTCAGATTCAATGGTTTATGTTCTCATCCAGCAGCAGGATTTATGTTCATTTCAGTTCTGGTGACTTGTTTCTGCGGTAATTAATTTTTTTTTATTATCTCTTTTCAACATCACAAGGCTCAACTAATGTGTATGGGGTTCATTGCAATCCTTAAGAGTCATTCCAACCCTATTTAAATAGAACGTATCAACCAAATATTTTATTTCAGTAAACTTAATAGCTTTGAATGTTTATTAGCACAATTCAAACAAATACATACCATCATGGAGTCAACATAGCTCATATAAACAGGCACTAGTGGAAACTGGCAATGGAAGTGGAAATACGAGTCTGGCTGCTTGATTCAATACAAACTGAAATATTTTAATTAGTAGTTTGGCAAACCAATAAGAAATTTAAAAAGACATTTATGGAGCAAATAACTGATAACAACCAAGATACTTTCCCTATTAAAACATTTCTAATGGCATAGAGAAAAAGGAATGCGAAAAAATTAAATCTTTAAAATTTGGGCTGTGTCCACATTATGACAATGAACACAAGCAAATCCAAAATATCAAAATTGACAAACTGCAACCCTCTTAACAATCAACCCTTAACAATCAAATCTAAATTTTCTAGTAATCATTTACATGAGAACGTGAAACAAAAAAAACGAGCACTCGTCCACATTCAAAATTTGAATATGGACCTGCACATTGTCAGTGTAAAATTATAACTGACCCCTTATGCATCCAGCAATATGGCTAAAAATCTAAGAGACAATTAACAAAATTGGACCACAATGAACAAATCCACAAGGACCGTGACAATGATTCGAACCTACATCCGAGAGCATCCCAGACACTGCCTTAATCGTCTAATCGATTAAGGCACCGTCTGGGATGCTCTCAGGCGTAAGTTCGAATCCTCGTCACGGCCTTTGTGGATTTGTTCATTTGATGCATAATGCTATTGTGATTTCTGTGTGTACTGGACCAAAATGATTCTTGACCACCATAAGGCAAAGGAGTCTACTAAAGACCCTTGAACCACCACTTGACATGACCAACCAGAAAGATACAAATTTAACAATAGAGCAGAGACACAAGGAAATCACACTGATGTGATATATCAATGAGAAAATCATTTGGAGCATTGAGGGGATTCAAACCTGCTTGAAGGGATTCTGGGAGTTCTACTCCCCTAGCCCGGCCTGACTTGTGAGAGCTTGGTCAAACAGGCTGTTGCAGAGAGCGGCCCACAAGCCCCCATATTCACCACAGCCCGGATGGTCCGGCACTTCTTGAAGAAAACTATCTAGTTTTCTCTTGATGTCCACGGTTGTTTTCCTGCAATATTTCTTATACTGGCTGGGAGGATGTTGAACAACTGTGGCCCTCTGGTGTTTATACAGTGTTCTCTGATTGTGCCTATGGCACCCATGCTCTTCATTGGTTCTATTCTGCATTTTTTTCCATATCGTTCACTCCAGTAAGTTGTTGTTGTTATACTGTGTAGATTTGGGACCTGGCCCTCCAGTGTTTTCCATGTGTATATTATTTGATATCTCTCGTCTCCTTTCTAGCTGGATTTTTTTTTTGAGCTCCTTTTAGAACCCATCTAGCTCCTTTTAGAACATTTAGAATTCCTCTAACTCCTTTTAAAACCCTTGACCTGGGTAATCTCAAATTGCACACCTTACCTCTGGATCATGACATGGTGTAAGCTACACAACCCAAGATTCCGCTGAATCTACAGGACACACGGAGGCTCCCTCCTGAAGCCTGTCCAGGTTCTATTTCTTCATGTATTTGAAGATGGAGTGTATGGAGGAATAACTATTACCTATACTAGAGTGCATGGGAGTTATATATAAAACCTGCACTGGCTTCAGTAGGGGCTTCCAGATGTTCTGTAGCTTCAGTGGAATCCCAGGTTGTATAGCTTACTTAATCCCAGGACCACCGCTTACTTATAAGCGGTGGTCCAGAGATAAGGAGCACCGCTTGGGAGTACCCAGGTCGGGGGTTCGCATTCCCTCATTGCTCCTAATGATTTTCTCCTTAATAGAGCAGAGTCCCTAAGACCACACACAAAAAGATAAAAAAAATTTGCTAACATAATAAGCAGAGAATTCCAACATAATGAATAGTGGCATATTTCCAGCAATTATTGAGAACTAAATCGTCATCATACTTTGTACAAAGTAGTATCAGATAAATGAATTTGTCTATATGCAAACTGAACACACACTGTAAAATGTCAACTTTGCTCCTAAAATGGTAACAATTGCTAAAATTAGCATATTCAATCATTTTAGAAAAAAAAACATTAGATTTAACACAGTTTAACATGTCCTTAAAATCATATGAAGGTTCTTACGAAGCAGCAAATCGGTGCCTTTTTTATTGACCAAGGGAAAGATCCATCAAGAAGACAGCAGTCCATTAACACTTTTGAAAGGAGCAACACATTCATATGCAGATACTGCAGTACCTTTGAAACATCTACTGAATACAACTCAGGGCTTGTTAGGGCTGGTTCAGAAACTTATTGATATCAACAACTGAATAGTGTTCCAAACTTAAGAATGGGTTGAAGCCCAAAAAGGTATTTGTAAGCTCAGAACCATATTTCCCAGGTGCACAATACAATAAATGGAGAATGAGTGCCTAGACAAACATACATCAACATACAGCAAACCACTCACATTTTTCCTATTTTTTATATAAAAAAAACTGCATAATATTTACCTTGAATGATGAAGCTGGTCTGCTTGTAAGAATTCTGATGTTCTTCAAAACTGCATAAGCCAAACATAAAGAGTGGGCTATTACAAGTCAAACAATGTCTTGTAATGTAAAGGTATCATCAGCACTGGTCAAGAATACACCTTAAGAGGACACCCAGTCTGCAGAACCAGTACCAGCCAGGGCTCTCTCTCAGTGTCAATGGTGCTGTACACTATATTAATTATGATGTACAAAGTTATACAGTTTACTTCTTTTTTAATTTAGTTTATATTACAAATAGTAGCCATTTAGAACTCTGTATATACAGATTTAAAAATGTATTCAAAAGTTAAACAAAAGTTTTGTAAATCAACTTAACAGATCATGGTTTGGTAATCATAGGGGCTGATGACTATCAAGGACAGCATTAAACTACTGTACTCTCCTGTTAAGTAATATATTATTGAGAGGCCATCTTAGGCTGTATCAGACGACCTATTCACCTTTTGTTCATTTTTATTTTTTTTGTAGCACAAGAAAGCTTTCCTTTATAGTTATATTTTAAGCTTTATTTGAAAGAAATCAGCAAATCCTTAAGTACAGTACTTTTATTTAAAAAAAAATGAGTGCTTAAAATATTGGCAATACTGGAACATTGCCAACTATTCTTGTATTTTTGCTTTGCAAACTTACATCAATCAGACTTATTGAAAGGAAAATATATACAAAATTATTTATATCAAGAGAATTAATATTGTTGAGTGTTATGTCACTGCATTTTAGGCAGAAAAATTCTAATCTTAAAAATTATACTTCATTTTACTAAAATTTTATCTTCTTGGTCAAGTTCTTCAAATTTTGAATGAAATTTTTACTCGATGTACATGCACTGTGACACATGTCAGGCTACGTGCATGAATCGAACAACCTGGTTGACCAGACCACCTGCTTGATAGGTCGGTAGGCCAGTAACCAGTAGGTCTGATCAGAGACCAGACCGTGGAGACGTTGATCCTCGGAATCATTGACAAGAACTGTATTACTGTAATATTATTATTTTACTTAAAATTTACTTGGCATCACATTTACCTTATAATGACACTTTGAAGCTTTGGATGATTTCGGATCCACCCCTTCTCGTTTAACATATTCCATCTGTCTACAATTCTGCCAGAAGAATTAACTTTTGTACTTTTTGCAATTTTTTTTATTCACCTTTAATTTAATCTTTAAAATTTCCTCTTTCATTTATGGCCACTTGTTCTCAGTTTCCAGTTCAAAAACTGTCTATATAATACAATTTTGTATGTAGTAGTCATATATCTTCTTTTCCTTGTTTACAAACCTTAACAAGTTTAATACCTCCAACCTCTCCTCATAGCTTTTGTTTTAGGAATCACAAACGAGCAAATTTTAGGATTACAAATGCCCTTGATGTGATCCTCTGACAACAGTTTATTATAAAGAGCCATCCTTGGCTCTGTCTTTGTTACATTTCTTCAGCAATGTTTCACCTAATTTGTCAGTTGAAGGTGGCTTGTTTTCTCTAATTACATATTCCCTTATGTGGCATTTATCCACATTGAATTTCATTCTCCATGTGTTACTCTATTTACTAATTTCATCTAGGTTATCTTGAAAGATATGAAAGTCATCTAGGTCTATTAAGCTTCACAGTAGCTTAGTATCATTCAAACATGTGTTTATATAACTATTTATTCCTTCATAAAGAATGTTTATATAAACAACGAACAATACTGGCACTCATTCCAGGCCTGGCTGGACTCCATTCATGACTCCTGCAAATATGATTCATTGCCTCTGATTATTCCTCTCACCTTTCTCTGTTGAGAAATATTTCATCCATCCTAGAAGACTGCCAATTTCACTGCTGTGTTCCAACTTTCAGTGGTAAACCTCTTGTGTAGAAATGTGCTTATGCCATTTTTAGGTCCAGATAGATGCATTTTCCCCATCTGTCTCTTGACTGAAAAACTATGAGCCAACCATTAAAACTGAGTAAATTTGTGATGAATAACCTTTCAGTTCACAAACCACAAATTATCTGCATCTACATTTTTTACTACCACTCTCATGATTCATTGTCGTCTAGGTTCTCTCTTCTCCATGTGTTACTTGCTGGTGAGGTTTATTGTTAATAAACAATTTTTGTTTGGTTACAAATCTCCAGTGCTATCCTCTTTACATCTCTTGGATTAGTGAGTATTACTCTTAAACAAAAAAAAATACTTTTACTAAAACTGAAATGCCTCTACCTTTCCTGTCATTTTTATCACACCTCTTATGTTGTATAGCCACATTAATTATCATCTCCTTAGGAATTTTCTACTATAATTTTGTTTCCAATGTGATGATATCCTTTAATTTCTATTGAACAAATCACCATCAAAAACCCTAAAAATTTTGGATTGGTTGGTAATAATAAAAGTCCGGATTTTGGAAGGGCCATGAGAAAAAACAGGCCATTAGACAAAAAAAAAATTCTACAGATCATACGTCTTCTAAATTTTTACTATTGTGCTTTTTTATCGTTTGGTAGAGGTACCAGAATGTTCTTAAAATGGGTACGAGATGATACAGTATCTCCAAAACCTCCAAAACAATTTTTTGGAGCTGGTTCCCAAGATATTTCTAGAGAAAATATTTGAGATCAAGAGTGTTGGGAGTGAAAAAGTTGATGGGTCTAGTTCACTTATACCATGAGGTGGGGATATGATCCTGCCCGTCACAGTAAGCCACCATTAGCTGCATCCTGGGAAATACCGAGTGATGAAGGCGAGACCTCATTATAGTTAGGTTCTCCTTTCCATCATATAGTTTGCCATGTTCACCAATCCACACACTAGAAAATGAAGGGACGACGACGTTCCGGTCCGTCCTGGACCATTCTCAAGTTTGCCATGTATTGTCTGACATACCAAATAATTTCCACTTTTTATAAATCTGGCTGAACTATAAAATAGGATCCATTATGAAAAAAAAATAATACTGTGCCTGAGCACAGCCCGTCATTCAGAGTTAACACCAAGGAACAGAATTAAGCAGCATTCAACACTGCTACTACAAAACTTGTGAAGGAACTCACGAGGGATAAAACTGTGCAATTCTTTCTAGTCTTATCACCACCAATCTCATCCATCCTTGTTTTGGTACAATTTTCAAGACCTAAAGATTACCCCCCAATGAAAAACATCATAGAGTAAAGTTTATACATCAGTGGTGTTCTATTCACATCTGTTATTCAGACTGAATCCTTTTAATTATGCTGTGGTCAAAATAATGGACTCATTAATACTTGTTAATGGCTCAACTAGGTATTGTATACTGTGTATATTTTTATCCCTAGCTATGTTCTAAATATACAGGTAACACCTGACTGATACTGGCACTAGTCATATATATAATGTCTACTGCNTTTGCAAAAGTGAATTTTCTTACATCTTGGTTCTTTGTTAAGTTAGTTAAATCTATGGCCTCTTGTTCTTGAAGTTCCAGGTCGTTGAAATCTCCCTATCAATTTACTGCTCCATCTACTGCTTTGTGCATTTCATGACTTTTTTGGGTTCTTACATCCTTCTGATTAAATTACTGAATATGCAGTCCTTATAAACTTCTAGCTGCTTCTACAAATGCTTTAAGTTGTACTTCACAGCTCAATCATATTCTCTACCTGTTAGACTTTCTCCTTTCCCTCCCCCCCTTACTTTCCCCATCTCTTCCATTGCCTTTAATCTGTCCTGTAGTCCGTGGATGTTTTCTCTTTTGCAATGTTCTTTTTCCCAATCCCTTTACTTTATTAAAATTTGTTAAATAGAATTCACTAGTCAGGTTGAGTTTCACTTTCAAGTCCTTGATGACCTTCTCCAGTCTATTTAACTATGAATGTTTGCAACCTGACATGTGCATATACAGTATTCTATGTACTGTACTGTACTGCACATATTATGTAATCTCTCTCTCTTGATCTTAATTCCAGAAAACACATACTGAGTACTTTGTGATGGCCCCAGTAACTTGAGGTATTTTGTTGTCTAAACACATCCAATATATATTCTCTGTATTACTTCTATTTCAGATCTCACTCTCTCCAGTCTTGAAAAAGGAAGTGAATATGAAACAGTATTTTAGACTTGATCCCAAACGTGATAAAGAAGGGAAGCACTGTGATTGCATCCCTTGATTTGAAGATTCTCATAGTCCAATCATTTTTCTGGCTGATGCCGAGGTTTACTTTATTATGCTCATGAAAAGTTAGATTCATATGTCTCTTCCTCTAGCATGTTCTATTCTTCTCAGACATGTCCTACTCTTTCTTCATAATAACTTGGTTTTTTACCTGTCATTTCCATTGTATGAGATCTGATCGCGTCTTTGCTTCCTGTAACCAGTTCAAATTCTTTATTTTTCCATATCCAGAGGTTGAAAATGATCATTAATGAAAATCATGTTATATATCCATTGGCCAGTGGAAGATTTCAGTGGTATCTATTTGTTTTCAGTGTCTTTTACTGAAGAAATTTTCATGCTGATTTGGTATCATATGCAAATATGATACAAGTTGTGATCTGCATTTTTTGTTTTATGTTTGATAAAAGGATGATTAGTGCAAGGACAGTTCATTGCACTACAGAGATTTTGTGTGCTTGGACTGGATTTTGTTTGGGTAACTACTACTCTGTGACCTCTTGGTAAGAAAATTTAATATCAATCATCCCACTCAGCCTGTTATTCCGTTGGTGGTTATTGCATGGGCCATTACTTCAGGCACATTTAATAAATGCCTTTGCAAAATAACATGTGCATTCTAGTATATTTGTAATCCTAATGTGATTTTACAAATTTAGTTAATTGCAAAAGGCAGGCTCTTCTTGCTCTAAATCAGTGTTGACCTGGCTTGTGAGGTTCTTTCTTATCTATAACTGGAAAAAATGACTCATCCATATCATTTCAGACTTGTTGTCTTTCCTGCTTAGTTGTTCCATGTGTTAATACCATGGACTTCCTCCCAACTCTGATATAAGTACAAGAGGATAGCCGAGCATGGTGTGCCCCCATATCACTCAACCCCAAAAGTCACTGACTGGTAAGTAGTGAGTTTCTCCCAACTCTTATGCTGCTCCTGTCTCAAAGGTAAGGCTACTCAGGAAATGGGGTTCTCAAACTTCTTTCCAAGTGTTAGCAATAGTGGTAATAATAATGAAAGTGGTGGTGGTAATTGTGATGATAGCAGTGATGACAACTATAGTGGTGGATGTAGTGATAGTGGTGTTAATGGTGATGATGGAAGGATTGATAATGGGCAAATGGGGTTGAAGGGTAATGGATAGGCAGACTTATCAAATACTTGTGTTTACTGCATAAGGGGTTAACCTAGGTGGAGTAGATGCATTATGTATATGGTATGATATAATTTAAAATTATTATCAATCTGGACATGAGGGTGAAAAATTAATGTTTAATTATTCAAAACTTATAAGTAAAAAAATAATAAAATTGAGGCAAATTTTAACCACTAGATTATACCATGAAGACTTGGCAGCATTTTGCTACATAATCCTTCATGCCACAGCACATGTATATCCATTTAGCTCTACCTATAATTCGATCCATTAATGTAACCTCACTTGTATGTATATACCTTACCTGAATAAACATTTATTTATTTATTTATTTATTTATTTATTTAAACATGTGAAAGAGGGTAAACAATCATAAACCAATATATAATTATAACCCTGTTCTCTCTGAGCACTGATATAGCCTTTGCAAACAGTGCATGCATTCATGTCACCCTGTAGCACAGTACTTGGTACAGGTTGATCAGAACCAATTGTCCTTTTAGGCAGAGTGATACATTTTGGACATGATGATCTAAGACTAAATGATGACAAGCTTGATGTGTAGCATAGAAATCTGTCACAACATTACAAAGAAACAGCAAAATGCTTGGGGCAAGGCATCCTAAGCAGATAATGTGGGTAGACAAGGAGGAAAAAAGAACCTAAGTATGGGAGCCCACCTCTACATGTAATGTTCCAGAGTGGTACAGTACAAAAACAAGGAACAACTGCTAATTGGGTATGAGCCTTATGTTCCACTGTGACTAAAGCCACTGGAAATCTATGGGCCACCTGGATATAGAGCTGTCATGATCCCACTTCATGAAAAAGAACAAGAGCTGATGTAGGTTCATTAAGTACATCAAAAGAGGACCCCCTCAAAATTATATTAACCCTTAAACTGCGCATGGCGTATATATACGCCCTGAGTAACATGTCCCACGGTGCGCATGGCGTATATATACGCCTGAGTAACATGTCCCACGGTGCGCATGGCGTATATATACGCCATAGGGTGCCACGCCCGATTCAAATGGCCCGCGGCTACACGGGGTTCACATTAGCTTCCTCAGGGCTCTTGTAAACAGACGCAATTTAAATTGCAATTGCACGATTTGTCTAGCTGTTTAGAGAGTGGCCACTATGCTCTTTGGGCGCACTACAAGCTTAGGTGTCCAGTTACGGTGCATAAAACATGTAGATATTTATATATAATATGTGTATATAGGGTAATAACACTGCAAACAGTATTGATGGGGGAGAAAGTTTAGTGTGTGTGTGACCTTGAATGAGTGAGGGAGCCGCCAGCCGCCAGCTGTGTATACCGACGACTCTTAGTGCCTGAACTAACTATATCAGCTTAGCTGTACAGTTGTGGTGAACAAAATATATACATACTTATATATAACGTCTGTATATAGTGTAATAACACCACAAATGGTATTGTTGGGGGAGAAAGTTTAGTACGTGTGTTGAGGGAGTGGCAGCGAATGGCTGGCTGGTGTGTGGCGGTAACTCTTCGTTGCTTTTCGACTCTCAGTACCAACTTAGTGGTTCGTTATGGTGACCAAAGTATGCAGATACTTATATATAACATGTGTATAGAGTATAACAGCAGCAAAACTATTTGTTTATTGTTTTATGAACATAATAATTGAATTACTAATATGCACACCATACATTTGAGTATAGCAATTATTCACCACTTTTATTATATAAATATATTACAATACAGACTATTGAATAATATTACTGCAAAAAACTAAGAAAAAATCAATCGGAGACATTGAAACAATTAGGTAATAATATCTTTGTGCAACTCCCATCTGTCAGCACGGGTGACGCTGACCGGCCCTGACGACCGCTCTGTCAACACCCACTTTTTGCCAGACTTCTTCGGTCAATTGCGCCCAAAATATGTCACCTACGATTTTTTGGCTATTTTTTCCGTGCTCAGGGGACACAAATTAACATGTTTAGAAAACGAAAAAAAAATTTTGAATTTTTTTTTTCTTGCGCACAGGGGTGTAAATGTCCCCAGGACCCCTGAGCAGTGTAAGGGTTAAAGATTGGAGCAACCTTTTTCCAGTCAAGAAGCTCATTTGGAGCCCATTTCTCCAAGCGGGAACCGAGGGATGCCAACCACGAAGAACAAAGTATCTCGTAACAAGGCCAGGAAACAGTTGTGAGTTAAACTCAAATGTATTTAGATCCTTTTCTGAAGATCTGTCCTGGTTTGTGAGTAGGAACTTGACAGAGGCAAGGGAATCTGGGAATACAGTACTAGATCATCCCAGACCTAGAGGAAAACCACCAGAAAGGTAGAGCACACCAAAATAAGCATATGCATGGAGAAACACTAGCAACCACTGGTACCCACTCATTATCCAATTCCAACCACCAGCTAGCTACACTCACCAACTACCAGATGGCAGCCCCAGTAACCCAGGAGTTTGCCAGCAAGCCACCTCAGACATGTGTCACCTAAAGACGGTCTCCAAAACTCTGACGAAGGAAGGACGAGAACATGAAGCCACCAAAGCTTAATGTCCTTTCTCGCACCAGAAAGAAGCATTTCATTACATCAAATGGAGCACGTCTGCGAGGGCTCCCTTCAATGGCATCCCCCCCCTCAAGCTATCTTACAAGAAAGAGAGAGAATTAGAGCCAGGTCACTAACCAACGCAACCCAAACTTGGAACAGCCTAGGAACATGCACCAAATAATGTACTGCAAGTGCCTGATTAGACCACCAAACTGCACAAACCTGAATCTCTGCCCATGCCATGTTTTGCAAGGAAGGCATAACAAGCTACAAACTTGTGAACATGATGTGCCTGTTGGTAGACTGCAGGCTGGCCAAATTTAACCACTTGGCCTTGAAAGAAGGAACTAGGGACACCAGATTGTAAAAGAAGACATTACCATAGGCACCCCAAGCAGCACACAAAGACAACTATTGCAACAGGACTAATAATGAGATACATCCACAGATGGACAAACCAAGACAACTCTTGAACCCAACCAATAGCCCTCTTCAGAAACCCGCTGTCTCATCCGTGGCTAAAAAGGAAATGGCGTCAGATGAAGAAAATGCTACCCAGCGATAAAAGAACAAAACCCTTGCATTCAATGGAGAGCATGAAGCTCCCCAACACTACAGTCAGAACCAACAGCCAACAAAATCACTGCCTTAAAGAATCAATCCTTGGACTGAAGGGGACAGAGAAACAAGAAGTAAAACAAGAATACAATCCAGATACCATGAAGGCTCTGGAGTTGAAAGTGCACATGACAAAAAAAAAAAAGTTTGAGCCACAAAAAAATTGCACAAATTTGGGCAATGGAGCAGAAGAGCCAAAAATCATGATTGAGCTAGCCACTAAGGAGCCAGAAGAACAACTCTGCTAGAAAACATCTCCCACTGACACCAGTCCAAGCAAAAAGCATCCATTGTGAAAGCCCCATGGTTTGAGAATGGGGTCATATAAACTGGAAGCCTCCATAACATGCTGATACAAAATGAATGCATGTGAACTGTGTGAAGAACCATACCCCTCAAATATAAAGACAATGAAGAGCCACCACAGCAACTAGCTTCACAATACAAGACGCTAAAATGACCCTCCACAGTTCAGACAATAAACACATGAGAGGAGTCAGACTGGAGCTGGAACCAGTGAAAATAGAATCTACTCTGGAACCTGCCACTAAAGGCCCCAACCTGCCTAAAGGGGTTGGGGACTCCAACATCCCACAAAGGATAAACCACACAGGAAAGACTGGACCATGAAACCTGCATCAGTACCGAAGAATCACCACTCAAATCAAGAGGATCTCATGCCAATACCTCATAAAAAGAAGAGGCCCTATGCCAAAGTCATTTCAGAGCCTTTATCAGAGAGTACAATCAGTGTGAGAGGCCACCATACAGGAGAGTGGTTGAGCGAAAAAAAAAATGGCATCAACTGACAACAAATATTATACATCTATGGATGAAAACACTCTTGAACCCAACAAGCAAAGTGACAGAGGCAACAGATATATCATATTGTGCCATATCACATCTGTAAAAAAAGTCCAAAAACACAGATTCACATTCCTGAAAACTACAAGTAACCTAAGTTGAGTTGTAGGCGAGTTATGACACCATCAACATCGAAAAAAAAGGTAAACAGGCTACCAAGACTCAACAGAAACAAGGGAAGTGAATCCAACTCCTGCACACTAGTTCCAGTAAGCCACAGATGAGAATCAGCATGGAGTTGGGTAATTACTAAAAAGATTCCTATATGCCACCCAAGTGGAAACCCAAAAATTATCTGTACATAAATCGAGGCATGAAACACCACACTGTGAAATTCTAGTGAAATAATGTACATAAAAAATTGAAGTCAAATATCTAAATCCTCTCCCTTGTATTACTGTGTCAGCAACCCTTCGTCTGGTATCAGCTAAGGGCATACAAGATAGTGAGCATTAATACAACTGAGAAGTGAAATGAAAAACAAATATTAATAAGTATTGCCCTAGCAGGACAACAAAGTCTCAAGGAATGCAAACCCCAATTACCTAAACAGAAATATACCATGTCCTTTCCATGTAATGGTGATGTGAGAAAATATTATGGCAATGAGTGGAACTGAACTCACTCATGTGCCCGTTTGACACCAAACAGGTACGTGAGTGAGGAGGCAGACGGCTGCGTTTGTTGGTTACCCGAGGTGCCATCTGGTGCTGCACATAGGTGCTAGTGCATGGTTTGCTGACATTGGATAAATGACTGCTTCCCTATCCTCTATATTCTCTTCAATCAAGAAACTTAATTTATTTTGTTTTGTCAGTTCATTTTAGACAGCATTACTTGGTTTTGTGTCAATTTCAGACTCATTTACTCCCCTTGCCCTCATAATAATACCAGACCCTGGTCCAGACTTGTGCATATGGGTTGCACAAGTTCACAGGCCTATGTGTTTTGTGATTATCTCTGTGGTACCAGAACCAATGCACCAGTGAGCTACTGAGGGCCACCCCATAAGAGGTAGAGACATGGGCAAAGCCAGGAGTAGAGATATGGGTAAATCTAGGTACAGTATTAGATATTGGTAAATCTAGAAGCAGATTTCTTTAACAGTAAATCTAGTACAGCTATGAGTAAATTTTGGGAGGTATGGGTAAATCTAAGAATAATAATATCCTGTATGGCAAAATCTGGGAGTGACATTATATATAACTCTAAACGATAGAGTTAAAAGTAACTCTAGTAAAGGCAGGGAAATGTATGGGTAAACTTGAGGTATAGGTATACCTTGAGGTATATTTAAGGGCAGTGTCCCATAAACTTATAGGGACAGAGGTATGGGGTAAACATATAGGACAGAAGTATGGGGTAAACTTAGTAGGTAGTGGTATAGATAAACTTAGGGGTAGAGGTATGGGTAAACTATGGGATTGAGATATGGGTAAACCTTTGGCATACAGGTATGGGTGAACCCAGGGGTGGATATACAGGCATACCTAGATGTGGATGTATGGATAATCTTAGGGGTAGATGTAGTGGGTAAACCTTTGGTGGAGGTATGGGTAAATCTAAGGGTAGAAATATGGGCAAACCTTGGGTTAAAACTAGTAGTAGATGTATGGGTAATTTGAAAGGTAAAGGGATGGGTAAATTGAGTGGTAGAAATATGGATAAATCAAGAAGTAGAAGTACGAGTAATCCATAAATCTATGTAATCTTACAGTCTATAAATCTATGTAATATAAATCTAAGTAATCTATGTTAACCCTTACCTGGGCTATTATAAATTAACTTTTTTTAAACTAAACTGTTATTATCTTTGTAAAAAATTAAAAAAATTAATTAACATTGTTATTCTTTTGTTAGTGAGCTACGTGGAGCAGAACCCCCTTTTTCAGCCCCAAACCCAAATTATAGCCTCTTAAATTTGCCCCAGTCACTTTACCATAATCTCTCTATATTTCTTTTTTTAAATCAACATCAAATTAAAAAATTATATTGAATAATCTAAATATTTACTTTTGTTGATGGACACTGGGGGTCAATTCCTCTTTCTCAGCCAATCTCGACCAAGCTAAAGCACACAGAAGTGTTTGCTTTTAGTATTCCAAAACTAGCCATAATCTTTTCTATAAATTCAAAGGAAATAATTATTCTTGTAATTTTGTTTACAATGCCAGTTCGAGGAGAAAGATTGCCAAAACAATGCTGGAGTGCAATGCCTGAAGTACTGTACTATATATTTTTAATATACAATATAATTTTGTTATCTTGAGATGATTTCGGGGCTTAGCGTCCCTGCGGCCCGGTTCTCGACTAGGCCTCCTTTTTGCTACACACCCCAGAAACCAGCCCGTAGTAGCTGTTTAACTCCCAGGTACCTATTTACTGCTAGGTAACAGGGGCATCAGGGTGAAAGATTTTGTTTGCCCATTAGTCTATGCCTCCACCGGGGATCAAACCTGGATCCTCAGAACTACGAATCCGAAGCGTTGTCCACTTAGCTGTCAGGTGCCATAACTATTTATGTAGAGCAGAAATGTCCTACATGTACCCTAAGGTAATATGTTCTACATATACCCTAAGGTAATATGTTCTACATGTACCCTAAGGTAATATGTTCTACATGTACCCTAAGGTAATATGTTCTACATGTACCCTAAGGTTATATGTTCTACACATACCCTAAGGTAATATGTTCTACACGTACCCTAAGGTGGGGGAGCCGGTCGGCCGAGCGGACAGCACGCTGGACTTGAGATCCTTTGGTCCTGGGTTCGATCCCAGTCGCCGGCGAGAAACAATGGGCAGAGTTTCTTTCACCCTATGCCCTGTTACCTAGCAGTAAATAGGTACCTGGGTGTTAGTCAGCTGTCACGGGCTGCTACCTGGGGGTGGAGGCCTGGTCGAGGACCAGGCCCGGGGACACTAATCCCCGAAATCATCTCAAGATAACCTCAAGATAAGGTAATATGTTCTACATGTACCCTAAGGTAAAAATATGTTCTACATGTACCCTAAGCTAATATGTTCTACATGTACCCTAAGCTAATATGTTCAACACATACCCTAAGATAATATGTTCTACATGTACCCTAAGGTAAATATGTTCTACATGTACCCTAAGGAATATGTTCTACATGTACCCTAAGGAAATATGTTCTACATGTACCCTAAGGAAATATGTTCTACATGTACCCTAAGGAATATGTTCTACATGTACCCTAAGGTAATATGTTCTACATGTACCCTAAGGTAATATTTCTACATGTACCCTAAGGAAATATGTTCTACATGTACCCTAAGGTTATATGTTCTACACATACCCTAAGGTAATATGTTCTACATGTACCCTAAGGTAATATGTTCTACAAGTACCCTAAGGTAATATGTTCTACATGTACCCTAAGGAAATATGTTCTACATGTACCCTAAGGAAATATGTTCTACATGTACCTAAGGTAATGTGTTCTACTTGTACCCTAAGGTTATATGTTCTGCATGTACCCTAAGGTTATATGTTCTGCATGTACCCTAAGGTAATAAGTTCTACACATACCCTAAGGTTATGTGTTCTACGTGTACCTTAAGGTTATGTGTTCTACATGTATCCTAAGGTTATATACGTTATATGTTCTACATGTACCTTAAGGTTATGTTCTACATGTACCCTAAGGTAATATGTTCTACATAACCTGAGTTTGCTGCATCTAGTGTGGTTCCTTAGGTTGAAGTTTCTCTTTATTTTGCTTTGGGATATCACCTATTTTTTGGGGAAAGGGGGGGGGGGAGAAGGAGTACCTTTGGTCCTCTTTAAAAGCATCCTCAAATTTAATGTTATTGGGTCTTTTATCCCAATTATCACCCACATCATCTACTTAATTCCCGCTTTGGTTCACAGAGGTGAAGGGCTCACATCTATGCAACCCAGAAACTTATAATTGACCACCGTATTTGAGAATATATGTAAAAACAAATTGAAATTACATAAAAGTATTCAGAGATTTGTATTACATTTTTTGTAAAAAATATTGGTAGCCACAAAAGAGAGCCACCTTTTCCAATTCCAAAGATGTTTAGTTTCAAAATCATATAAAGTACAAGAGTTTTCTGTTTCAAGAAGTACCCAGTAACTGCATATTATGTAGGAACTCTTGCAGTAAAATTATTGAAGTGGATAAAACCATAGGATCGTCTAAGAGCAAGGCTAATTACTAAACAACATTTGTAACATTACCACTAACCCACAGATGGGTCGGGGGTGCATAAATATACCAAACCAAAGGGAGTGGGGAGTTGTGACCAAGACGTGTTAGCGGTGGTGCAGAATACAAAAGCTTGCAGTGCACACCAACCATTACCAAACAAAATTACCAAAAGATCACATTTGCTAAAGAATTGGTGGTCATGTAAACTTTAGAATTATAGCATTAACAAGCAATAAATATATTAATGCTTAATATGAAACCACTAAACAAGAAACAGGAATACAAGAGACAGACCATAATAATGTGATAATATATGTGCCAGGCAAGCTGAGTAAAACATAGCAATTCATAGAATATGTATGTAGTAGTACAGTACATATGTAAGCCATGCCGAGATCAACTATGAACTACGGTATACAGTCAAAGCATGCTGCTTCTATTTTACATACCTGCACTTTCATCAGCTAGGTTTAAGAAAAATTTATTGATTTTCATGCAAGGTTCCAAAGTTGTTAAATTATGTTTCAAGTTACATTTCTCATTAATTCATAAACATGTTTTGTTTGGAGCTCATGTTCATACAGAACTTCTCTTTCTTATTATGGCTGAAAATAAGCATACTTTCTTTGATGTTTTTTTACCATTACATCATCAATCTGAGACAGGAGCTGTTTATGTAGTTCACATTAATCCTTATGTAAACTACTACAAAATATGTTTTTAAAAAGTTAATGATTGGCACAATGTACAATCAAAAAGGAGGAATTCATCAACATAGCTGCAATTGTGGTACTAGAACAATTCTTCATCAAAGCAATAACTAAAGTATTCATAGCAAACAAGCAGTAGTACATTGTAGTTAACTGTAGATGTGTTATAAATGAAAGCAACTAACAAGGGGATGAATAATTTAAAGTAAACAATTCATATGCAGTTCTGCAGAGTGCTTTAAATTAAGGCAATGGACTGATTGAAATTTTACTGTGGGTACAGTATTCTGTTAGTGAGTAGTGGTACTAGCTTCCCAAGACAGTGCCGTGTGTGGAAGGTACGGTATTATAATAGCTTGCTTGTCACTCAGTACCTTTAACCATCTTTATGTACTGTATATTGTTTTTGCATAATTTCTGTATAGTACTTTCCCACCCTAGGAATTAATCAATGAAGACATTATGAATTATATTGTATGATAGATACAGTACCATGCATTTTACTAATGTAAGTTTAACTTTCCTGTTAAAGTTTGGTAAGCAAATATATACTGTATCTTGTTGTAATATCTAAATATTTGATATTTTTTTTATATTGCAGCTTAAAACCTGCAAATTATGCATTTCAGCAATTATGTAATTAATAGTTTAAGAATTAATTTAAACAAAAAATTAAATTTTCTTGTTTAATGTAAAAGAAATATCAAGGTAATTATATTCAAAAGTTTAAAGATTTGCAAAAGTATTATCCATCTTTGTAAGGGGTGGGACCACAACAAATTATCACCTGTGGAATCTAAACACACCATTTTGAGCTAGATATAGTAAGAAAAATCATTTCAGTGTAATGGTATAAATTTGCTTACTTTAAAAGAGATTGTAGTAATGGTTAACTCAGATGCGCTAATTTAAAAGTAAGTTACAAAACCCAATGGGTTGGAAGATATCACAAAGGACAGTTACCAGAACATAGTCAAGTGATGACAAACACAATCTCAAATGACCTAAGAAAGGGGTTGCAGTACTTCAGTTCAGACAACTGGAAGGTGATATACCGTCCCCTGAATCAGTAAAGACAAATAATCTAACAGTAGACATAATGCCAAGCCTAATATCAGAGGCATAT
>WNGS01160430.1:18294838-18310524 GCA_020271785.1 Procambarus virginalis
CCCCAGGATAAGGACACGCCACCGCGAAACACGGTACTAAAGCACACAGCGCAGTAGTAGCAACAGGCACCACCGCAACATGCACAGGTAAAGAGCAACGTGCTCCCGCAAAGGCAGAAAAGCAGACAGACCCCAGACAGGGCCCACGGAGACACGAAAAGGGGGTTTTGATAAAGACAGGCTGTTTAACACAAGGGCACACGCACTAGGGACACAGGTGGAAACTGAGTGCCCAAATGAGCCACAGAGATATTAAAAGAACTTTTTTAGTGTCAGAGTGGTTGACAAATGGAATGCATTAGGAAGCGATGTGGTGGAGGCTGACTCCAAACACAGTTTCAGTGTAGATATGATAGAGCCCAATAGGCTCAGGAAACTGTACACCTGTTGATTGACGGTTGAGAGGCGGGACCAAAGAGCCAGAGCTCACCCCCGCAAGCACACTAGGTGAGTACAACTAGGTGAGTACACGACAGAACCCAGCAGGCCCAGGAACCCGCATACCAGGCGACCGACGGCGGAGAAACCCCGCTCAAAATCGGCTGGATGGGGAACTAGGAGCTCGTGTACACCCCAAGCCTGGCCCGAGGCCAGGCTAGACCGGCCAGGAGGAGGCCCACCAGGCAGCCGCATGGAGCGGCCTGCAGGCCCACAGACTCCTCACAACCAGGATGGCCATAACTAATTCGAAAGCAAGCAAGCGTGCCCCGGAAGTCCACGGACGGACCATAAGGGGCATAACTGGCAATCCCCCACAGTGTTCAGCGTTGTTATACCTATAATAGGTTAAGTAACAACTGTAATTACGAAACCATAAGATGCTTATGTTAACATGCTAAGTAGGTTAAGTAAGGTCGGTGTTTTCCATGAAGTTTTGAAAGGGAAACTATGATGCTTGTCACCCATGCACGTAACTAATAAGTCAATAATGACTTATTAAACTTGCGAGGACGGGGTGGTACAAGAGAGAACTGGAGAAGCACCTCCAAAGGATACCCGATCAAACCAGGCTGAGACTCGTACGTCAGGCAGCGAGCAGCCACGTCCAACAGCCAGGATGATCAGTCCAGGAGGCCTGGTCAACGACCGGGCCGCGGGGACGCTAAGCCCCGGAAGCACCTCAAGGAAAACCCCAAGGTAACGTACCAGCAAGAAGGCGTATGCTCGCAAGTAGGTCGTGTAACAACTGCAGACCTCAGATGGATATACAGTGTTCCCCGATGGTGCCTATAGCACCACTGCACTCCACTGGTACTATCCCGCAAGTACTACTACATAGGCGGGACCCAAACACCAGAGCGCAAAAACCTTGCAAGCACAGCCAGGAGCCCTACCAGGCGAGTACAGAACCAACACCACAACCCCCACCTCATAACACTAACAAAGGTGGAACCCATTAATGACCCTAGCATGGGTTGGACATGCACAAGAGTGGGACAGGGGGACAGACACTGGTGTGCGAACGGTCTCAGTCGTACAAAAGATACCCAAATAAAGACAGGTATATAACACCGCATCCAGCGCCCTGCCAAAAGATGCCAGACCGCAGAAAACTCACCTGGCGAACGGTGGCACGAAGTGACACGACTCAACCGAGCCCAGAAGAACCTGGGAGTACCGCCAGGTGAAGACGAAAAAGCCAGACCTGCAGGAGAGCAGGTGAGAGGCGAAGAAGGCGGCCCCCACCCATGACACAGGGAAAACCTCGGCGGCCTCCCCACAACTGGAACCCAGGACACCCCCGGAGCGAAGGGGCACATACCGCGGCAAGGGAGAAGAGCGAGAGGCGAAGCACTGGAGCAAAAAGGCGTCTAACACCAGCACCACACACCGCCCAGACCAAAACAAACTCCGCGGCGCACGACACGCTGGCCGAAAACGCGCAACCGGCCCTGCGGGAAGGCGGCAACCAGGACTACCGCACTAGAAAAGGAGCCAAAAGAGAGCAGGAATCATAAAACCGGCCAAAGAAGCGAAGACAGAGCCCAAAAAAGGGCACACAGCCGGGCCACAAGCAAGCCAACAAGGCAACAAGGAGCCCAACAGGGCTACAAGTAGCCCAACAGGCCACAAGTAGCCCAACAGGGCCACAAGTAGCCCAACAGGGCCACAAGTGGCCCAACCGGCCCATAAGGAGCCCAAACCGGCCCAAAATGAGCCCAACAGGGCTACAAGGAGCCCAACCGGACTACAAAGAGCCCAAAACGGCGACAAGAACGAGGAGCCGACAGACGTTCCAATAACGCGGGAAGTAGCGAAAAACCTTCCCGTACCCTCGAGAACACGGAAGCCAAACCCAGTCCCGAAGGCACACAAAGGCGCAGGCGCACCCGAGACCAGTAGTCACGTAGAACCCCCAAAACGGGGAAACATGACGAAAACACCGTCCCAACAAGGGGTGGGGGGAAACATCCACCCACAGGACGGAACCAACCGACTCAAAGGCCAAGGAACCGAGCCCGGGGAGGGGCTGACGCCCAAACAGCACGTACGGCGAGTGGAGAGGAAAACCCTACTCTGCGTAACCACAAGCCCCGCCTAGAGGGGGATAAAAACCCCCACGGGGACCAACGGGGCCAAGGCCCCCAAGTCAGCCCCTCCCCAGCCCCGGGGCCGAGCCGTCCCCCCAAAGCCCCGGCCGTACCAGAAAACCGGGGCAGCCGTGAAAACACGAAGGAAGGGAGCCCACTGGCAGACTCTTACAACACGGCTGGAGGAACAGGCTCAAATGCCCCCGTCACTACCCCGGAAGGGGATTTCCCCGAGACTGCCCGAGTCTCAACACCAACAAACCCCGCCCTGAACCTACAGACGGTAAGGAACCGGATGCAGGCAGGAAGGGGAATCCAGGGGAAAAACCAAGAACCAAAACGGGGCAGCCCCGGGGTTCCCGGGAGTTACCACGAGAGCGTTGCCACCACCAAGGCTCAAGTGCAACGCCTCTGCTGCCCGCACCAGCTTAGCACAACTGGGTAACCGAGCCACAACGAGCAACAAACTCGCAGGACTCCGGGTCGAAGGTGTCACCGACCCCACAGGCAGCAGACGGAGGCAAAACAGAGTCACCCAGAGACAAGGGGTGAGCAACCCTCGAACTCGCTGGAAGCGAGGGGGGGCTCTGGGGTCACATCCATCGGACCCCCAGGGGTTTCCCAGGGTCCCGAGCGTTTACTATAAGAGGACTCGCGCTCAGGTAATCCCAGGCAGGGTACTGCTAACCGGCACCCAAAACTACCAAACAACTTTCTAAGAACTGAACCCCCGGGATGTGTACACTCACGGGGACCTAGCAGGGGGTGCCACCAGAAATACTCAGAACACAAGGGACCCAAGGGGCAAGAACGAAGGCAGACCCCCCACCAGGTAGATAAAACAAAAAAAAAAAGAAAACCCCGCAAGAGGACAGCATACCCAAGCGGAACAGAGCCGGTCGCTATGATTGAGAAAAGACAAGCTGCACAGTACCCTGCGCCCCACCAGTGCAAAACTGCCCCTTACCCTAAGGCGATCAAGGGAGACAGAACACCCGAGCACACAAAGAGCGGCCGAAAACCAAGCAGTAAACGGCCTAGCAGGGGCAGACCCCAAGGAACTTGTGGAAGGTGGCCCCAAGTCCCAAGGGCAGTACTTACAGGGCACCTAGGGAAGGGAACCCTAGGCGCATGCAGCCCGAGTACTGGAGAATCACTCCCGGCTCACGCACCACCTAGAAAAACAGACACCACACTCTAGGTACAGTGCTGAAACAACCACTGGAGCCGGAGCACATAACGGTGCCTATAGCATCAGCCGAAGAACTGATGGGTGGATAGCCGGCGTGTGAGGTCTGGGGCTCCCCCTTCCCCCTCCCGGGGAGGGGGGAGCTGCGCAGACAGCGGCGCGGTGACGTGTGACGTCATACTAGTTTGCTTGTTTTCTGTTGGGGAGTTCTATCCACTAGTTCGACTTTTGGTAGCAATTTTAACCAGAATAGGGGTTTGTTTTGGGGCGCTTACCTTTCTGGGTGCCTGTCCCGGTCGATGGCAGACATAGAATGCTTCCAATCACACGGGGGCTTCTATAGGCCATTGCTGCCCTTGCCTCTCTGAGGGGGCCCGGTTCTGGCCGTGGTCCCCGGTAGGCCTAAGAACTCCATACACATGACTGATGCCAAAGTCTGACATTAGCATATCAGCCTGGGATAGCTCCGGGGAGCCGACGGGGCTCCCCCCAGAAAAGTGGATATGAGGGGTGTCCAAAGAGAGCAATAGTGTTAACACTTTCGGTACCTGATGCCAGCATATATGTCAAAAACAGAAGTATGGATACGACTTTACACAATCGGCATCAATAATTAAAAAATTTGTCAAAATTCCATTTACTGTCCGAATACTATGGGACTCGTTTCAAAATGAGCACCAACTTCTTCCCATTTTCTGTATATCCCACATGGCATCCTGACCCCACCGTGTGGGCAGCCACCCATGCTGGAGGCTCACTGTTTTGTGACCTCGCTCGTGACAGCCGCGGTCTGTCACGAGACTGTCTGAATAACAATTCTGGTTATTTTATCTCAGGTAGTATTTGTTGTTACCAGCTTTATAAACACTGCAAACTGACTTCCAGATGGATACTGATCAAGGACAGAGCCAATCCAAGATGAAAGCAGTGAAAGAAACATGAATGAGGGAAAAGTTATTGAGTTGTCATTGAAAGTATAGGAAAGTGAGCTATATATTCTTATATGAAAATATCCCTTTACAAAATTCTATTGCAAACAATTTGATACCAAATTGAACGACGTAGCATGAAAATTTAGGTGAGAAAGCTGAAAAGAGAATAAACATTGGAGTGGTGAGCTCTCAGACAATGCTCGGGCTATTTTGCAGTGTGCGGCGGGTCTAAGGTATAGCAAAGTGAGACTTACATGTTCTTATATGCAAATATCCCTTTGCAGCTTTCTACTGCGAACATTCTACTGTAGCACGAAAATTGAGAAACGTCGCGCACCGCTTGGGCTACCATAAGATGCGCTGCGGGTTGCCTGCTGGGGCAACGAAAGTGTTAACAAATGTACAGCCCATGGGTTAATACTGTAGAAACTGAAAGTGTTAGCTAAAGAAAAAAAATATCTAGACTCACCGCTTCCCTCCGTCTTCGTTCTTGTTCTCTAAGCTTTTGTCGATCGCGATCACTGAGTTTTGCATTATCATGCGAGGATGTTGGTGTGGCTGGGGGATGGGAGCTTGGTGGACCTGCAGGTGTTGCCAACTGTGGATGAGGTGATGTAGATGCAGTCATTGGAGTGGCCACTTTGGCACTGGGAGCAGGTCTTTCCCTAATGGTGACAGGCTCTCTTCTACTGCAATAACAAGTGTATCATTAGCCAAATCATACATTGAAAATAGAAACATAGAAAAAATAA
Organism: Procambarus virginalis; assembly: GCA_020271785.1. Classification (NCBI taxonomy): domain Eukaryota; kingdom Metazoa; phylum Arthropoda; class Malacostraca; order Decapoda; family Cambaridae; genus Procambarus; species Procambarus virginalis. The sequence goes on from WNGS01160430.1 coordinate 18,300,243, forward strand.
TAAAAACAGATATTTACATTTGTTTATTCAATGCATTCACTCTGCTTCCCCTCCTTCACCTTGTCCCACTCCCTTGCCCTCACTCTCCTACCCTTATTGTCTCTTCTTTCCCTTCCTTCATGCTCCACCCTTCTCATCTCCTAATCTCTCCTTCATCGTGTCCACAACAAGTTGAAAATTAATATATATTGTAATTTTTATTTCAATAAAGTAAACTTAAGGGGCCAGGAGCTCAAAAATATTCATCAAAATATGAAATATGAATGAAAAAAAGTTTGCAATTGGTACTGATGATAACAATAACACCTTCTAGTTAGTGGAACTCATGGATTATGCATTGATAAAGAGATGCAAGCACCTGTCCGATGCTCAAAGAAGAAAATTAATAGTTAGGAGGGTCCACAAAGTGGACATGTTGTAGTGCCTTCTAGAACTGCTGATTGCCACCAGGAGGGCAAAATTTCACACAAATAATAATGAGTATGTATGTTATTTTGCTGTATTTTATTATATATCATATAAATACATTGCCCAATGGCAATATTTCTTATGCCCACCATATTTTTTTTTTTTATGGTGGGGATGGAGGGATTTTCTGTTTCTTCTTTGTTTCTCATCTGATTTTGCTGTGGCTTCTATATCGTGCAGAATGCATACCTTTCACTAAGTATGTGAAGTTGGAAAGAAATTGGCCGACATGTAGATCAGCCACAGGTGGCAGAACTTGTGACTTTTAATTTATTTGGGGTAGAGTTATTCACAGATTTCAAACTCTGTTTTCTTTATCTCTTTAGGTTGTTTTTGCTGAATGGGGACCAGATGAGAGCTTTATCACTCATATAAAGTATACAGTGGAACCTCGAGTGATGAGCAGCTCCAGTCACGAGCATTTCGAATAACGAGCAAGCCACTCACAGAAAATTTGTCTCGACTGACGAGCTTTCACTCAATTAATGAGCGTTCCCGCTGGTTCTCGGAAACCTCCGACGACAGGTTTGTTCTTGTTTCGCAAGACGAGTTTTCCATATGACGAGCTCAGAGCCAGAACTGATTAAATTCGTTAATCGAGGCGCCACTGTACTTATATTCCCGTATCAAAATATATATATATATATATATATATATATATATATATATATATATATATATATATATATATATATATATATATATATATATACTGTATATTATATTATGAAGAGTTAATTTACATGAGCTTTTCCAAGTATGCATTGATGTAGCATAAAAATTACTGGAAAAAAGGCTTTTTATTTATTTAAGTAAGAAAAATTTATTGACATTGTGGATAACCTGTGGACATCTGTTTTTGTAGGTTGGCCCCCACAATAACCACAAAGACCACATCACATTCAAGGGGTTAGGAGTAAAAGCTTAGGATGCAAGTGATCTCTCCATGTGCCTACTGTACACCTAGATAGGGATACAAGTGATCCCATCTTGTTCCTATTATTCAGCAAGTCAAGGAGGCAAAGTACCATACAATAGTGCTTAAATTCTTAACACAACCACTCAAAGTACGCACCTTTGCAATTCCTGAGTAGCTCTTGCCTCTTTAGCTTGCTCCATGGCTCTCTCAAGGGCTTCTTCCTCCAAGCGAGCACGTTCTCTTTCTGCTTCTTGTCTTGCTCTTTCTTTTTCAACCTGCTCCTTTTGCTGTCTTCTTTGCTCTTGCTGTTCAATAATCTGACGTTGCTGTTAAAAAAAAAGTTTTCACCATCATCTGCACCTATTTGATGTAAGCACACACACACACACACACACACACATGCCTAGGCTATCCTGCAAGTAAATAAAAAAAGGATCAGCTAAACAATCTGTGGTAAGCAGAAAAACATCAGGGAAGTCTTCACAAACCTAGGCAAGAATGCTTTCAAAACACAACATAGAACATATGTTCAACTAATGCTAGAGTATAAAGTACCAGCATGAAGCAGAGATGTCTCTCTCAACCCCAGTCAGTCCTTGAACATTGGGTAAATGGGACAATGTATTGTCCCATTATTGTCCCACAGGATGCATATTGGACTATGCCAATATACATCCTGTGAATCCATGAAAATGAGTTATGAGGTGCTTGAAATCACTAAGTGAATCTGGAACACTGTGGTCATTCAGAATACTGGAAAGGAATGTAAGCATTCAAGTTCAAGTACGTTTATTGAGACAAGAAAAAACATACATCTCAAAGGGATAGAGGAACTTAGGCTATTTCTACCCCCCAATATAAGCAATGAATGTTAACAGATCCAGAATGAAGTGAGACTCGGAAATGTCACTTGAGAACATTAAAGAGTCAGAACACCATCCAGGGAAGACAGAGTCATCACAATACAGCTATGATGGTGTGAAGTAGAGGTGTAGACAGGTGAACAGATCCCCTGAACATTGGAAGGATGAAAGACCACAGGGGACCCTGGGAAACTATGCAATAAGCCCAGGTATTTCTAGACCAAGCATGCCAAATGGTGCTCAAAAGTACCCCAGTTTTGGGGGACTGGAAGCCTACCATGAAATGACTGACAGGAGTATCCCTGTTATCACAATACTTAAGCGAGAAATGAAAAGGGGGAATCGGGTGACAAAAAGCATGGAAATGCATAGAACCCTTTCCCATCCCACATGAAGAAAGGTCATGGTTTGAGCTCATATCCTCCCCTAGGAACCCAAAGACAAGGATTGAGTACCAATAACAGAAGCTTCTGACCACCTTCCTCATGAAGCATTTCATAAAAAACCAGCGTTGAAAGTAATGAAATGCCATTTTCTGGGTTAGTCCCAGAGGCTTCCCGGAGCTATACCGGGCTGATATGTATGAATTGGACCGTGGCATCAGTTAATTTGAATAGAGTTCTAGCCTACCGGGGACCATGAGCCAGAACCTGACATCCCTCAGAGAGGTACAAGGAGCAATGGCCTATAGAAACCCCCCATGTGGTTGGAAGCATTCTATGTCGGCCATCTAAAGAGTCAGGCACCCAGAAAGGTAGGCGTCCCAAAACAGACCCCAACTGGAGAAAAAGTGCTACCTAAAACCGAACTGTTAAACAGAACTCCCCAATCTGAAAACAAGCAAACAGACATGACATCACACCCACTGTCGTGCCGCCTGTCTGCGCAGCTCACCCTCTCCAGGAGTGTAAAAGGTGAGCCCCAGACTCTGCGCCAACTCTTTGCAATGCATGTCACACAGTCCCAAACTCCCGAACCGTATTATAAGCTCGATGAAGGAGACCACTGACTCTGGCCGACTTGGTGAGCGCTCGTTTTCAAGCCCCAGCCCACAGATGAGGCATCCATGAATACATCGAGCAAGAGTGGAGGAAGGAGCCAGGGAAGTAAACCCAAAAAAGCCTGAAAAGGAAGCTGGCGACGCAGCAACCGGCACGGCCAATGGGGCCCACACCTAATAAATACAATGGAAGTGAAATAGGCTGCCCTGGAGATACCAGAACAGCCACTGGAGTCACATCTTGCCCAGAAGATAACCTATGCAGGCAATGGTTACACTCTGACACTGCTGCCTGAGCAACCGTTGAGTCACCTGGGGCCACCTCAGCACCAACACAGAAAATGGTGCTGCAGCAGGACCAAGGCAACTGAAGGAAGGGAAAGCAAAGCCGACCTAGAGTCCCAAACAAGGCCCAGCCATGTCTGAACCTGGGATGGAACCAACTAGGACTTCTGCAGTTCACCAGGAACCCAAACCTGGTGAGCTGGGAAAGAACCAAATCCCTGGCTAGCAGACATACAGATTGACTGGGAGCCCGCACCAGCCAAGTCGTCAGGGTAGACCAAAACTGAATCCCCAACAAATGAAGCTGGGTCACACTGACTTGAGCTAAACAGGTGAACATGCATGATGCCAGATTGAGCCAAAGCAGGGGAACCCAAAAGTGGAAAAGCCTGCCTTCCTACAACAAAACCTATTCAATTCCTGAACCTTGGATGTACAGGTACATGCCAATACATGTCCCGGAGGCCCAGTGATATCATTCAAGCATCCGCCTCTAGTACAAAATGGACCTGGGACAAAGTGGTCATTTGGAACAAGAGCAAGGAATGAACCAGTTCAACAATGAAAGGTTGATAAAGAACTAGAGGTCCAGCGAGTCCCATTTTGGGATCACAGTAAAGGAGCAACAATGCAGCACTTAGGTGGGCAGTAAACCCACCAAAGCAATGCAGTTGTTTTAACCATTCCAGGAGCTACTCATTCTGAGATGACACAACAGAGGTGAGGAGAGGCCTGCATGGAAAAACCCAAACTCCCAAAAGGAAAAGGGATCAACCAGCTCCACTGTAGGCTACACAAAACAACCCAAGACTCACTAATCATGGGACCAGACGTTGGCAAACTGGGCAAACCCACCCCCTCAATGCCTTGTCAATGGGGCAAACCACAGAAGGGCCAACGCGAACCATGAGCAGCCGATACCTTCCAAGCAGAGAAAGTACGGCACAGACCTGATGGAGAAGAACTGGCTGAAGGAAGTGCTTGCGACCACTGATGGTCTACCTTAATTCACAGAAGGCGACGCACCAGTCCTTCCCGACTGCCTCCAGGAGCAAGAACTTCAAGAACAAAGGTCTGTTGGCCAGAACAGGCCAACAGATCATAGCCACTGACAAGAACTGTGCCACCACATCCTCAGGAAAGAGAGGAGAAAAAGGGGAGATTCTACCTCCAGTCCCCGGAAGGATTCTAAAACTCTACCGCTAATGTAGATGGTAACCATCTCGGCTTACAGTTTCAGGAAGCCACAAGGGGTTCCATCTGCAGAAAACTTGGTGTTCATAAATATCAATTTTCCAGTATTCACAAATTTTTTCTTTCACCAGTGACCTATATTTTATAGGTTATTTCCACGTCTATTTCTTTAATTTAGTGATGAAAAAGTTTCAGAGACCATTGTGTCAACAATATATATTTTGATAGCAAAGGCTTATAACAACATCCAATCCTTCTCTTATTTTGACTTTTTTTTTTTATAGTGCACTTTATTATAAAACTTTGCAATGAGCTTTCCTGCAGATATTAATTCACTTAAATACTGTAACACTAAACATGTTAATGGTTAACAATTACTTCAGATTTTACAATAACCCACTTTAAATGTCAATATTTTACACTTCAATAGTAATAATACTGAACACAATGAATGCTTACCCGAGCTTCCTTCTCTTTTGCAACTCTCTTGAACTGAGCAAATGAATCACTTGCAGAGGTCTTGAGAGAGGTTGAAGCAGTAGGAGATGGGACGGCACTTTGGGCTAGTGAGGACCAGGAGCTTAGGTTCTTAGGTGTTGGCTTAGGCTTGTTAAATGAGCTTCCACCTGATGACTTCGGAGTTTCAGGTGCTGAAGAAGGTGGTTTTTTGTCTTGTGCTTCTAAATAACTTGCAAGTGCTGATGCTTCTGCTGCACTTTCTCTTTGCAAAGCTGCTTGCGCATCTGCATGAAGTTGTTCTTCTGTTTGTTTATGCATCAAAGAAGGGTCACCTTGTGTTTGTGAAACTGACGGGTAGTAACCTAAACTGGTATCAAGACCCGCTGCTTTTAGATCAGCTAAACTTGTTTCTGGTAGGTGTGAAGGTATATCTTGTTGAGAATCGTGACCACTTGCCATCATCGAATTATGCGATGGTACCGCATTAGAGGATGCAGCCACAGACATAGCAGCGTTACTTGAAGAAACCGTATCTACGAGACTAGGTAACATTCCACCCGACACTGCACTACCTAAACCCTCTAATCCAGTTGGTCCTAAAGCAGATAACCCACCTAAACCAGCAATTGCACTTATTCCTGCCAAACTATTAACCAATGACTGAGCCATGCCTAATGGCATATCACCAGAAAACCCATTTGACACAGAAGGATGAGAGAGTCCAGCCACATTATGACCTATTGGTGCCCCTGAGAATGTGTGTTGCTGCTGATGATGAGAATGATGGTGCTGTTGTAGATGATGGTGTTGTTGAAGCTGTTCTAAATGCTCTTGTAGCTGAAGATGGTGTAGATGTTCTTCTGGTGTTTGTGGTATTGAATGTGATGGATGATGGGGTTGTTGCTCTTGATGATGATGATGATGATGATGATGATGAAGATGCTGTTGAAGTTGGTGCTGCTGCTGTTGATGCTGTTGTTGCTGCTGCTGCTGCTGTTGTTGCTGCTGCTGCTGCTGTTGTTGAGAGGGTGGTGGTGAAGGTTGTTGGTGATAGTGTTGATGTTGTTGCTGTTGTTGTTGTTCTTGCTGCAGTTGTTGCTGGTGCTCATCTTGTTGCTGTTGCAATTTTTGCTGTTCCTGTTTTTCCTTTTTTTGTTGTTCTAACTGTCGCTTTTGATGTTCTAGCTGCTGCTGTTCTAGCTGCTGCTTCTGTTGAAGCTGCTGCTGCTGTTTTTGTTTCTGTTTTTCTTGTTCTTGCTGCTGCTGCTGTTCTTGTTGCTTTTGTTGCTCCTGCTGTTTCTGTTGTTCTTGCTGCTGTTTTTGTTGGTCCTGTTGTTTTTGCTGGTCTTGCTGCTGTTTTAGCTGCTCCTGCTGCTGTTTTAGCTGCTCCTGCTGCTGTTTTTGCTGGTCCTGCTGCTGTTTTTGCTGGTCCTGCTGCTGTTTTTGCTGGTCCTGCTGCTGTTTTTGCTGGTCCTGCTGTTGTTGCTGAAGCTGTTTGCTAGGCAGCTGTGACTGTGATTTTGGAACTCTGCTTCCTGTCAATATATTTTTTAATTCTGATTTTCCTACATCTTCTGTTTTTACATCTTCTGACACTGAAAAAAAAAATCAACATTTAATTTAAAATGCTAATAATAACTGCAAAAGCCTCTGAAAGTTTTAGCTTCACATTATCAAAAATAAAAACCCTGAGGAACTGCTTTTCTAGCTGGCAGCCCAAAAGATAACAAAATATGGAAAGAAATCAAAGCCAGCTTGATCTTTGCTACACCAAATTCTCATTCAACAGCTTTCTTGGGTTAATAGGAAATATATTAATCTTGTGTTTCAAATAAATTTTCTGGATTTTATTCAGTAAACTGATTTACACACTAACAGGTTGGTGATTAATGAGGTTGTCTCAGCAGTGACAGACAAATGCTTGAAAAATTATGAAGACAAACCTACATAACCAAACTAAATAAACCTATTTGAGCAATCTCACTTCTCAATCTCAAAAGCAGGTATTGACTGCCAAGTGCATTGAATATACTGTACTCTTTAAGTATTATTATTTTTCATATTTTAATGTTTTTACATGTTATTTTCCAGTGCAATGATGCACTGGGCTGTCAATACTGTAGTACTATTTACAGCTCAGAATGTGTAGAACATCTGTATGTATAGATATGTACATGTCACTAATACAGTATTTGCATCTTATTATATTATTAGAATAATAAAACATACTAATTTTGCCCTTATCACACTTTATACACATGTTATTCAGAACCCTGGAGGGTGTGTTAATCTCGAAGCAATACAGCAATAACTGGTTACCTGTTTGGTACCTGTTGATGATTTCGAGGACCAACGTCCCTGTGGCTTGGTTTCTAACCAGACCTCCTGATTGCTGGTCTGATTAACCTTGTCTTTTTTGTCATGGTTTTCAGCTGAATGTCAGCTAGTTGGGTTCCTCCTCCTCTCTGTGTCCCCACTGGTTCTGGTCGTCCTTTCGGGCTTAACATATTTACTTCGAGTTGGTTCTCGGAACAATGTTCCTGTGACCCAGTCTCTCATCGGGCCTCCTGGTTGTTGGTCTGGTCAACCTGGCTGTTGGACACAGTTGCTTGCAGTCTGACATGAATTGCAGCACAGTTGATAAGGTATCCTTTAGATGTGTTTATCAAGTTATTTCTTGAACACTGTGAGAAGTTGGTAGTTATGCCTCTTATATTTAGAGGGAGAGTGTTGAAAAGTCTTGGTCCCTTAATGTTCACAGACATATCTCCTAGCTTTTCTACTTTTTAACTGGGCTATTTTGCATTTCTTATCACACCACCTGGTCTCATGAGGAATTATTTTGGAGTGCAGATTTGAAACCAGTCCCTCTAATATTTCCCAAGAGTAAATTATTATGTACACTCTCTTGCCTGCACTCCAGAGAATACAGGTTTTAAGTGAACCCAATAATTTAAATATTTTATTTAATATATTCTTGTAAAAGGTTTTCGTTTTGGGAATCATTTCTTTCCACCTACTTTGTGTTTTTTGGTGTTGCTGGAGTCTGTAGCTGTCTGAAAAAGTTCTTTCAAAGTGTTAATGCTAAACTTGGGTTGCTGTGGCACTCTGCTCATTGGGGTATTTGGTTTATTCTCCACACTTCACTTCGAGTGTCTGGGTTGGTGCTTTATTTGTTGTGTCTGCATTCCTGGTTCCTTATACCTGGTTGATACCTGGTTGATGGGGTTCTGGGAGTTCTTCTACTCCCCAAACCTGGCCTGAGGCCAGCTTGACTTGTGAGAGTTTGGTCCACTAGGCTGTTGCTTGGAGCGGCCCACAGGCCCACATACCCACCACAGCCCGGTTGATCCGGCACTCCTTGGAGGAAACAATCTAGTTTCCTCTTGAAGATGTCTACTGTTGTTCCGGCAATATTTCTTATGCTCGCTCGGAGGGTGTTGAACAATACAAGATCCCAGTCTTTATTTCTGGCTCCTAGGGTGGTTTCATTCACCTTCTTGCTCTTTGCTGGCCACTGTTTCAATTTTGTCCACGTTCTTGCATTTTCTGGCTCTTCTGCTCCCCTACCAGTGTAGTCAGCCCCTGAATTGTTTTCTTCTCCATAGTGACATAGGTCTGGGAGGTGAAGGGCACCCTCGAGATATCCACTGTTGAATGTAATGAAACCACTCTTTCAAAGAGTCTTGCTTGGGCAGATGCCAACCAAGCATCAATAACCCACAGACCCCTCCGGAAGTTTGCCATCTCATTCTTCACCATAAAAGAAGGAGATGGCTGCAAACGAACAAAACGTTCACCAGTACTGAACGAGCAGAAGCCCCTGCGCCGGAGGAGAGCACAAAGCTCACCAACCCAACTCACAGAGGCCAAAGCCAACAAAAACACAGCGTTGACTGTAATGAAACGCTATTTACTTGGTGAGCCCCGGAGGCTTCCTGGAGTCATCGGGCTAATGTGTGATATATTAGATGGGGGCATTAGTCTAAAGAGTTCGATCTACCAGGGACCACAAGCCAGAACCTAACCCCCCCCCCCTTAGAGAGGTTGTAGGGAGTAATGGTCCTGGAAAACCTCCCTGTGGTTTGAGGTTTCATTTTTCTGCCCTCGACTGGGGGTTAAGCACCCAGAAAAGTAGCTATAACAAAGCAAACTCCACATGGTAGGCCAGTTACAACTAAAAACCAAAAAGAGAGGAAGAACTCCCTCCAATCCCAGGGAAACAAACAAGCAAATGTCACACTTCATTGCCGCACTGCTCTTCCACACAGCCGATCCCCTGCCTGAGAGGAGGAAGCTAGACCGCCAGGACAGGGCAGGCAGGCCTGGACCTCCGTGCGCCGGCTCCCCAACACTCCAGTTCAGAATCTAAGCATCAAACAACGCAAAAAATCGCCGACTAGAGAGAGGGAGGGTTGCCAGGGAGCCTCCAGGATTCACCCAGAAAATGGCATTTCATTACATTAAATGCTGGTTTGCTATGGGGGAGCCCCTTTGGCTCCCTGGAGATACATAACCAAACATAAGCAAAAGAGGGGACTTACCTGGGAGGCAGCTGCCACAAACTCCTGAATACGAAGTCGAGACAACCGGCAGCAACCTGCGACCCAAAGATACACATGAACGCCCAGGAGCAGAAACGTTAACCAAATAATATATAGCTGTATAGTTTGTGATTATTCTATTTAATAAACAGGTGACACCATGACTTGACTGGCTAGAGGTAGTCAACTGCCACATGCATCACAAGACATACTGGCTTAATAGCATTCCATATTTAAATAAATTATAGGTGTTCTAAATTTAATATTATTAATCAAAACTTTGAATAAGTTTAACTGGCCAACAGAATTGAACATGGGAAATGCATTTTATACTCCTTTATAATTAGATAAAATCTGTGTTGGGCAAAATTTTTTAGTTAGAATTTCTCAATTTGAAGCCATACAGTTCCTGATCACTAGGAAATGAGGTAAGTGGGGGGGTACCTTTATTGAAGAAGAAAATATAATAAAACATCCCCATATCAATGACCATTTGCTATTTATGGTAAAGTACTTTATTAACTTAGTGGTTGTTTTTTTGCATTTTTTA
>WNGS01160430.1:18319084-18332705 GCA_020271785.1 Procambarus virginalis
CCATTGTCTCTTCCTAAGTTGTCTTACATATTTTGGATTTTTGGGTTGTCATTGCCCTTACTTGTCCCTTGGCTTTTTCAGGACCCGTCATTTCATGCCTACATACTGTCACCTCAGTATCGTGCGGCACTGGCAAAGCTACTCCAGCTTGCATTCGGGGTGGATTCTCTTCTGCCCCGTTATGTAAGGTATTCTTGTGCTTTGTTTTCACCTCCAGCCATGTCTCATGTGAGCCAAAACTGAGTACAGTGTCCTGGTCCTGGACATGTGCTCTCCTATCTTTCCTCTCCTCTAGTTGCGTGGATGGCTCCTTTGGTAAATCAAGATTGATTTTTCCTACGCTTTGTTTCTGTTGGCACTGGTCTTTGTGGGGGGGGGCCAGGTCGGGGAGGTAACATGGCTCATCTCTCTCTGGCTGCAGGGGTTTCTGCTTCTATTCAGTCCTAGTGGTAGGTTTTGGTTCGTGATTTGCAGCTCTCTCCTTCTCAGGGGAAGAATGAGACAGCTGCCTTCCATGAGGGGTACCTTGGATCATATGATGGTTGGTTTTTGGTCAGGCTCGGGGGGTGCATATGTGTGTGTCGGGTGCGGGTTGCAGGCTCTCCCCATTATCTGCGCGCTTCGGCTTCAGTGGCTGGGGATGTACTTTGTGGTTGATCCAGTTTCCCCTCGGTCCCTGTTCCAGGACTTGGGTCTCCCAAGTCGTCTGCAGGGTTATTAAGTCTAGCCAGCCTGCAATTTATCCTCATGCCCATAACGTTAGGAAGTTTGTTACTTTGGCTGTCATGTTTGGCGACATATCTTGGACTGATATTCAGGCGAGGGGATTTTGGAGGTGGAACAGGGTCCTGGCCGCCCGCAAAAGTCAGCAGCCCTGGAGCACCGACATAGCACAACCTCCTGCATGTTGCAATATGGCTATTTACTAAGATTTTTCCACAATATTTACTGTAAAAAACTCAACATATGTTTTAACCACAAAGTGTGAGTATTTGAGGCAATATAAAAAAGTGTGTTCCTATCGAGACATCATCAATGGTCACTGCTTATTAGATATTATTGTTTCTTCTAAGATGATTCCCAAATTTTAAAATAGCTTTTTTTAAGCAATGTGGCAAGATGAGTTCCCACACATGTGAAGATGATAAAGAATGAAGGAAACCATACCAAAGGTTATGTAAATAAAGAAACCCAAACTGATGGTCTACAGGCCTATAGGCCTAATACTTTAACACATTTTATTAAAAAAGTTCCTAAATCTAATATTGATTAACATTTCCTTAGTTGAAAATCGTTGGTCAATATGGAAAGTTTAAATGTATGGCTAACAAGCCATAACATATGTCAGCAGCTGATTAACAATATCAACTGACAACTGAGAATCTTTAGAACACTTCTAATATTGAAACAATATTCACATGCAGAGTATTTGAATTGTCCTATATCCTCAGTGAAGCACCAATACAGCAATATACTGTAAAAGAAAAAAAAATATGATGATTCATTTATTCCACTGCACACATGCACTTGAAATTTTATTTCACAAATTTTTCTCACTTTTTAAATAAGAGTATTTTCAGAGGTAATAAAAAATATATATATTATCATTTTAGGAGGTATCTAACATACCACAAAACATCTTTCATAGTCATTTCAATGCCACCCATGAAACAAATCAAATTGCAAGCAAAAACAGTGGAATTCAGTGAGTCATCAAAGTTAATAAAGATATCTTCAGGTGGACAAAACATATATTCTGCTATGTTCTGGTACACTGCAACTGATAAGCTAGGACTTGTGCTGATCCTGACAATGATCAAAACAGCTGAGGACTTGCACTGATCTTGACAGTAATCAATACAGCTGACTTTCTAACGTCACATGACATGGCACCTTTAAGGGCCAATTTTAGCTCATATGACAAAAAAATCACTTGGTTTCAGCAGTAACAGGACTCGTATTTTTTTTTTTTATCCAGGGCTGGCCAAATGAATAGAACGCCATCAAGCAGTGAGGCCAATGGTTGTACATCCTGTTGACAACATGCATCGGCAAGGGACGATTTCACAGCCAAAATGTAACATTTACATCCATAAGTTTCATACATAAATGTACAGCAACAACAAGAACTCTCACAGAACCATAATAAATATAAACACAGCTATGGCTATATGTACAAAACATGTCAAATAATGGGACTTAGGTGATATCTGAGTTGAGTTGTGTACAAGGAACAGAGCTGACATGAACAGAGCATATTTTGGTAAATTTTATTAATTATTTCCGCACTGCTCTTCAAATGCAGCCATCAGGTCACTCTGACGATTCATGTCTATTTGACCCGCCATCTGGAAGAAAAACATTATTCTATTAGTTTGCTAATCAGGTAAGAAAAACAACAAACATTGACATTCATATAAAAACTCAATAAAATTAATGTTAATACTGAGGACATGACCCACAATTACAATAGAATCTCCAAGCCTAGACCTAAATATAAATAAATACTGATGTCCTACAAAACCTTGAAATAATAAGTACATTACTTTCAAATCGCACAATGTATAAACTTTCCTATTGGATCATTTATTAATTTATGAAAAACATAAATTAATAAATGAGTCACAACATGGTTTTACAAATGGCCGTTCATGTTTAACAAATTTGCTATCTTTTTATTCCAGCATAGTTGAGGCAGTTGATAGTGGTATGGTTTGTAATGTTGTGTACCTTGAATTTAGCAAAGCTTTTGATACAGTGCCACATGAAAGACTGATTAAAAAAATAGAGGCTCATGGTATTGGGGGTGCTATATTAAGTTGGATTAGAGCATGGCTATTCCAAAGAAAACAGAGTTAGTATAAATGGGGTAAGTCAGAATGGGATAATGTTGTTAGTGGAGTACCTCAAGGCTCTGTCCTGGGACCTCTGTTGTTTATATATATATAATGATTTAGATTCAGGTTTGAGTAGCAACATCTGCAAATTTGCAGATGATATAAAAATCGGTAGGGAAATTAACACGGAAGAAGACTCGCTATCACTTCAAGTTAATCTAAATAGGGTTTTACAATGGTGAAAAGATTGGCAGATGCAGTTTAATGCTGATAAATGTAAAGTTCTGAGGCTAGGTAATGATGATAGTTACAAGATACGAGCTAGATGGTGTTGAGATTGCGAAGTCGGATTGCGAAAGGGATCTGGGAGTTATGATTAGCAAGAATTTAAAACAAAAGGATCAATGCCTGAATGTTCGTAATAAGGCAAATAGGACACTGGGATTTATTAATCGAAGCGTTAGTAACAAGACACCTGGTGTGGTTCTTCAGCTATATCTTGCTCTGGTTAGGCCCCATTTAGATCATGCAGTTCAGTTTTGGTCGCCATACTATAGAATGGATATAAATTCACTTGAACGTGTCCAGCGTAAGATGACAAAGTTAATTCCCCAAATTAGAAATCTTTCATATGAAGAAAGATTAACAAAGCTTAAATTGCATTCACTGGAAAGGCAAAAAGTATCAACACAGGACAGAGCACGAAACAATGGGTATAAATTGGATAAATTTAGATTTAGGAAAGACTTGGGTAAATACTGGTTCGGTAACAGGGTTGTTGATTTGTGGAACCAATTACCGCGTAACGTGGTGGAGGTGGGGTCCCTCGATTGTTTCAAGCGCGGGTTGGACATGTTTATGAGTGGGATTGGGTGGTTATAGATAGGAGCTGCCTCGTATGGGCCAATAGACCATCTGCAGTTGCCTTTGTTCTTATGTTCTTATCACCTACCTGAAATCTGGAATCGATACAGATTTCAAAGTGATGATATATATGTGTATGTGACATTTTCTGTGAGTGGCCCATTGCTACTAAAACTGGACCTTTCTGTTCCAGGTATTTCCTTTTACGCTGGTAGTGATTACTCATGGATTTTTTTAATCATATTAATGTTTAATTATCTACGAGTATAAAAGATGTCTACTGAATGTATTTTCTAAGTTCCCCTCTATTTCAGAGACCTCAATTGCTAATCTCAATTGCTTTGAAAGGTGCTTTGAAGCCATACTTGATGTAAGAAGGCACAAGTGATTTGAAAATTTACACTTTGGAGATCTGGCCACTCATTCCCAACTAACAATATTCTGGGCTCCTTGAGCAGCTCAGAGGCTGCTCGGCAATGTGAAAAATGTTTACAATCTTTTACATTTTCTAAGTTGCTTGTTTAAACTATAAATCTGGTTTAAAAAGTTTGCAAATGAATTCTCTAAGATAATAAATGCAAAGACAAAGGTTTACTGTATTTATAATAGATTATGCATGACAATGACGAAAATAAGTGTGTTTATGGACAGCAATTGAATGACATGATTTAGCGTCATTGGAATGTATTGTCATTGGAATGCAAAAGTATTTTTAATTAAATTAAAAGCATTAAATTAAATTATAAATTAAGAGCAATGTCTGCAAAGGATAACATGAAGCTGTGACTTGTATTTTTGTCTATATCTAATATGAGAATGAGAAAACCGAGCTTTGAACGCAATGAGAAGCCTTTTTGATGGAGGAGCACTGATTGCACCTTGAAGCTCATTACTACCAATCAGATAGCCCTGACTCCCAGCACGCAACTAAATCCCCTTACCAGCCAGTTCTGGAGCTGATGTACAACCCAACAATAATTCAACAAACCAGAGGGACAGAATCAGGGAGCCATTGAGGCTCCTCCAGAAAGAGGCGTTTTATTACTTTCAGCGCTGGGTTTCTAGGGGAGCTCCCAGGTGGCCTTCTGAAGCTAACAACAGAATATAATATTGGGACTTAGCAGGGAGAAGGAGAGAAGTCAAGCACTAGGATGAAGAAGAGAACCCTAGCTGGGGGAGACAGCCCAAAGCAACATATGACCAACTGGGACCAGGAAAACTAAATACCAGGCAGCCAGAACACTGTTAGACTGCCAAAATCCCTGACCCCAAATATCAGCCCAGAACATATAAAGAAGACTATGGCTAAAGCTGCATATTTGTGAACATCATAGGCCTGAGGGTAGACCTCAGGCTGGGTAGCTATGATGAGACTGTGGACAACTTGGGAAATATGAGCCTTGGAAAAGGAAACCAAGGAAACAGGGGTAATCAATAACGTCCCCACCAAGGCAGAACCAGTGGCCTGCAGATAGCAGAGAAGAGCTGCCACCAGACACAGTAAATGATGGACCTCTGATCAAACCAACCAAACTTGAGAAACCATGATAAAACATTAGAAATACGGAGAAAATATTATATATTTAATGCATATAGTTCCAATTTCACACAAAACATGCAGAACTAGGATGAACCCTGAAAATGTTGAGATTACTATAGCCACCATATCAGCTTATTAGTTCCTAATTGTGCATGACAATGTTCATAGTTTTACAGTATCTAAAATGTATACAGTATAATAACACCAAAAACTTAATGTTTTATTGTTCTAAGCATACAATATTGTGAGCATCTAAGTGACACGAATATATTTGAGCATTCCGATGTTTAACACATTTTATTATATAAATTTCTCAAAAGACACAATATTGAAACATATTACTGAAAAAAAACTAAAAAAAAAAAAACTAATCAGACACATTAGAATAAATATGTGAAAATATCTTTGAGGCAACTCCTCTTCACAGCTGGCTTGGGGCGACCACTCCAACGGCAATTCCTCAAAGAATGTGCACAAATTGTTATGTTATCGCAAGACCTCCAGGCTGTACCATAGCCAAAGTCATACACCTCAAAGTCAACAGTTCCCGTGGTGTAGTGGTTAAGACACACGAATGGCATTTTGCGAGTGATTTGTCCTTGGTTCATATCCTGGCTGGGGAGGGTTTACTGGGAGTAAATCCTTAACTGTAGCCTGTGTTTACCCAACAGTAAAATGGGTACCTGGTTGTTAAACGATTTGGTGGGGTCGTATTCCAGGGAACATAGGATTAAGGATTAACCCGAAACTCTAATCGTACTAGTGGCTGTACAAGAATGTAAGAATTCTTGTATAAATAAATACAAAATTTTTAGTGGGGCTTAACAGTTGAGTGGACAGCGCTCGGGATTTGTAATCCTAGGGTCCGGGGATCGATCACAGGAGAAGGCGAAAACAAATAGGCAGTTTCTTTCATCCTGATGTTCCTGTTCACCTAACAGTAAATAGGTATCTGGGAGCTAGACAGCTGCTATGGGCTGCTTCCTAGGAAAATGTGTGAAAACCCAGCGTAGAATGTAATGAAATGCCATTTTCTGGGCGAGTCCCGGAGGCTCCCCGGAGCTATCCATGGCTGATATGGATACCCTAACTATTTTGCACCAGTCGATGTGGGTGGAGTTCTAGCCTACCGGGGACCACGAGTCAGAACCTGGCCCCCTCACAGAGGCATGGGGAGCAATGGCCCATAGAAATGTACATGTGATTTCGAGCATTCTATATCTGCCATCGACTTGGACAGGCACCCAGAAAGGTAAGCGCCACAAAACAAACTCCTATTCTGGTTAACAACGAAAATCGTCAAACGAGTGGACAGAACTCCCAAAAGAAAAACGAGCAAACAAACATGACATCACACGAACCACACTGCATGTCTGCGCAGCTCCCCCCCTCCCCGGGAGGGGGAAGGGGGAGGCCCAAACCCTCGCGCCGGTGATCCCCGCCTCAGTTCCTCGGCTGATGGGATCGTGCATAGTCGTGTGGCTCCAGCTCCAGTCTTGTCTCAGTGCTGTTCATTGTTTTCAGTGTTGCTCTTCCGGTGGTCATGTGAGCTGGGAGTATTATTCTCAGGTACTCTGGCTGCATGTGCTTAGGGTCTCCTTCCCTGAGTGCCCTGTAAGTACCGCCCTTGGAGCTTGGGGTTATCTTCCACAAGTTGCCTTGGGTCTACCTCTGTATGCCTTTCGCTGCTTGGCGCTTGGCCGCCCCGAGTGTTTGGGGGTTTCCCTCCCTTGTTTACCTTGGGGTAAGTGGTAGTTATAGCACTGGTGGGGCGCTGGGTACTGCGTAGCTAGTTTTCACCTATGACACCAGCCGCCTCTGTTCCCTCTGGGTACATTGTCCACTTGCATGGTTTTTCTTTTCTTTTTGTTTTTGCCTGGTGGGGTTCTGCATTGTGTTTTCCCTCCCCCTTATATTAGGGTCTTTTTTGTGGTGGCACCCCCTGCTTTGCCCTCATGAGTGGACACGTCCAGTGGGTTCAGCTTTTAACAGTTTGCTTGGTAGTTTGGGGCGCCGGTTAGCAGTGCCCTGCCTAGGATAACCCTTAGCAGACCCAGTATAGGGGCCTTTGAAAACCCAGCGGGGGCTCTCGGGGTCCGATGGAGGAGACCCCTTGCGTCCCCTCTCGCTTTGTGCGAGACTGAGGGTTGCTCTGTCCCCTTGTCTCAGGGTGACACTCATTGTTTTTGCCTCCGTCATGCTACCTGTTGGGTCGGTGACACATTTGACCCTGAGTCCGGCGAGCTATGTTGCTTGTGCGTGACTCAATTCACCCAGTCTGATGATGATTTGCTTCTGGTGCAGGCAGCTCGCGTGTTGTGGGGTAGGTTTAGGTTGCTGCAACGTGCTCGGGTTGTTGCTTCCCTGGATGCCCCAAGGCTGCCCCGTTTTGTTTATAGGAACTCAGACATGGGGGTGTTGGTCGCTTCAGCCTTGGTTCCATCCGCTCCCCCTCATTCTTCCCCTTCGGTGGTTCATTCAGTCCCTCCCCCTGCTTCCGGCCCCTAAGTGTCAAAGGGCTTCGGGGTCGGGGCAGGGTTTAGAGATTTCTGAGACTCGGGCAGTTTCGGGGGTTGCCTCATCCGGGGTGGCTGCGGAGGCATTTGAATCTGTTCCTCCTGCCAACAGAAGGGGTCTGTTCCCCTTCCCCTTCTGACCAATGGGCCGGCCCCTTCTCTTCCAAGTCTTTCGGCAGCCCCGGCCTTTTCTTGTGGGGCCGGGGCTTTGGAGGACGACTCAGCCCCAGGGCCGGGGCTTTGGAGGATGATTTGGCCCCGGGGCCTGGTGTGGAGGTTCCCGGGGTTGGGGAGGAGCTGACTTGGGGGCCTTGAGCTCCATTGGACCACGCCTGGATTTTCCATCCTTCTGAGCTGGGCTTATTGTTGCAAGGAGTGGGGTTTTCTTTTTCCCCCTCTGCGTAGTAGTAGGCATCCATCAGTCTCAGGAGACTATGGAATTGCGCTCTGGTTGTCGGTCTGGAGTGGCCTCACCAGGGCGCAAAGCCAGGGTAGGTTGAATCGGGGGAGAAGCTGTTACCCAGGCAGCAGGTCCCCCCTCTCCACGGCGCTGAAAGTCTCCAATGGAAAGGCACACGCCAATACGATTGGTTCCAGCGCCGTCGCAGGAACTGTGAGTTCCGGGGTTGACCTCGAAGGTGATGAAGAAGGGCACAGGGACCTCCAACCCCGGAGACCGCCGTGGTCGGGGCCGGAGAAGAACCACCCCAACAAGGGCACGAACGACCCCAGCCTCCTGAAGCAGAGACTGAGGCCGCACGAGCCCCGGGAGGTGGACGTCCCGGTCCCGCACCTACGGGTCCCAGACAGAGATCGTCACAGCCCCCCTTCACCCGAGGCCGGCCTCCTTCAAGACCAAGTAGAAGGAAGAGTGATAATTATTAAATACAACAATTATTATTATGATAATTATTATAATAATAATATAATATTGGACTTGGGTTCTGCTCCTCCCCGGGTTCGGATCCGTGTCCCTGTGGATTCTTCGGTTCCGTCTTTCCGGAGGTTTTCGGCTTCCCGCATCTCTCCGCCTGAGGTGTGGTCGGCTATCGCGGCTTACCTCCTGCGTGACTGGGAGTACACCTCCATAATAGATCCTTCTTCGTTCAGGTTTGGATCGTCGTGTCCTTACTGGGTGCGTTATAAGGCTCCAGGGTCGTCCTGGCTTGCAGACTGCCCCCTTGTTTTCGTTGGATGCTTGGGACTCGTTCTGTCGGACCCCCGCACGTTTGAGTGGCGCGAGGCGGTGATTGTGGTACAGGTTACCTGGGGGGCGATTTTGAGCATCTTAACAGTATTGTGCCCCGGGCATGCACACCGTGCGTATGCACGAAGTAGGCCTGGTGGTGCGGGCAAGTGCTCGGCGACACAAAATGTGTATACTCGTTTCAGTTTTCTCACCTTAATTCTCGTGCTACGTCGCTCGTTTTGGTATCATTGTGTTCACAATAGAATTCCCTACAGGTGTATATGCATATATGGTCCAAAAACCAAGCTTGACTCCCCCACAGCAAAGCCTAAAGTCGGGAAAAGTTACCCATGAGCGCACAAAATCAGTAAAATGTGTATACTCGTTTCAGTTTTCTCACCTTAATTCTCGTGCTACGTCGTTCGTTTTGGTATCAATGTGTTCACAATTAAATTCCCTGCAGGTGTATATGCATATATTGTCCAAAAGCCCAGCGTGACTCCCTTAGCAAAGCCTAAAGTTACCCGTGAACGTGAACCAATTATCACACCCGCAACCTAACGTGTATTCTCATTCAGTTTGATAACATCAATTTTCATGTTACGTCGCTCGTTTTGGTATCAAATTGTTGGCAATATGAAGGCGCATATTTTAAAACTAGTCCCATAATAATAGAGCAATAACTGGAATTTTAACAAATATTTTAATTTTGGACGCTCATCACAAAATTATTTATATCTTTCCAGTTACCTGGTTGATTACCTGGTTGATGGGGTTCTGGGAGTTCTTCTACTCCCCAAGCCCGGCCCGAGGCCAGGCTTGACTTGTGAGAGTTTGGTCCACTAGGCTGTTGCTTGGAGCGGCCCGCAGGCCCACATACCCACCACAGCCCGGTTGGTCCGGCACTCCTTGGAGGAATAAATCTAGTTTCCTCTTGAAGATGTCCACAGTTGTTCCTGCAATATTTCTTATGCTTGCTGGGAGGACGTTGAACAACCGCGGACCTCTGATGTTTATACAGTGTTCTCTGATTGTGCCTATGGCACCTCTGCTCTTCACTGGTTCTATTCTGCATTTTCTTCCATATCGTTCACTCCAGTACGTCGTTATTTTACTGTGCAGATTTGGTACTTGGCCCTCCAGTATCTTCCAGGTGTATATTATTTGATATCTCTCTCGTCTTCTTTCTAGTGAGTACATTTGGAGAGCTTTGAGACGATCCCAATAATTTAGGTGCTTTACCTCGTCTATGCGTGCCGTATATGTTCTCTGTATTCCCTCTATTTCAGCAATCTCTCCTGCTCTGAAGGGGGAAGTGAGTACTGAGCAGTACTCAAGACGGGACAACACAAGTGACTTGAAGAGTACAACCATTGTGATGGGATCCCTGGATTTGAAAGTTCTCGTAATCCATCCTATCATTTTTCTGGCTGTCGCAATATTTGCTTGGTTATGCTCCTTAAACGTTAGGTCGTCAGACATTATTATTCCCAAATCCTTTACATGCTGTTTTCCTACTATGGGTACATTTGATTGTGTTTTGTACTCTGTATTATGTTTAAGGTCCTCATTTTTACCGTACCTGAGTACCTGGAATTTATCACTGTTAAACATCATGTTATTTTCTGATGCCCAGTCGAAAACTTTATTAATATCAGCTTGAAGTTTTTCAATGTCTTCAGCCGAGGTAATTTTCATACTGATTTTTGTGTCATCTGCAAAGGATGATACGAAGCTGTGACTTGTATTTTTGTCTATATCTGATATGAGAATAAGGAAAAGCAGCGGTGCAAGGACTGTACCCTGAGGTACAGAGCTTTTAACTGCACTTGGACTAGATTTTATATGGTTGACCGTTACTCGCTGAGTCCTGTTTGACAGAAAACTGAGTATCCAGCGTCCTACTTTACCGGTTATTCCCATTGACTTCATTTTGTGTGCTATCACGCCATGGTCACATTTATCGAAAGCCTTTGCGAAGTCCGTGTATATCACATCAGCATTCTGTTTTTCTTCTAATGCCTCAGTGACTTTGTCGTAGTGCTCAAGTAGCTGTGAGAGGCACGATCTTCCCGCTCGAAATCCATGTTGGCCTGGGTTGTGAAGGTCATTGGTCTCCATGAAATTGGTGACCTGACTCCTAATCACTCTCTCAAATACTTTTATGATGTGCGATGTTAGTGCAACTGGTCTATAATTCTTTGCCAATGCTTTGCTCCCTCCCTTGTGTAGAGGGGCTATGTCTGCTACTTTAAGTGCATCTGGTATCTCCCCCGTGTCCAAGCTCTTCCTCCACACTATACTGAGTGCCTGTGCTACCGGCACTTTGCATTTCTTTATAAATATTGAATTCCATGAGTCAGGACCTGGGGCCGAGTGCATGGGCATGTTTTCAATTTCTCTTTCAAAATTTAGTGCGCTCGTGTTGATATCAGTTATATTCAGTATGGGTTGGTATTGATATCAGTTATAGGAATATCCCGCATAAAGAAATTATCTGGATCTTCCACTTTCATGTTGTTTATTGGAGTGCTAAACATGTCCTCATACTGCTTTTTTAGGATTTCACTAATTTCTTTGTCATCCTCCGTGTATGAACCTTCACTTGTACGAATAGGTCCAATACTGGCAGTGGTTTTTGCTTTTGATTTCGCATATGAGAAGAAATATTTTGGATTTTTCTTTATTTCCTGAATTGCTTTCTGTTCTAACTGCCTTTCTTCAGTTTCATATGAGTGTTTCAATTTCCGCTCGATTTCTTCAATCTCCCTATTTAAATTATTCCTTCTTTGACGGGAAATTCGTGTCTGCATAAGCAGTTCTGTTATTTTTTTCCTGCGTTTATACTGTCGTCTGCGTTCTCTTTCTACGTTAGATCTCTTTCTGGCTTTCCTCAAGGGAACATGTTTCAGACAGACTTGATACGCTTCCGAAGTCAGTTTTTCTATTCCTTCTGTAGGACTTGTATTACTTAAAACAGTTTCCCATGGAATGTTTGTAAGTTCCCTGTTTATTATCTCCCAGTCTATCCTTTTATTATTAAAATTGAATTTACTGAATAGCCCCTCTCGCTTTATCAACGTTTTAGGTCTATTCTGAGTATTGATGGTCGTTTGCATTTCAATGAGCTTGTGATCTGAATATGTGGTATCTGATATCATAATGTCTCTGATAATGTCTTCGTTGTTCGTAAAGACCAAATCTAAAATATTTTCATTTCTCGTTGGCTCCGATATCTGCTGACTGAGTGAAAATTTGTCACAGAATCTAAGTAGTTCTCTAATCTGTGGTTGGTTAGGTCCCGATAGATTTCCTGGTATAATATTATTGTTTGCTATTTTCCACCTGAGACTAGGCAAGTTGAAGTCACCTAGGAAGATAATATCAGGTATCGGGTTCTCCAAATTATCAAGGCTATTCTCTATTTTGTTTATCTGTTCTGTGAACTCCTCAGCCGTTGCATCTGGCGGTTTGTATATTAGAATAATCACTAAATTTATTTTCTCTATTTTTAATCCCAGTACCTCTACCACCTCATTTGTAACGTTTAGGAGCTCCGAGCATACAAGGTCTTCCCTAATATACAGACCCACTCCTCCATGTGACCTACTTTTCCTATCACACCTGTATAGGTTATATCCTGGAATCCAGATCTCACTGTCCAACAATTCCCCTGCATGGGTTTCTGTGAAAGCTCCAAGCTTTCTGTCATGTTCAGAAAGTTGTCAGTCAGAAAGTCAGAAAGCTTTATGTCGTGTTCTGACATAAAATTTGTGTTACATCTTTAATTTTAGTATCAAATTGTTCGCAATGTTAAGGCCGCATTTTAAAACTAGTTCTATAATAATAGTTCTATTTCTATAATAATAAATTTTACAATATTTTAAAATTTTTACCAAAAATGTATTTATAATCTTTCAAGTGTTCTGACATCAAGTTTTGTGTTACATCTTTCATGTTGATATCAAATTGTGTGCACTCTAAAGGCGCTCATTTTGAAACTATGCTGAAGTCGATCGAATAGAAATGATTTTATACAATATTTTTTGTATTGGACGCAAGCAGTGTCCAAAGCTAGGACACGAGAGAAAAAACCCAGCGTTGAATGTAATGAAACGCCATTTTCTGGGTGAGTCCCGGAGGCTCCCGGAGCTATCCCAGGCTGATATGCTAATGTCAGACTTTGGCATCAGTCATGTGTATGGAGTTCTTAGGCCTACCGGGGACCACGGCCAGAACCGAGCCCCCTCAGAGAGGCAAGGGGAGCAATGGCCTATAGAAGCCCCCGTGTGATTGGAGCATTCTATATCTCCATCGACCGGGACAGGCACCCAGAAAGGTAAGCGCCCCAAAACAAACCCCTATTCTGGTTAAAATTGCTACCAAAAGTCGAACTAGTGGATAGAACTCCCCAACAGAAACAAGCAAACTAGTATGACGTCACACGTCACCGCGCCGCTGTCTGCGCAGCTCCCCCCCCCGGGAGGGGGAAGGGGGAGCCCCAGACCTCACACGCCGTCTATCCACCCATCAGTTCTGAGGCTGGATGTCAAGACACGCGAAAACCGCCGACCGGAGGGAGGAGGGAGGGTTGCCCGGGAGCCTCCGGGACTCACCCAGAAATGGCGTTTCATTACATTCAACGCTGGTTTTCTGGGGGAGCCCCGTCGGCTCC
>WNGS01160430.1:18343161-18356727 GCA_020271785.1 Procambarus virginalis
CCCTGTCCCTTTGTCCTCCCAACCATCCCCCCCTCCAGCGTCCCTCGCCCTCCTAACCATTCCCCCACTCCACCGTACCCTCGTCCTCCCCACCATCCCCCACTTCCCCATCCCCTCGTCCTCCTAACCATTCCCCCTTCCCCCGTTCCCATCGTCCCCCCCCACCATCTCCCACTCCCCTGTCTCTTTTTGTCCTCCTCACCATTCTCCATTTGATGGAGATTCTCCATCGAGTGAATCACATGTGAAGAACCTCTCACACACTCACAGCTCCCTGACAAGAGGGAGCCCGCTTAGCTTAGCTGCCAACACCAACACATCGTGTCGCAAGGCGGACAGCCCGCCTGCTTTCATACCTCTCACTGTACTTCCCACTTCTATACTTCACTTCACCTATGCCTCTCCTTCCTCTTTACTCCCAAAAAAAAAAAAAAAAAAAAAAAACCAATTCTCCATTCCCCTATCCCCTCGCCCCCATCATCCCGAACTCCCCCCGTCCCCTCGCCCTCCCTACCATTACCCCCCTCGTCCTCCCCCCCATTCCCACTCCCTCCCCCATGCATTCCCAAATGATCTGATGTTCCCATCACCGAAATATAAGAAAAACAGTCAAAAAACGAAATGAAAAATGAAAATAAAAAAATAAACTGTACACACAAATGAACGGTATGGTAAA
Source organism: Procambarus virginalis (assembly GCA_020271785.1). NCBI lineage: Eukaryota > Metazoa > Arthropoda > Malacostraca > Decapoda > Cambaridae > Procambarus > Procambarus virginalis. The sequence goes on from WNGS01160430.1 coordinate 18,343,838, forward strand.
CAACACAACTCATTCCATCGCAATGTCACACAAAATAATTAAATCAAACTGAAAATAAATTGAAATTTATGAAAATTCAATTTATCAATGAAATCGGAACATTGAAATGGAATCCTAACATATTTAGTATGGCGTGTGTTGCTATTACGTGCACAGATGGAGCTGTTTTAAAAAAATGTTTTTACCTGTCACATGTGTGACATCTATATAGTAGGTATTAAATCCTGTACATATTCGAATGGAACGTTGTGTCAAAATTTCAAAGCAATCGGTAAGAACTTTGGGAGATTACAGCGTGTGCTGCTCTTACGTCCAACAGATGGCACTGTTTCTCGAAAAAAGCATGTTTTTTTCTTGTCACAGTGAGGCATATATTATATATATATATATATATATATTATATATATATATATATATATATATTATATATATATATATATATCATATATATATATATATTACACAGTTTTTAATTATATATATATATATATATATATATATATTATATAGTAGGTATATAAAAACATACGCCTATTCGAAGGCAACATTGTGTCAAAATTTCAAAGGAATCGGTAAAGAGGTTTCGAAGATTTGCCTCACATGAAAATCACATGAAAACAAAGTTTTTAAACAAAAAACATGTTTTTCCCCGCCACAGACGTGACATCTATTTAGTAAGTATATAAACCGCGCTCGGATGCGAATGGAAAGTTGTGTAAAATTTCAAAACAATCGGTGAAGAACTTTCGGAGATTAGCGATTTTGAACAAACGAGCATTTCCATCTCAAGTCAATTGTGAATGGCCATTCACACCATTCAGTCGACTGTGAATGGTCCAGACGGACTGAAACGTCGTCGTCCTTCACTTCTAGTGTGTGTCTGGTCAACAGTACATAATTCCAACACAAACGCCAGAGGCACACACAAGCAAAGCAACAAATGGAAAGCTGCCAACATTAGAAAGCAATTTAAATTTTTAAATAAGAATTCTTTCAGAGCACTCTGCAGTCTACACAGTCTGTGTTTAGATATACAGTCCGTGTTAGATATACATTCTGTGTTAAATATACAGTCTGTGTTAGATATACAGTCCGTGTTAGATATACATTCTGTGTTAGATATACATTCTGTTAGATATACAGTCCGTGTTAGATATACATTCTGTGTTAGATATACATTCTGTGTTAGATATACAATCCGTGTTAGATATACATCTGTGTTAGATATACAGTCTGTGTTAGATATACAGTCTGTGTTAGATATACAGTCTGTGTTAGATATACAGTCTGTGTTAGATATACAGTCTGTGTTAGATATACAGTCTGTGTTAGATATACATTCTGTGTTAGATATACAGTCTGTGTTAGATATACAGTCTGTGTTAATATACATTCTGTGTTAGATATACATTCTGTGTTAGATATACAGTCTGTGTTAGATATACATTCTGTGTTAGATATACAGTCTGTATTAGACTAATACTGGAATATCAGCACCGGCCTAAAATCAGCCTCTTTGAAGCATAAAACAATTAATAAAGTACAAATGCTTGTAACCAAATATATTTAAGCTGTCCTCCTGTTGCCTTTAAAATAAACGCGCCCTAATTCATTGTTAATTATCGCCTGCATCTCTCACCACCATCATCACCACCTCTCACCTCTATCTCCGGTTCCAACAGGTCGAAGCACAAAAACAACGAAACAGAAGAGGAGGAAGAGGAGCTAAAAAGCGTTGATCGTCTTCGGGCCCACCGCTCGTCTCTGGAGGGTGTTGGGGCCCCGACGAGAGCACTCCCCTGCAGCGCCTGGGGTCTCTGGGGGCCAGAGCCCGCCCTCTCATCCGGCAGACCAGTATCATGGACACCCCTATCATCTCTGATGCCTCGGGGGCCATGAAACTCACTTTCTGGGTGTAGTGGAAGGGATCAGGTGGGTTGGTGTGTGGTGGAGGTGGCGGGAAGTGGGTCATGATGGAGTGCGTTGGTGGGGGTCCTGTATAGTGCGTTGGTGGGGGGTCCGGTGTAGTGCGTTCGTGGGGGGGTCCGGTGTAGTGCGTTGGTGGGGGGTCCGGTGTAGTGCGTTCGTGGGGGGCGTCCAGTGTAGTGCGTTGGTGGGGTCAGGACGGGTGCGTGCGGGGGTGGAGAGCGAGGGTTAGGAGCTGCTAGAGTTAGGTCTTGACTCGCCCATTCCAAAAGGCGTAGACATCAAACAACTCCCGCTTGGAAAGCCGCAGGGTTTCAAGACTCAGCTTCCAGGCAGCCTGAGAGGTGGGGGAGCTTTACGCTCCATTTGAGCCCCCCATTTCAGGTTCCCGGAACCTGGCACGAGGCTCCTCAGTGGTGCCGTAGTGATGTGTCAGGTGGGATGCGTGCGAAGGCTGCGAGTCGTGACATAAGTGGGTTGGATCAGGTGGGGTACGTGGGCTGGGAGGTCTAGTGGGCGGGCTAGGTGGGTGTAAAGTGGGAGGTTTTAACATGATTGACAGTGGGCTTAAGAGGTTGTTTGGTATGTGTGTTGGTAATTTACGGGCTATTCATGCCCGTGCCACCTCTTGTGTGTGGCTTAATCTTTATCAATCAAATCAATCGTGCGGTGGTAAGGTGGATAATGAGGGTGTAAAGGCTGGTTGGTTAGTTAGTGAGTTTTTTTTTATTTTGCCCCGAGGGGCGAGTTTATTGGGCAGCGCCACTCATCTTGTGAGTGGTCATACCACCATAGCATCATGTACAACACTCCCCAATAGGAAGAAAACCCGCTGGATTATTCATCCTGTCACTTGTACCCAGACACAGCTGGGACTTGCTTTACTGTCTCAAGTGAACAACTCATTAAACAAGAAATTAACAAAATGGGGAATCTTTTAAGAACAGTATCAATATTTGACAAATAGTGTTTTCCTAACTCAAACACTATGGGGTTTATTATTCTACACATATTTCTAATGACTCTTAGATGTCCACATTCTCTCAGGTAGTGGTCAAGGCGGTGTCCATCACTCTCACCGCAGGTTTTGCAACTCCGCTGCTCATCTGTTGTTTCCATTCCGAATCTCCATGGATATTTGTACCTAAGATGGATTCTTGTTATTACTGATTCTCTCCTGCGGCCACCTCCTCTTCGTCCATAATGATTGGGATCGGTAGCTGCAACCATGTTGTACCATCGTACAGATTCACTGATTTGTTCTTCTATCCTCCTTTCCTCAGTAACCTTGTCACGGTGATGTTGCCTGACAATACCTCTAATTTGTAGAGTAGTCTTGGGCATCTGCGAGGCACTACACATCAAAAAGTCAACACCAGCAATCAACAGCCAATTAATGCACAACTATATTCTACCCACTTCAAGACTTTGTGGCACACTGTTCCTCACGTGTGCCTCAAAGAATGAGGTGAGTTGATAAAATGCTATGCCCAAGATTGCCATCCGAGTGCCGGCGGGGAAGTGGTTCAAATAGCTTCGGCTATCACTTCCTTATTGTCCGGTCGTGATGGTCAAGCGGATTAAGGCGTCCTGTACATACCAGTTGCGTTGCTCCTGGCAGTATGGGTTCGAGTCACTTCTGGGGTGTGAGTTTTCAGTTGCATGTAGTCCTGGGGACCATTCAGGCTTGTTCGCATTTGTGATCCTCACGTGTGCCCCAAAGAATGAGGTGATTTGATAAAATGCTATGCCCAAGATTACCATCCGAGTGCCGGCGGGGAAGAGGTTCAAATAGCTTCGGCTATCACTTCCTTATTGTCCGGTCGTGATGGTCAAGCGGATTAAGGCGTCCTGTACATACCAGTTGCGTTGCTTCTGGCAGTATGGGTTCGAGTCACTTCTGGGGTGTAAGTTTTCAGGTATATATATATATATATATATATATATATATATATATATATATATATATATATATATATATATATATATATATATATATATATATATATATATATGCCTACCCTCGCAGTGACAATGTTAAGAGAAAGAAGGGTAAATGACACGTGTATATAGGCCTACCCCTTGTGCTGACGTGTTGCTGGGGTAGATGGCATGTGTGTAGGCCTATACCCAAGAGGCATAAGCCTACCTCGTGAAATGTCTGAGACATCACTTTAATAAAGAGCTTTACCAGTGGTTCTGAAGTAGAGATATTGTTGTAAATTCAATTATTGTTTCAGATGAGGTTATGTTCAGTGGTGTGACACAGTGGGTAATGTGCCAGTCACTCGATCTGCCAGGTTAAACAACATTGTGTCTGGCAAGTAGATGGGTGGGTGAACTCGCGAATCCCAACATTGACAGACCAAGCGAATAATCACAAGTGACGCTATGAACATATACACCTGACACCTTCGTGTGGCGTCACGTGTGGGAAGGCACTGTTTTTTGCATGAAAGTGAAAATTACCTGACAACAGCTCTATGGCGGTATGTCCACTGACAAGATGAGTGGCGCTGCCCAATAAACTCGCCCCTCGGGTAAAATTAAAAAAAAATATGTTTGTATCGCTCTTCGTGTGTTCTTTCAGCAAACTCTTTCGGTCCAATGTAACCAAAATATATATATATATATAATCATAATTCTGACGGATTGTCTTGGATAATTTTCGCAAAAATGTTTCCTTGTTTATCCAGTATCCATCGTCGGGCCATGTTCTTCAAAGTTGCGGCCGAGGCTAAAGACCAAACAATTCATGAATGGGTTTTCGGGCTCGGCCGCAGCTTGGACGAGTGTAAACACCTCAACCCCAAACATTACATAAAATGCAGACGATGAGTCACAGATGATGATTGATAAAGATTAAGCCACCCAAGAGGTGGCACGGGCATGAATAGCCCGTAAGTGGTGGCCCTTTTGAGCCATTACCAGTATCAATAGCTGATACTGGAGATCTGTGTAGGTGCGAATGCACCCAGCGTGACGGGAGATGTCTCCGTGTTATAACTGATTATGAGTGACAGTAATGTGGCTGAAGATATAATGACCAGACCACACACCACAAGGTGAGGAGACGACCACGTTTCAGTCCGTCGTGGACTATTATCAAGTCGTGGGAGAGCGAGAGTGGGAGAGAGACTGGGGATAAAACAAGAGGGATGGGCTGTGTGTGACGGGAGACATCTCCTGTCCACGAGGCTAACCATAGCCCGTGCTTCTTGCCCAGCTCCTGTGCCAGGTAAGTTACGGGCTCACCATAGCCCGTGCTACTTGGAACTTGTTCCGAGTAGCTGAATCTATAACAACAACAACAACTGTGTGTGTGTAGTGGTTTTACATTGTTAAACAGGGAGGCGGGATTAAGGACACAACTGCTCATTAACGCCGTGTGCTGTTATCCTGGCCTATACGAGAGATTAGAAGGAGAACTGGCGAAGCGGCCGTGAAGTGTGAAAGTGTCTCACTCGACCTGGACTGGCAGTTTGGGCTGTTCGCTGAAGCTTGTTGATTTTTGCGCCTTGCCGCCCGTCGCTTGACGGGGCAAGGGAAGACCGTGATGGCAGTGGGAGCCTCTACCAGTGAGCTACAGCCTGTAATACGGTGGGGCTGAAGTTCACGTGTACGCCAAACTTGAGGATTTAATCGGTGTACAGTTGCTGCTTAGGGGCTGGTATTGGTGAAGTGTTGACCAGACCCCACACTAGAAGGTGAAGGGATGACGATATTTCGGTCCGTCCTGGACCATTCTCAAGTCGACTTGAGAATGGTCCAGGACGGACCGAAACGTCGTCGTCCCTTCACCTTGTAGTGTGTGGTCTGGTCAACATACTTTAGCCACGTTATTGTGACTCATCGCCTGTATATTGGTGAAGTTAACACCTGCGCCCTACGCTCACTACCTCAACAAATATGAGGGGCGGGTTGGTCTGGTATCACCAGTGAAATCAACCCTGTAAACAAGAAGAAACAACACTGGGATTACTTATTGAATACATTTTCAAGTTGATCTTTCATTATTAATACATTTTGAGAAAATAATACATTACTTGATAGGTTTTACACACAGATCTTTTAATTGTAGTAAAAATTTAACGGCTAACTATAAACTAGTGTTTACAATGAATCTTTCTTATGCAGTCATATGTAAGTAGAGAAGTGTACTTTAGCTAAATAAATTACACACATCTTGTATGTGACAACTTGTGTATTGTAAAACAATGAATAAATTTAATTTAATTTGATATTTTACTAATTAATAATTTCTATACTAATTTATATGAAATTTTCGTTATCAATGTTTATGTAAATTTACATTTGTATTATTAACTATTGTTATTCTTTTTAGTGCATGTCAAATCTGTGACTTTTTGTCAGCTGTGTGATGAGCATCCAAACAATAAACAATGTTTATAAACAAGATATGTGTTGAAACTGTGTATATATGACAGCGCCTCCTTTCCTTTGTAATGATATAAATAACAATGAAATTAAAAGTTATCTACACCCAACCACTTGGGCTGGACGGTAGAGCGACGGTCTCGGTTCTTGCACGTCGGGTTTCAATGCCCCGATCGTCCAAGTGGTTGGGCACCATTCCTTTCCCCCCGTCCCATCCTCCTTATCCTGACCCATTCCAAGTGGTATATAGTCGTAATGGCTTGGCGCTTTTCCCTGACAGTTACGTTCCGTTCCGTTTTGGCATCTGCTAACAGCACCCAAGTTGCAGAGAGTGCACGCACTCACTGTGAGTGCGTCATGAACCACTAACTAATTCACCTTTCTCCATTTGATTGTGCTGGTTAATTTTCTACCACAGACGTGATCATTCATTAATACAATGATACCGAGCATGCCTACACTTTCTTGTGTCCTCCGTGCCCAGGGTTAGAGATCTCTTAGATAACATATCCTCTCATTTGTATATTAAAATTCGTTCTCAAAACCAAAGACATTCAACCTCGAAACTTCCGCCCATTCTCAAAACTTCAGCTCATATCAAGACTTCAGCCCGCTTGGCGCTTTCCCCTGATAATGCCCATCCTCATACACATCAGCCAACTGCTCATTAACGCAGCATCTGTCCCGTTGTTAACAAGGTCGCACACATGCAACAACCCATCCAGCAGCCGAAACAATAAATGAAATAATGACTTGGATTTTACAAAGGTTGTTTCAAAATCAACATCATCAGACAACCGGCTGACGAGACCAATCTTCCCCACAGTATAGTAACGAACGTGTTCTTCTGAAATGTCAGTTAATATTATTATATATATTGTGTGTTTATGGACAGTTAGGGTGGGTAAGGTGTCTTGGTTACGTTGATTTAGGGAGTGTTTACACTATATTCTGAAAGTGAACGAAGTACGTTTTGAGTCACAGCTTCGAAATGACGTCAACCGAAACAGTGCTCAGTCACCTACCCGGCCTCCTCGCCCACCTGGAGGGAGATGGTGGCTGGCCGCCGCAGTGAGCGAGCCGAATGGCTCCCGTGTCCGTATTGTCAAGTGTCCGCCCAAGTATTGTTTTATTCCGGGAATATCGACGAGTGTCAAGTGGTTTAACTCTTATTGCTTAGCAGAAATAAATTTGAACAACAACTCAAGACTAGGGACGCTGAACGCTACGTGGAGGCGGCCGGTGAATTCAAATGTTGTGGTTCTGTTGGACGTAAATGTCATATAGCATCAGGGCGTTGTCAGGTTGGTTGACTGTATGGCTCGTTTCGTATTTTGACTTTAATTACACTACACTTAGACGACTACACCCCCAGGTAGGTGTTACCAGAGTGTAGGAGCTGTATGTGCATTACTTAATGATCGTATCCTTGAAATCTTCGGTTGAGGGAAGGAGCCTGACTCCCAGCGTCGGAGGCCTCGACTAGTTCCGATCACCAATTTGGCAGTTTGATGCAATTTCCCCAATAGATCCCGCGAGCGTTTAAAGATATTATAGGTTATTGGATTACTTAACTGTTTGGGTAACATAGTTTACCTCTCCGAGAGATCTTTGACACCAGTGGCGTGCTGGTGGGCCAATAGCGGCAGCTTGAGCTGTGGATTACCATCATCTTGGTCGTTTCAGCATTTTTGTTTTGTTTTTAAATCTTCTACGCTGTTTAATATATACATATATATATGTATGTATGTATATACTGTAAGCTTTTACTGTATGCAAAGCGTGTTGTACATAGTTATTAACTGATGTTACTGACATAATGCGTTAAAACACGAGGGAAAGTGATAGTGTGTGATTTTTATTTTTATTTTGCCCCGAGGGCCGAGTTTATTGGTCAGCGCCACTCGTCTTGTGTGTGTAGTCTTGTCCCCAGGACCATACAAGGCAGGTCCTGTTTACACCACACAGGCACGTATTTAGTGTACATATGAAGCCCTCTAGTGAGCCCGCTTGTAATGTCTTGGTAAATGTTCCACAAATCTACGATCCTATTTGTCAAGCAGCCACTACCTAATTATTTTCTAAATATAAACATTACCCATTTTAACACATTGCATACACCCAAACATTTATTTTTTCAATGTGTGGGTTGGGAGACTTAAAACTATTGTTTCTGATTGCTTGAGATTCTTAATTAAATTTTTTATCCCTTTATACACTTCAACCCTGTCGTCCCGGGTCTTGGTCTTTGTAAAGAATGCAAGCTAAGCTCCTCGGTCACTAAATAGGAGGTTCATAATACCTGATTTCAAATTTTTCCTCCCGTTTTGAACCCTTTCAATGTAAATTATTTACATTCGATAACATGGGACCCAAACATAGGCCCTTTTGGATTAACAAGCATTGGGATGCAGCCGAGGGGTACAATTAAAGGATTAGTAATTCTAAGAGATATAAATCCAAACTATTAGACGTATTTCGTACATTCATGCAGTTTATTGAGATTTCCACTAGTAATGTCTCTCGGATACGACTCACAATTTGCTAATAAATTTATACGTTATTTATGATAATAGGAGTAGTTTCACTTCCCAGGCACACAACTCTACGTTTACATTAGGACATAAGAACAGATGAAACTGCAGAAGGCCTATTGGCCCATACGTGGCAGTTACCACTTTCCTTGTTCATACGGTTCATGAACATGGCAAAGTCCAAGGACGGACCCTGGAGTCAACGACCGTAAGGCTTACCATCAAGGTCTAACTCGGTTAATGTTGACCTTTTTTGGTTGCTGTGTGATAACTGTGCCCTCGTCCTGCTTAGAACATCGCCCCCAATTCCGACCACTTCCACCTAACTAACCACTCTTGTGGTGGGAAGTGTAACGAGGGTCTGTGATTGTTAAATTGTCCGTATCACTATCAACAGTTGCACAATATTAGAGTAAAATTCAACTATTGAAACATGATCGTCCCCAAGTGAAGCCAAGGTACGACTCCCAGACAAGACTTCTCGGTGATAGCGAATACAATTTACAGTTTAGAGATTTCATCAATTTTCTAGCTACAGAAGTCAAATTAATTGGTCGATAATCCAAATGAGTGCTCTCTCTCCCTTTTCAAAATTGGATACCACCCTTGTCACCCATACCCCCCCCCCAATGCTTCATCGTAACCTGTAATTATCTATTACATAAGATGATTGATAAGCTCACATTTCCTTGTTAAGAACTCTGCTAAAGGTTTGTTGATGACCCGGGTCAGTTAATACGTTTAATAACCAGAACTCTAGTTAATACTATTGTTGTTGTCGACTTCACCGCAGCGATAAATTTAACATGTAGGTATCTAGTTCTGTTGTAAATACCGAACTAAATTACTTGTTTCCGTGGTGTAGTGGTAAGACACTCGCCTGGCGTTCCGCGAGCGCTTTGTCATGGGTTCGTATCCTGGCCGGGGAGGATTTACTGTAGCCTCTGTTTAACGCAACAGTAAAATGTGTACTTGGTTGTAACAACGATTCTTCGCGGTGGGGTTCGTATTCCAGGGACCTGCCCGAAACGCTACGCGTACTAGTGGCTGTACAAGAATGTAACAACTCTTGTATATCTCAAAAAAAAAAGAATATTCCCAACTTCCTCGTCATTGTCACTCGACCGGATTCTATTTTAAACGGATCTGTTCTTCCCTGGAGGAAACATTCATAGTCTGACTGTTTTCCTTGCGTTCCCAACATCATAATTTCCTTTCGCCTGTCTAATTTCCTTTTCAACATTCCTTGCAGTTATATTAAATATTTCTCTGAAATGTTTTTTCCTTCTGTTCTTAATGCCGAATGTTGGCTTTTCCCCCTCAGTGTGACTGTTTAGTGTAAGTGATTCATTTAGCCCCGTTATCGACTATATAGAAGTTGGAAAGGATAAGAATTTGGGATGGAGGGAAAGAATGGTGCCCAACCACTTGGACGGTCGGGGATTGACGCCAACCTGTACGCAGCAGGACCGTCGCTCTACCGTCTAGCGCAAGTGGACGGTGTTTAGTAACATTACATGTGCTTGGTTCTCAGCCTTCTGGACATCACCGCAATATAGTCCGCTCCGTTGACTTAAAACTGTCCAAACAACGCTACTTTAATATTGACTCAAACCCTCCTAGTCTGATTTTATGGAATCGGGATCACTGAACTTTCATTTCTATTTCTTCTATGCTACTTGAAACCAAATTGATCTCTGGTATTATTTTTCCAGTTTACTGCCTTTAAATCTACTACAGTGCTAGTCACCAACATGGTTAACAGAGCTACGTCCAAGCTTTTGTCTCCACCAAGTGGCTCTGTGTGGTTCTGTGGCTGTGTGGTTCTGTCATATACTGCTCAAGAAAGCGGTCCTCTATTCCAAAAATTCCTCCGCCTCGGCATTTTATTTTTATCTCTGACCAGTTTATTTGGTTAAATTTGGAGTCTCCAATAATGGGTCCGTGGGTTACTATACCCAGAGACCGGGGATATTTCCGCCCAAATATTCCTGCCGTATATTGCTTAGGTGTATTATACTAATGTATACACCCTGTACTACTCCACTTCCAATCATGCTACTTCCATCTTTGTTTTATTCACACAGTCTCAACAGATATCCCACTTGTGGGATCTTCCAGGTCAATCGGCCACGTACTGTACGTACACTGCCACGTTCAGTACCACGTACAATACCACGTACACTGCCACTTCTCCCCGACGCCTCACTTCCATCAGCATGGAAGTGTTTTTTACCCATAAAGCGAAACTGGGCCAGAAGGTCCCACTTGTTTATCTTCACCCACGTTTGTTATCGCAACAGTGTACAGTGATGTTGTAAGTCTCCCACTCGGCGCTCCTTTCCTCCATTGTGTTCCTACCACCTCTGCTAATGGCGCAGTATATTGTTAAGATATTTGTCTGTATATATCCTTTCGACACACAAACCTCTGATTTATAACATTAAACCCTGAACAGTACAGGTAACGGCTCCGTCAAAACAAAATTGTCGAGCTGGATATTCACTCTAATTGCACTAGAGAATCATTTATTGTCAACGCTTATCTAGGTAGATAATTCCTCACGTGAGATTCAATCATTATTTCTTATGAAATCTATGGCAATCCTGAACTATTTAAGTAGCCCTTCATTTCGTGCATTTTCGTACGCAGTTTTGCCCAGCATGGAGAGAGAGAACGGTACGATATTCATGTCGAATGTTGACATGTCAGCTGTTGAGACTTGTTAGTAAACATAAGGTTACCAGTTTCTTGACTCCTTTCTAAAGCTAACTTTTCCAAGCCTAACACTAATTATTGACCTACATGGATCACAGTTTTCCGTGTGTATGATACACACACAAGGGGGCCTGATAGCTGAGTGGACAACGCTCTGGACTCGTAATCCTAGGGTCCAGGTTCGATCCCAGCTCACGGCAGAAATAAATGGGCAAAGTTTCTTTCACCCCGATGCCCCTGTTACCTAGCAGTAAATAGGTATGTAGGAATATGTAAAAACAACTTTCTATTGTGCACTGCCACACAAGGGCAGGGATGGGGTTCATAAGTGATGCAGCTTAGAAGTAATATAAATAAGTATTCTTCATTCATTAAAATACACAAGCAAATTTTGGATAAATTGTTAGGATGTCCAATACACCAGATTCAATTAAATAGTTACGCAGTTGGTGGTACAATAGGCCAAGAGGTCTAAAATCTTTTACGGTTTTACATTCAACAATATAGTGGTCTAGTGAATGTATTAAAGGTTTGTCACAGAGTTTACATTCTGAATATTCTGGCAGTGGCTCAGCCTCACTAACCTGCCAGATGTGTCTATAGCCAAGGCGAATTCGCGCAATGACTACATCACATTGCCTGGTTCGGTTACTGTGCTGACCATACAAATACCTATTATTACAAGTTTTTATTCTCATTGATTAATAGGAAATTAAGATATAATTAGTATTAGTGAGGGGTGCTTCTGATTGATTAGAGAGGGTAGAGTTAGGTTAGGTTGGGTCTGCGGACGTGTAGGGGTAGGTGAGTTAGGTGACCTAAAGAACAATACTATCATTGAAGATGGAGAGAGTTTATCATTTAAGAACGAAAACAGTAAATAACATATATAATCAAAAGGACACGAATAAAACACAGAAATGGAATAATTATGGTAAGCCAAACCCAAATTATCAAGAATAACAATGAGGCAACAAATTCACGGCAATCTAAGAAGGCAGAGAGGACGTTGAACGGTATAGCATACGAATGTAGCAGATCCACCTTTTCTATAAATTCACTAGCTATACCCGGCCAAAGTATGGGACAGGGGGGAAGCTACCTTACCCTTTCTCACCAGTCCTCCTCCTTCCCCTCTACCCTACACCCCACGGCATCCAACCATTCCAGTTCCCTAGTCCTCGTCTCTCCCACCATTCCACTTGCCCCTATCCTCGTCCTCCCCACAATTCTCCACTCCCTGTCTTCTTGTCCTCCACACCATCCCCAACTCCAGCGGCCTCGCCCTCCTAACCATTCCTCCCTCCACCGTAC
>WNGS01160430.1:18364536-18397036 GCA_020271785.1 Procambarus virginalis
GAGTTGTCATAGCTTTTAATACTGCAGCTTTCAGTGCTCTGGCATTTCTTAGTTCTTCATAAATCTGAATTAATTTCTTTAATTTGTATGTTTCTAATAAGTGCATTAGATAGTCCAAAGTCATAATCAATGTTTTCTTTCCTGCAACGCCTCATTGAGCCAATGACACTACAAAGTCTGTTTTCCAACTCCAACATGGGATGGGATCCACACAAAGTTTTATACAGATTTTATTATCATTGGCAAAAAATTACATTCCTATATAATATTACAAGCTACTTCAGACATCATTGTGATGGGTTTATTTAAGAGACTGCAGAGCACTTTTAGTCACAGAAAATAACTCCTACCACCATTGAGCTTAGGTATTCAGTGGCTAGATAAAGTGCCCAATAGCTCGGGCATTGCTCGTGCTTGCCCTAGTTGTTCAAATCTCTGCGTACTAGACATGATCATTTCATTCCCTTTAAATACTGCACATGCATAACCTGTTCTACCAGTGCCTAAGTGCACAGAGCCATCAGTAAAGGCATAAGATTCAGTCGGTTTGAGAATGTTAAGAGGATCTATCAATAGCTTCTAATGTTAAAATTTCATAGTTTGTGTTATACATTTGTTTTACACTGATGCAGAGACCTGCACATCTTTCCAAGGGAGAATATAGTGAACAGTTTTATCAGGAGTAAGAGACACATTCAGTTTCAGAAGATTATAGGCACAACTACTGAGCCACACACTTTAAGCCACACACTTAGGGACCTCGTCCTCCCCACCATCCCCCACTTCCCCATCCCCTCGTCCTCCTAACCATTCCCCCTTCCCCGTCCCATCGTCCCCCCCACCATCTCCCACTCCCCTGTCTTTTTGTCCTCCTCACCATTCTCCATTCCCCTATACCCTCGCCCCCATCATCCCGAACTCCCCACGTCCCCTCTCCCTCCCTACCATTACCCCCCTCGTCCTCCCTACCATTCTCCACTCCCTCCCCCGATGCATTCCCAAATGATCTGATGTTCCCATCACCGAAATATAAGAAAAACAGTCAAAAAACGAAATGAAAAAATGAAAAATAAAAAATAAACTGTACACACAAAATGAACGGTATGGTAAACAACACAACTCAATTCCATCGCAATGTCACACAAAATAATTAATCAAACTGAAAATAAATTGAAATTTATGAAAATTCAATTTATCAATGAAATCGGAAACATTGAAATGGAATCCTAACATATTTAGTATGGCGTGTGTTGCTATTACGTGCAACAGATGGAGCTGTTTAAAAAAAATGTTTTTACCTGTCACATGTGTGACATCTATATAGTAGGTATATAAAATCCTGTACATATTCGAATGGAACGTTGTGTCAAAATTTCAAAGCAATCGGTAAGAACTTTGGGAGATTACAGCGTGTGTTGCTCTTACGTCCAACAGATGGCACTGTTTCTCGAAAAAAAGCATGTTTTTTCTTGTCATAGGTGAGGCATGTATATATATATATATATATATATATATATATATATATATATATATATATATAATATATATATATATATATATATATATATATATATATAGTAGGTATATAAAAACATACGCCTATTCGAAGGCAACATTGTGTCAAAATTTCAAAGGAATTGGTAAAGAGGTTTCGAAGATTTGCCTCATATTAAAATCACAGGAAAAACAAAGTTTTTAAACAAAAAACATGTTTTTCCCCGTCACAGACCTGACATCTTTTAGTAAGTATATAAAAACCCCGCTCGGATGCGAATGGAAAGTTGTGTGAAAATTTCAAAACAATCGGTGAAGAACTTTCGGAGATTAGCGATTTTGAACAAACGAGCATTTCCATCTCAAGTCAATTGTGAATGGCCATTCACAACCATTCAAGTCGACTGTGAATGGTCCAGGACGGACCGAAACGTCGTCGTCCCTTCACTTTCTAGTGTGTGGTCTGGTCAACAGTACATAATTCCAACACAAACGTCAGAGGCACACACAAGCAAAGCAACAAATGGAAAGCTGCCAAACATTAGAAAGCAATTTAAATTTTTAAATAAGAATTCTTTCAGAGCACTCTGCAGTCTACACAGTCTGTGTTAAATTTACAGTCTGTGTTAGATATACAGTCTGTGTTAGATATACAGTCTGTGTTAGATATACATTCTGTGTTAGATATACAGTCTGTATTAGACTAATACTGGAATATCAGCACCGGCCTAAAATCAGCCTCTTTGGAAGCATAAAACAATTTAATAAAGTACAAATGCTTGTAACAAGATATATTTAAGCTGTCCTGTTGCCTTTAAAATAAACGCGCCCTAATTCATTGTTAATTATCGCCTGCATCTCTCACCACCATCATCACCACCTCTCACCTCTATCTCCGGGTTCCAACAGGTCGAAGCACAAAAACAACGAAACAGAAGAGGAGGAAGAGGAGCTAAAAAGCGTTGATCGTCTTCGGGCCCACCGCTCGTCTCTGGAGGGTGTTGGGGGCCCCGACGAGAGCACTCCCCTGCAGCGCCTGGGGTCTCTGGGGGCCAGAGCCCGCCCTCTCATCCGGCAGACCAGTATCATGGACACCCCTATCATCTCTGATGCCTCGGGGGCCATGAAACTCACTTTCTGGGTGTAGTGGAAGGGATCAGGTGGGGTTGGTGTGTGGTGGAGGTGGCGGGAAGTGGGTCATGATGGAGTGCGTTGGTGGGGTGTCCTGTATAGTGCGTTGGTGGGGGGTCCGGTGTAGTGCGTTCGTGGGGGGGTCCGGTGTAGTGCGTTGGTGGGGGGTCCGGTGTAGTGCGTTCGTGGGGGCGTCCAGTGTAGTGCGTTGGTGGGGTCAGGACGGGTGCGTGTGGGTGGAGAGCGAGGGTTAGGAGCTGCTAGAGTTAGGTCTTGACTCGCCCATTCCAAAAGGCGTAGACATCAAACAACTCCCGCTTGGAAAGCCGCAGGGTTTCAAGACTCAGCTTCCAGGCAGCCTGAGAGGTGGGGGAGCTTTACGCTCCATTTGAGCCCCCATTTCAGGTTCCCGGAACCTGGCACAAGGCTCCTCAGTGGTGCCGTAGTGATGTGTCAGGTGGGATGCGTGCGAAGGCTGCGAGTCGTGACATAAGTGGGTTGGATCAGGTGGGGTACGTGGGCTGGGAGGTCTAGTGGGCGGGCTAGGTGGGTGTAAAGTGGGAGGTTTTAACATGATTGACAGTGGGCTTAAGAGGTTGTTTGGTATGTGTGTTGGTAATTTACGGGCTATTCATGCCCGTGCCACCTCTTGTGTGTGGCTTAATCTTTATCAATCAAATCAATCGTGCGGTGGTAAGGTGGATAATGAGGGTGTAAAGGCTGGTTGGTTAGTTAGTGAGTTTTTTTTTTATTTTGCCCCGAGGGGCGAGTTTATTGGGCAGCGCCACTCATCTTGTGAGTGGTCATACCACCATAGCATCGTGTACAACACTCCCCAATAGGAAGAAAACCCGCTGGATTATTCATCCTGTCACTTGTACCCAGACACAGCTGGGACTTGCTTTACTGTCTCAAGTGAACAACTCATTAAACAAGAAGATTAACATCTGTCAACCCTTAAAATCTTATGTTATCTTGCGGGTGCAAAATGGGGGAATCTTTTAAGAACAGTATCAATATTTGACAAATAGTGTTTTCCTAACTCAAACACTATGGGGTTTATTATTCTACACATATTTCTAATGACTCTTAGATGTCCACATTCTCTCAGGTAGTGGTCAAGGCGGTGTCCATCACTCTCACCGCAGGTTTTGCAACTCCGCTGCTCATCTGTTGTTTCCATTCCGAATCTCCATGGATATTTGTACCTAAGATGGATTCTTGTTATTACTGATTCTCTCCTGCGGCCACCTCCTCTTCGTCCATAATGATTGGGATCGGTAGCTGCAACCATGTTGTACCATCGTACAGATTCACTGATTTGTTCTTCTATCCTCCTTTCCTCAGTAACCTTGTCACGGTGATGTTGCCTGACAATACCTCTAATTTGTAGAGTAGTCTTGGGCATCTGCGAGGCACTACACATCAAAAAGTCAACACCAGCAATCAACAGCCAATTAATGCACAACTATATTCTACCCACTTCAAGACTTTGTGGCACACTGTTCCTCACGTGTGCCTCAAAGAATGAGGTGAGTTGATAAAATGCTATGCCCAAGATTGCCATCCGAGTGCCGGCGGGGAAGTGGTTCAAATAGCTTCGGCTATCACTTCCTTATTGTCCGGTCGTGATGGTCAAGCGGATTAAGGCGTCCTGTACATACCAGTTGCGTTGCTCCTGGCAGTATGGGTTCGAATCACTTCTGGGGTGTGAGTTTTCAGTTGCATGTAGTCCTGGGGACCATTCAGGCTTGTTAGCATTTGTGATCCTCACGTGTGCCCCAAAGAATGAGGTGATTTGATAAAATGCTATGCCCAAGATTACCATCCGAGTGCCGGCGGGGAAGAGGTTCAAATAGCTTCGGCTATCACTTCCTTATTGTCCGGTCGTGATGGTCAAGCGGATTAAGGCGTCCTGTACATACCAGTTGCGTTGCTTCTGGCAGTATGGGTTCGAGTCACTTCTGGGGTGTAAGTTTTCAGGTATATATATATATATATATATATATATATATATATATATATATATATATATATATATATATATATATATATATATATATATATATATATATATATATATATATATATATATATATATATATATATATATATATATATATATATATATATATATATATATGCCTACCCTCGCAGTGACAATGTTAAGAGAAAGAAGGGTAAATGACACGTGTATATAGGCCTACCCCTTGTGCTGACGTGTTGCTGGGGTAGATGGCATGTGTGTAGGCCTATACCCAAGAGGCATAAGCCTACCTCGTGAAATGTCTGAGACATCACTTTAATAAAGAGCTTTACCAGTGGTTCTGAAGTAGAGATATTGTTGTAAATTCAATTATTGTTTCAGATGAGGTTATGTTCAGTGGTGTGACACAGTGGGTAATGTGCCAGTCACTCGATCTGCCAGGTTAAACAACATTGTGTCTGGCAAGTAGATGGGTGGGTGAACTCGCGAATCCCAACATTGACAGACCAAGCGAATAATCACAAGTGACGCTATGAACATATACACCTGACACCTTCGTGTGGCGTCACGTGTGGGAAGGCACTGTTTTTGGTGCATGAAAGTGAAAATTACCTGACAACAGCTCTATGGCGGTATGTCCACTGACAAGATGAGTGGCGCTGCCCAATAAACTCGCCCCTCGGGGTAAAATTTAAAAAAAAAATTATATTTGTATCGCTCTTCGTGTGTTCTTTCAGCAAACTCTTTCGGTCCAATGTAACCAAAATATATATATATATATATATATATATATATATAATATATATATATATATATATATATATATATAATATATATAATATATATACTATATATATATATATGTATATATATATATATGTATANTTTATGATATCTTTGATTGACAGTCTGGCGGTGGTTCCAACAATTTTTGCTGTTATGGTGGCTATCTTTTGTTTGATTCTGTTTTCTAAGGCTGGTAAGTTGGTTTCCATTCTTAGATTTTCTCGACGCGTCCATATAGGTGCTGCCAACATTTTTCTAAGGGCATCATTTTGAGACACTTCCAGTTTCTCCCATTGGTTCTCACTGAGGGATGTAAGAGCAGGAGAAGCATATTCAATGAGTGACCTAACTGCTTGAACGTAGTACATTTTGAGTACTGGTAAGATGCACCATCTCTAAGACTTGTCAGGAGCGCAAAGTTGAGTTTCTGGCTTTACAGCGTTGCCGAAGATTTTTTGAGTGAATTTCAACTGGTTGTCTATTATGACTCCTAGGTATTGAAAAGAGGTAACCCACTCAATTTCATGTCCTTGTATTGCGAGTCTGATGTCTTGAGTTCTCGTCGTTTTAACGGCGATTTGATTTTATTGATTTGGTTTTATTGCAGTTTATTTCACTGCTATGCGTTCCGCTTCTCTGCTGATAATATCTAGCATGTTCATCTAGCATCTATCAATATCTAGCATGCCATTTTTGGCATGCTAGCGCCTTTGCCATTGATAGTTAACAATAAATCAACGTAACATTTTTATTGATTCACTTCACCTCATGCATCTCCCCTCACCTCACCTCACGTCCAATTACCTCTCCAGAGTTTACTGGAGCACATTCCCTCTTGACGTTATTACCGCTCAGAACTCCAGAATATAAGTGACACAAAGGGGCAATATACTCGTGGTCCAATTAGTCTAGAGAGTTTGTGTGGTTATACAACCCTGTTTGGTGTGGTGATGAGCATTTGGCAGCCCTGTACTGATGTGTTGACGGCCAGAGTACACACACACACGCTCGCACACGCACACACACACACACTCCACACGCACGCACACACACACACACACACACACACACACATAGAATGAGTGATCACAGTGTACTGACCTTTGAGTACTTGGTGGAGGTAGGGATAACCTATCCAAGGATGGGAGTGGAGGGAAAAAGACTGAATTACCGAAGAGGAAATATGACGAGATGAGGAGCTTCCTCAGAGGAATACCATGGAAACAGAACTTAGAGACAGAATGTGCAGGTCATGATGGGATTTTGTCACCCAGAAGTGCCAGGAAGCTGCAGACAGGTTTATCCCCGTCCAAAAGGAGAAAACAAAAAAACAACAGAAACCCATGGTTCAACCAGGAATGCAAGGTAGCGACACTGAGTAAAAGAACATGGAGAAATTACACAGATAAGAGAACACCAGAGAGCAGGAGAGATACCAGAGTGCCAGAAATGAGTACTTCAGAGTGAGGAGGGAAGCAGAGAGACAGTTTTGAAAATGACATCGCGAGTAAAGCCAGACCCAACCAAGCTGCTCCACAGCCACATCAGGAGGAAAAAGCAGTGAAGGAACAAGTGATGAAGCTGCGAAAAGCGAGAACAGATACACAGAGAATACAAGAAGATGTGTGAAGAACTCAACAAGAGATTCCAGGAGGTCTACACAATAGAACAAGGAGAAGCCCCTGCACTAAATGAGGAGGTGGCAAACCAAGCAACCTTGGAGAATTTGACCTCACCAGTGATGAGGTCAAAAGGTGTCTGCTGGAGTTGGATGTGACAAAGGCTGTTGGGCCTGACAGAATCTCACCATGGATACTAAAGGAAGGTGCAGAAGCACTAAGTGTGCCCACTCTCTATGGTGTATAAACAGGTCACTGGAAACAGGAGACTTACCAGAAAGTGGAAGACAGCTAACGTGGTCCCAATATACAAAAGGGTGATAGAAGAGTCACTGAATTACAGGCCATTTTCCTTAACTTGTATACCATGCAAGGTAATGGAGAAGATCGTGGAAAAGGCTCGTAGAGCATCTAGAGGAAATAACTTTGTAACGCACCACCAACATGGTTCAGGGATGGTAAATCGAGCTCATCGAATTTACCATCCCTGAACCCATGTTGGTGGTGCGTTACAAAGTTATTTCCCTCTAGATGCTCTACGAGCCTTTTCCTCACGATCTTCTCCATTACCTTGCATGGTATACAAGTTAAGGAAACTGGCCTGTAATTCAGTGACTCTTGCCTATCACCCTTTTGTATATTGGGACCACGTTAGCTGTCTTCCAACTTTCTGGTAAGTCTCCTGTTTCCAGTGACCTGTTATACACCATAGAGAGTGGCACACTTAGTGCTTTCGCACCTTCCTTTAGTATCCATGGTGAGATTCTGTCAGGCCCAACAGCCTTTGTCACATCCAACTCCAGCAGACACCTTTTGACCTCATCACTGGTGAGGTCAAATTCCTCCAAGGTTGCTTGTTTGCCACCTCCTCATTTAGTGCAGGGGCTTCTCCTTGTTCTATTGTGTAGACCTCCTGGAATCTCTTGTTGAGTTCTTCACACATCTTCTTGTCATTCTCTGTGTATCTGTTCTCCGCTTTTCGCAGCTTCATCACTTGTTCCTTCACTGCTTTTTTCCTCCTGATGTGGCTGTGGAGCAGCTTTGGTGGGTCTTGGCTTTACTCGCGATGTCATTTTCAAACTGTCTCTCTGCTTCCCTCCTCACTCTGAGTACTCATTTCTGGCCCTCTGGTATCTCTCCCTGCTCTCTGGTGTTCTCTTATTTCTGTAATTTCTCCATGTTCTTTTACTCAGTTGCTTCGCTACCTTGCATTCCTGTTGAACCATGGGTTTTTCTGTTGTTTTTTGTTTTTCTCCTTTTGGACGGGGATAAACCTGTCTGCAGCTTCCTGGCACTTCTGGGTGACAAAATCCATCATGACCTGCACATTCTTGTCTCTAAGTTCTGTTTCCCATGGTATTCCTCTGAGGAAGCTCCTCATCTCGTCATATTTTCCTCTTCGGTAATTCAGTCTTTTTCCCTCCACTCCCATCCTTGGATAGGTTATCCCTACCTCCACCAAGTACTCAAAGGTCAGTACACTGTGATCACTCATTCCTATGTGGGTGTGGTGTGTTGTGTGGTGTGTGTGCGTGCGTGAGTGTGTGTGTGTGTGCGTGCGCGCGTGTGTGTGTGTGTACTCTGGCCGTCAACACATCAGTACAGGGCTGCCAAATGCTCATCACCAACACCAAACAGGGTTGTATAACCACACAAACTCTCTAGACTAATTGGACCACGAGTATATTGGCCCCTTGTGTCACTTAATATCTGGAGTTCTGAGCGGTAATAACGTCAAGAGGGAATGTGCTCCAGTAAACTCTGGAGAGGTAAATTGGACGTGAGGTGAGGTGAGGTGAGATGCATGAGGTGAAGTGAATCAATAAAATGTTACGTTGATTTATTGTTAACTATCAATGGCAAAGGCGCTAGCATGCCAAAAATGGCATGCTAGATATTGATAGATGCTAGATGAACCATGCTAGATATTATCAGCAAGAAGCGGAACGCATAGCAGTGAAATAAACTGCAATAAAACCAAATCAATAAAATCAAATCGCCGTTAAAACGAGAACTCAAGACATCAGACTCGCAATACAAGGACATGAAATTGAGTGGGTTACCTCTTTTCAATACCTAGGAGTCATAATAGACAACCAGTTGAAATTCACTCAAAAAATCTTCGGCAACGCTGTAAAGCCAGAAACTCAACTTTGCGCTCCTGACAAGTCCTTAGAGATGGTGCATCTCTACCAGTACTCAAAATGTACTACGTCCAGGTATTGTTATCCAGTCAACACAGAGAAATATACAACTCGTCACAGAAATCCAAGAGTGATAACCAAGGGACAAACTGGAAGTGTCAATCAAAATCATACCATTAGCAAAAGAGTTGCAACCAAAATACTGCGTCTACCTATTGTAAGAATAAAAACTCTAAGTTTTCACAGATTAAGGAGCAAATCAAGAAGAAAATAGTCCCAACTATCAAAAGTCGTCACAGAGCCAAAGTAGCGGAAGGAAGATCCACTGCGATATGGTATGAACAAGCCACTGGGTACTACTCTTTCAAGCCTGGCAAAAAGATATCCAGAGACATGCAGTAGCCATACACAGACTCAGACTTGGTTACAAGTGCTGCGGGAGGTAATACCCAATAGTTAAAGAGTGTCATATCTGTGGAACAGAAGCAGAGTCGCCACTATTGCACTACTTACTGGAATGTGAAGCTACTGAACCCTGCGCATCAAACTCAACATTACTCCAACAACAGCAGCTGCATTAGATGCACATTTCACAGAGAATACAATGATTAGAAAAGCCGTTGAAGAATGGGACTCACTAGTGAACATTCTGCACCTACATCCGCCACCAAGATAATGTTATTAAAACAAGATTAAACCCAGTGCACTAAAACAGAAGCGAAAAAGAAATAGGGAAAAAGGAGGAAACCCCACCTCCATTTAAAACTTTGACCCAAGAATCAGAGTAACAAGGTTATCGCGAATAACCGAACTCAGTTACGGACCCGCCATAGCCCGTGCTACATGGACATTTCGTTCTGAGTAGCTAAATCTAAAACAACAACAACAACAGCAACTCCCATTCTCTTTCCACCTCATCCTTTGGTACATCCTTACCCAGCTCCTCCTCCAGAGTGGTCCTCCCGTCCTTGATACACCCTAATCTGAGTTTTCCCCTACTCGTTACCACCAACTTCCTCCTCCTGATGATACTGATGACATTTTGATACGTGTGACATTCTTCTCTGCGTGAAGAAGTCAACTCCATCAGTGTACTACCTGATGTGAGCAAGTCAGCCGGTCGGGCGCCCAACACCTCTCCGCACATTACTTAGTAAAGAGAAGATAGGTCCAATATCTTCTCATGAGTGTTGGCCATATATTTAGTCTGACTTTCCCAACACGGTCTTCAGCGATTACAATGACGTCTATTCGTTTGTTGTGCACTCACACACGTGTACTTAACTAGTTGATTGGTACATATTCTGCTTGGTGCTGTCTTTTGATAATTACTTACTAGTTTATTGCCCTCTGTCACAGCCTGGCTGCCCTCCACTACTACCTCCTAATTGTGCCTCCCTTTCCTCCACTCCCTCATACTCCTACTCCAGTACCCTCCACTCCCCCACCTCCTCTCTCTCACGCCATGTATACAAGTCGCATCGTACACAAGAAGGTTCGTCAACGGATTTTAAAACTTGCTGAGACTAACCTAACCTAGCCCAAACGAGCCTATACAGCCTAATCTAGGATTATACATCCTAATAAAACGATAAATACAGTATTGACAGTCGGAAAACGAGATTTGTCAACACGTTTTGACCATAATTCCAATTCCGGTCTTCCTGTTCTACTCAAACTTCATTTCCCTCCTTAGCGGCACACCGACCATCTCTAAGGTTGTGAGAGACAGTCTATTAACTATTAAGAACTATTAACAAAACTACTAACCTTTGAATATTAACATTTTTCCTCCTCCTCCTCCTCCTCCTTTGCCTCTGCCTCTTCCTTCCCCTCCTCCTTTGCCTCCTCCTCCTCCTCCTCTGCCTCTCACAAAGGCTGTGAACCTAACCTGTGGCCACTGTTCTGCGACAGGAGCGCATGGTGGCGCAGCAGGCCCTCAGCACCAGCTCGGCGCAGCTACACACCAGCTCCGGGTTGTTCACCTTGTGTCGCACCCCCAACCTGCGCCTCAAGGTAGTCCTCGTCACTATGGTCTGGTGAGTGGCCCCGTCCTCGGTGTAGGGACGGCCTCCTGGCTCCTCTATGTGCAATGCTTCTTTTATTTTTTGTTCAGCTTAAATGAGTTACCGCTGGCGAGTGTTATGTATATTACATTACAAATTTGCTAGAGGAAAAAATCTAGTTAAATAATTGCCAATATGAGGTAAGATGAAAAGGTACATTGTAGCAAGGTTTTATACCAATAATTAACCACAATATAAATTGATAGGTGATTACACTGGCGAAGATATATGTCTCAAGTACTAATATTGGGGAAGTGGGTAGTACAAGGTACAGTGTGAGTTTGAACCACAAGGTAGGAGACAATGAGGATGAAATTAGGTACTTTTTGGTTTTACTGTTGAACAAGGCGCAGGTTGGACAATTTTTTAATTCATCAGGGAGTGAGTTCCATAGACTGGGGCCTTTTATTTGCATGGAATGTTTGCACTGATTTAGTTTAACTCTGGGGATATCAAAGAGATATTTTGTTCTGGTGTGGTGCTCATGGGTTCTATTACATCTACCAAGGAAAAGTTCCGATCAACATTAGCATTTAGGAACAAGGTTTTGTACATGTTAATAGCACATAAGAATGTGTGGAGTGAGTGTATGTTTAGCATGTTGAGGGACTTGAAGAGAGTGGCTGTGTGTTGTCTGAAGACAGAGTTTGTTATAGTTCTGATAGCATATTTTTGCTGAGTGATGTTAACTTGAGGTAATTTGCAGTGGTTGAACCCCATGCACAGATACCATATGTAAGATAGGGATAGATTAGTGCATAGTATAATGACAGGAGAGCGAGTGAGGAACATAATATCTAATTTTAGAAAGTATACCGACCGTCTTTAAGACTTTTTTGGCTGTGTTGTAGGTGGGAGCTAAAGTTGAGTCTCTTGTCTAGGTGTAGGCTAAGGAACTTTCCCTCATTTTGATTGCTAATGTTACCATTGTCTATTTGAAGTTAAATTTTATTTGATAATTTACTACCAAATAAAATGTAGAAGGTCTTTTCTATGTTTAGTGCAAGTTTGTTGATTGACATCCATGAGCGGATTTTTTTTTATTCATTATTGACAATATTATATAGTATGTGGGAGTTAGGGGTCAGAATTGATGAAGGTAGCATCGTCAGGAAATAGTATAGGTTTAAGAATGTTAGAAAAATTTGACAAATCATTGATGTATATAACAAATAGGAGAGGTCCTAAGATAGTTTACGGGCTCACCATAGCCCGTGCTACTTGGAACTTTTCGTTCTAAGTAGCTGAATGTTAAACAACAACAACAACAACATGCTAAGATGCTGCCCTGTGACACTCCTACTGTCAACGGTAGAGTGGAGGAGGTTAGGTTATTGATGGCTACATATTGGTGTCTGTCATTGAGATAGGAACGCATTATATAGTTCAGAGCAGGGCCTCGAACGCCACGGGCTCACCATAGCCCGTGCTACTTGGAACTATTTGTTCCAGGTAGTGAATCTTAAACAACAATCGAACGCCTTGAAAACGAAACCTGTATTCGTTTTTTCAAAGTAAATGAACATTAAAACAAATACGATTACAAGAGTTTACATTCTTGTAAAGCCACTAGTACGCGTAGCGTTTCGGGCAGGTCCATAACCCTAATTTCCCCGGAATACGATCCCGCCGAATTGTTTAACAACCAGGTACCCATTCACTGCTGGGTGAACAGAGGCTACAGTTAAGGATTGGCGCCCGGTCAATCCTCCCCGGCCAGGATTTGAACCCAGGCCAAAGCGCTTGCGGAACGCCAAGCGAGTGTCTTACCACTGCGCCACGGGGACTGCTCACATTTAACTGCTCTCTCTGGGACTGCTCTCGATTAACTCTAAGATAAATAAATTAAGAGCTATCAGAGAATATATATTAGTTTGGTATAAAAGTTTCAGTAGCCCGGTTTTATTGCATCAAAATAATCAAAGAGTCACCCCAACATTAGTTGATTTCTTGGTTTTCTGTTAAGAGCTAGTTTTAATATTACGTTAGTTACCCAAAACAACATTTAATTTCTTCCGTTTTCTCTAAAGGTTTGCCAATGAAACTGTATATGTAGGACTAAGCTATTACGGACCGGCCATGGGCGACAACGAGTACCTGTCATTCTTTCTCTCGTGCGCCGTTGAGATACCATCCTACTTGCTCTGCTGGGTCGTGATGGACCGCTGGGGTCGGCGCTGGATTCTGGGAGTAGGCATGATTCTCGGAGGCCTATTTTCCATCTGCACCGTCCTCATGCCCGAAGGTGAGCCAGAGGACAAGGCACAATATAAATAAATAAATCTAAATATAAATATGTTTATTCAGGTAAGGTACATACATACAAGGGAAGTTACATTAATGGATAGATTTATAGATAGAGCTAGTACATACAATGCCTAAAGCCACTATTACGCAATGCGATTCGGTTCAACAGAGCAAATTGTTTATCGAACCAATACAGCAATTGACGGTCTAAATGCTCTTATTTTAGTTTAACTTGATTTGGTTAGGAATTTTTACGTGTTTTAACTTTCAAGAAATTCTAAATGTTTCCTTATGCTTTCGACTATGAGTCAAATCCTAATAGGCCCCAGCTTCAATAAAAATTACATGAAAAAAAATTTTAGACGCTTAAACTTGCAGCTAATTAGCTAAAATGTTCTACTTTATCATAAACAGATTCTTTAAACTAGCTCACCATAGCCCGTGCTACTTGGAACTTTTGTTCCGAGTAGCTAAATCTAAAACAACAACAACAACAGTTCTGGGCCATCCTCTCACCATACAGGAGCGTCGCTGGCAACTCTGGCGCTGTACTTGGTGGCCAAGTTCGCCGAGTCCGCCGCCTTCCTCATCATATACCCCTTCGCTGCCGAACTCTACCCGACGGAGGTGCGGGGCGTCGGGATCGGGTTTTCGGCGTACGTCGGGGGCCTCGGCCTGATCATCATACCCTTCATTAACTATCTGGTGAGTGGAACTGTGGCTCGTTCACTAGTTGGAGTAAATAGTGGAAGCCTGCGATTAGAGGGGGTGGTTGGGTCACAGTCGTGTGTGGCAGCATGACGCACACTGCTCGTCCACCAGTCACAGTCCAGTGTGGCAGGAAGTACCTTATAAAGTTCGTCAGTCACCACTAGGATCTCGCAGGACTGCCCCTGCCGTGCTGCCTTGCTTGACTAGTGAACTGGCAAAAATATGGCGGTACACTTTGCTGCTGGGTCTAGATGTTGCTGTATTCTAGCGCTACTTACCGCGTAACACCAAAGTGTTGAGCGGCAAAACCAGTCGCTGGGTGACGGTGACGAAGGTGGTGACGGACACAGTGCTGTGGAGAATGGTTCCCTCGCTGTGTTTCCGTGTAAGTGGTGATATTCCCAAAGATATCCATAATTTATGTGAATGGCTCATTAACCCTCTTTCTTCATCTCATATTTTGTCCTCTTTCTCTTTTCCCCCCTCGCTCTATTACACTTTCTCGTACTTTACCTTCCACATATTTCTTCTCATCCGCTTCTTCCTCGGTATTTTCTTCATCTGTATTCTCCTTCCCCATCATTCATTTTTCTCTTGTTTGAACTCGTTTTTTCTCATTCTCCTTATCTTCATTGTCCTTGTCTTCTACCGTCCATCTTCCTACTCTTGCTTCTCCTGCTACTACTGCCACTCATAATGACAACAAATTAAGAAATGGTTTTTATAAATGCATCGAGGTTCTCGATTATAATGACATCAGCCTTTATCAGTCCCTGAGCCCATTATGTGCCTCTGTAACCCTTTCCACTACCGCCCAAAAGATGGTAGGGGTGCATAATAAATGAACTAAAACTAACTAAAACTATCATATACTAAGCTTAGAGCATTATGTCATTCCTTGCCGTATATAATTCTTGTGACTTAGTTCTGAGTATGGTGCCAGCAGCCTCTGTGGTCCCGAGCACATGAGCACACAGGGCACGTGAGAACCTTTCGTTATTTTGTTCTAATCTCATCTGCTCCATAATAATTGGCAGTGTTTTCCAGCCAGTGAAAGACATTCCACCCGCAGCATCTTCACCTGTCTCTCTCCCCCACGCCAGGGGACGGAGATGCTGGTGCTGCCCTTGTTGATCATGGGTGTGGTGTCTGCCGTCGGCGGCGTGCTCAGCTTCCGCCTGCCGGAGACGCTACAGCAGAAGTTGCCCAACACTATGGCCGAGGGGGAGGCCTTCGGTCAGGACTTTACCTGGAAGGACTGCTGGGCCTGCGTGCCGGAGGAGTAAGTCGCTCGCCTCGTCCCCTCTCCTCTCCTCTCTCCTCTCCTCTCCTCTCCTCTCCTCTCCTCTCCTCTCCTCTCCTCTCTCCTCTCCTCTCTCCTCCCTCTCCTTCCTCTCCTCTCCTCTCCTCTCTCCTCTCTCTCCTCTCCTCTCTCTCCATCTGTTAGTAGTGTGTATCCTCTTCAAGCATAAACCTGATCTTATGTAAACACCTTATTTATATATATATGTCGTACCTAGTAGCCAGAACGTACTTCTTGCCTACTATGCAAGGCCCGATTTGCATAATAGGCCGAGTGATTTTCTTTATTTTCAATAAATTGTTTCCAATTAGTTTATTTTAATTCTTTTATTATATGAAATTAAGATCATAAATTATTGACTTAGTTATGTTAGTTTAGGTTAGGTTAAGATAGGTTAGATTAGGTTAGGTAGGGTTGCTTAGGTTCGGTAATAGATTGACGTAGTTATACTCAAATTAAACAAATTAATTATACATAATGAAATGGATAGCTTTATCATTTCATAAGAAAAAAAATAGAAAAATATATAAATCAAAAGGAACCAGAGATCAAAAGACACAGCATGGAATCATTATAGGAAGAGGCCAAACCCCCAAACTTATCAGCATACATGATGCAAGAAACAACTTCACGGCAATTAGAAGACAGGCAGAGGAACTTTGAGAACGGTACAGCTGACAAATGTAAATCAGAGCCAGACTTTTCTATAAATTCACTAGCTATACCCGGCCACAGTATGGTACAGGGGGAAGCAACCTTCCCTTTCTCCAGTCCTCCCAACCATTCCCCTCTACCCTGTCCCCACGTTCTCCAAACCATTCCCAGCTTCCCCTATCCTCGCCTCCCCACCATTCCTTACTCCCTGTCCCTTTGTCCTCCCAACCATCCCCTCCAGCGTCCCTCGCCCTCAACCATTCCCCCACTCCCCGTACCCTCGTCCTCCCCACCATCCCCCACTTCCCCATCCCCTCGTCCTCCTAACCATTCCCCCTTCCCCCGTCCCATCGTCCACCACCATCTCCCACTCCCCTGTCTTTTGTCCCTCACCATTCTCCATTTGATGGAGATTCTCCATGCGAGTGAATCACATGTGAAGAACCTCTCACACACTCACAGCTCCCTGACAAGAGGGAGCCAGCTTAGCTTAGCTGCCAACACCAACACATCGTGTCAGCAAGGGGACAGCCCGCCTGCTTTATACCTCTCACTGTACTTCCAACTTCTATACTTCACTTCACCTATGCCTCTCCTTCCTCTTTACTCCCAAAAAAAAAAAAAAAAAAAAAAAACCATTCTCCATTCCCCTATCCCTCGCCCCCATCATCCCGAACTCCCCCGTCCCCTCGCCCTCCCTACCATTACCCCCTCGTCCTCCCCACCATTCCCCACTCCCTCCCCGATGCATTCCAAATGATCTGATGTTCCCATCACCGAAATANTTCATTGTATTGTCAGCTAGCGAGATCCCCGTAGACAGCCATTGTAATGATAGACTACACTCCTCCCGGTGACCTACCCGCCAGAAGCCGCAGTACAACGGCGCCATAAACACACATTCCCCGCCTGATCTACCTCCACCAGTCATCCCCTGCCCACTTATTCCCTTTCTCACCTCCTGCAGAAGTCCATGGACTTCGACGACCTGCTGCCGCACGTCGGGGAGTTTGGGCGGTTCCAGAAGCTGCTGATATTCCTCATCTGCCTGCCGGCGTGTATCCCGTGCGGCTTCCACGCCTTCAACCAGCTGTTCATGAGCGCCTCGCCTCCCCACTGGTGCAGAGTGCCAGAGCTTGAGGGCTTGGGGCTCACTGAGTGGGAGATCAGGAACCTCTCGATACCATGGGTGAGTGTCAGTCGCTCAGAGTGAATGGGAGCGACGGCAGATAGAGTGGGAGGGAGAAATATAGAAAGGGAGGGAGGGAGAGAAGGAGGAAGGGAGTGTTGAATGAGCAAGAGTGTTGGTGAGAGGGTTCAGTGTACATGTGGATGTTCCATGTATTTGATAAGATGGCGAGAGAAGGAGGTGGAAGCCGGGTGAACCAGTAAGTTGGTTAAATAGCAAGAAACGTATACAAAATGAGATGCACGAGGCCCCCTCTCTATAGCCCTCCAAAACCCTTCACAGTCCTCTATAACCCTCCACAGCCCTCCACCAGTCCTCTATAACTCTCCACAGTCTCTATAACCCTCCACAGTCCTCTATAACCCTCCATAGTCCTCTATAACCCTCCACAGTCCTCTATAACTCTCCACAGTCCTCTATAACTCTCCACAGTCCTCTATAACTCTCCACAGTCCTCTATAACTCTCCACAGCCCTCTATAACTCTCCACAGTCCTCTATAACCCTCCACAGTCCTCTATAACTCTCCACAGTCCTCTATAACCCTCCACAGCCCTCCACAGTCCTCTATAACCCTCCATAGTCCTCTATAACCCTCCACAGTCCTCTATAACTCTCCACAGCCCTCTATAACTCTCCACAGTCCTCTATAACCCTCCACAGTCCTCTATAACTCTCCACAGCCCTCTACAACTTCGCCTGCAATAACCAGTCTGACTTTCCCCAAGTTCTGTCAGCCTCGACGAATGGTAAATCGTATAAATGTGAGATGCTCCCTGGCTGTCTTCACCTTGGGATGCCGTAATTAGATTATACAGCTCAGGTTTGGTCACTGTACTGTAGAATGGACGTAAATTTACTTGAACGTGTTCAGAGAAGGATTAAATAATTAATCCCAGAAATCAGAAATGTTCCTTATGAAGAGAGATTAAGAAAGCTCAATTTCCGTTCTCTGTGAAGGTGACAAGTTAGAGGTGATATACACACGGAAATCACAATAGCATGATACATCAAATGAAGAAATCTACAAGGGCCGTGATGAGGATTCGAACCTACGTCCGGGATCCCAGACGCGCCTTAGTCGATTGCGCCACGACATAGTCAAAAGAAGGCGCGTCTAGGATCATTCCGGACATTGGTTCGAACCCTCATCAGATTATAACAAATGATATACTAATGGGTTAAATATATATCAACACAAAATATACCACGAATCAGAGGATACAAATGAAATAAGTTTAGATTCAGAAAAGACCTGGGTAAATATTGACTTGAAAACTGTTGTTGATTTATGGAATAAATTACCGGGTAAAAAAATAGGCTTGGGATAGCTGTATTGTTTCAAGCGTAGGTTATATATATATATATATATATATATATATATATATATATATATATATATTATATATATATATATATATATATATATATGAATGAGTTTTCTTGGGAATAAATATGAGTTATATCGCATGGGCCAATGGGCAGTGTGTAGGTAGCATTTAATAATGTTGATGTGGTGGCAGGTGGGCGCGGGGTTCAGCCAGTGCAGCCAGTACCTGGTGGGGAACTACACGCCGGGTAGTGTGGCCCCGACCCCTCCTGGCCCGTCACCGCCTGCACCAGCGGCTGGCACTACAACACCTCCGTCATCTACTCCTCCATCGTCATAGATGTGAGTTGACTGAAAGTACGATAGGGAGGGAAGAATAACTTGTAATTATCTATCTATATGTGTTGACCAGACCACACACTAGAAGGTGAAGAGACGACGACGTTTCGGTCCGTCCTGGACCATTCTCAAGTCGATTGATCGACTTGAGAATGGTCCAGGACGGACCGAAACGTCGTCGTCCCTTCACCTTCTAGTGTGTGGTCTGGTCAACATACTTTAGCCACGTTATTGTGACTCGTAGCCTGCATATCATATATGTACCCCCTATTATATATTTATATATATATGACTGAAAACTTCACACCCCAGAAGTGACTTGAACCCGTGACAGCCAATAGCACAATGCAACTGGTGTACACGGTATTTTAACCACTCGACCATCAATGACCGTGCAAAAGACGATGTTAGCCGAGGCTATTTCACCATCCCGACGGCACTTGGTGGTAATCTTGGGCATCACATCCACCTTGCTTTACTGCCCCAATCCGACTTCTCGCTCCTCACTTTGACTTTCTTACTCCTGTCTGTTAGGTTCTCTCTTGCCCATGCAGCTGCTCTTCCACTTATTCCTGCCTGTCTCTCAGGGTTATGAAGTAGTCTCTTGTGTGGAACTGTGTCAAAGACTTTTTGGCAGTCCACAAATACACACTCTTCCCTGCCTTCTCTGTCTTGTCTTGTTTTTGTTACTTTTCACAAAGCTCGTGAAATAGGTTAGTAGGCTTGTTAGGCATGACTTCCCGTCCCTGAAGCCTTGTTAGTGCTTGTTTACATGGCTGATCCTCTCCAGGGCTTTAACTAGTCTAATTCTTATCCTTTCGAGCACTTTACAGAAGGTTGATTGTCAATTATACTGATATGTAATTTAGTGCTTTTTATCTCCTTTATTATGTAATGGGACAACATTTGCCATCTTCCAACAGCTGGGTAAAACACCTTTATTAAGTGATTCATTAAAGACCAGAGTCAGAGATATACCAGGGCCTGTGTGTGTGTGTACTCACCGTGTTGTGCTTGCGGGGGTTGAGCTCTGGCTCTTTGGTCCCGCGTCTCAACTGTCAATCAACTGGTGTACAGGTTCCTGATCCTACTGGGCTCTATCATATCTACACTTGAAACTGTGTATGGAGTCAGCCTCCACCACATCACTGTCTAATGCATTCTATTTTTTAACTACTCTGACACTT
The DNA here is from genome assembly GCA_020271785.1 of Procambarus virginalis. Classification (NCBI taxonomy): domain Eukaryota; kingdom Metazoa; phylum Arthropoda; class Malacostraca; order Decapoda; family Cambaridae; genus Procambarus; species Procambarus virginalis. The sequence goes on from WNGS01160430.1 coordinate 18,384,723, forward strand.
AAAAAAAAACATTTCTCATGTCACTGTGGCTCATTTTGGTACTACGTTTCCACTTGTGTCCCCTTGAGCGAGTACCATTGGTACTAGATAATTTGTCTTCATCTACCCTATGAATTCCACTGAGAATTTTGAATGTAATAATCCTGCCAAACTCTTCAGTTTTCTAGCGACGCGGAGGTTCAAATCAAGTAACTCATACCTCGTAGTCCTGGAACTAATCTGGTGTTCCCCTACTTTCTCCGTGTTAATTACTCATTGTTATTATTAGTATTATTTAATTATATTTTGTAATAATTTATAAGAGGTTCACTGTGTTTTTACCTCTTGATCCATGAATGACATTCATTCATTCATTGAAAGATAACTTTTCATTGAAAGGTCACTTGAAAACTGCTGTTCAACTTTGTACCATGCTTGACTAGATATTAACTCCATGCTGGAGACGCATAATCCAGGATTGGTCTGACATGTGGTGTACAAGGTGCTAAAGGACTCCTTACACAAATGTCTAGAGACAGTTTTGTGTGTGTTTGTGTATGTATGAGTGTGTATGTGAGTATCAAATAATGAATGAATGTCATACATGAATCAGGAGGTAAAAGCACACTGAACTAAATAACGAACTGAAGGTCTAATGAATGAATACAAAATACAATTAATTAATAACAACAATAACAATAAGAACTGAACACGAAGAAAGTAGAGGACACTAATACACCAGGGTGAGCACCACCACACCTCCCACCACTGCTCTATCACCACACCTCCCACCACTGCTCCAACACCACACCTGCCGCCACTGCTCCAACACCACACCTGCCACCACTGTTCCAACACCACACCTGCCGCCACTGCTCCAACACCACACCTGCCACCAATGCTCCAACACCACCTATACTAAAGCATGTGTGTGGCCAACAGTATGACCTGGTGTGTGAGAGAGCCATCTACCCGACCGTCGGCCTCTCCCTTCTCAACGTGGGCGGCATCATTGGCGTCTACGTCTTCGGCACCGTCTCTGACAGGTGAGTGGTCCGTAGTGGGTGGAGGCCTGGCGAGTGGGTAGAGGTCTGGGGAGTGGGTAGAGGCCTGGGGAGTGGGTAGAGGCCTGGCGAGTGGGTAGAGGTCTGGGGAGTGGGTAGAGGCCTGGGGAGTGGGTAGAGGCCTGGGGAGTGGGTAGAGGCCTGGGGAGTGGGTAGAGGCCTGGGGAGTGGGTGGAGGCCTGGCGAGTGGGTGGAGGCCTGGCGAGTGGGTAGAGGTCTGGGGAGTGGGTAGAGGCCTGTGGAGTGGGTGGAGGCCTGGCGAGTGGGTGGAGGGCCTGGGGAGTGGGTGGAGGGCCTGGGCAGTGGGTGGAGGGCCTGGGTTGTGGGTGGAGGGCCTGGGGAGTGGGTGGAGGGCCTGTTCAATGGTTGGAGGGTCAATTGTTCCTGGGTTAATACACTGTCGTATGTTCTAACCGGAAAATAATCCTATCTACCTAACATTACTGGTCAGGAATGACTAGATACTGACGCCCTGACTCTCTTGTCCAGATGTCGAGAAGTGGTAGGAACGTCACATTTACTCTATTTTGAAACTAATAATTAAGTTAATTCAAGTGAGATGTTTTTATGATGTTAACAGTCCAAAGGCTGCGGAATTAAGAATAATTCCCAGCAGAATAGCTGGCGAATTTAATAGCGACGTGTGGCAACGATATCTCGTTTTCTATGGGAGGAAAATTCCACTGCCACGTCCTCTATAAGTCAATTTATTTATACAACCCAGCAGCAATATTATCTGCCTATTGTATTGAATATTAGTAAATATTGTCGGGTTTTCCGACATCATTAGTTTTGTACAAATTATTCAAGCTCGCTTTTAAACAACATTTTAAGTTCATCTCTCATTTGAGGAGATGGACGCATCTCCTGGAACTTCCTACCGTGACACCACTGACAACACCTCTGAGGGCGGTGGTGAGGCGGATACACACACACACACACACACACACACACACACACACACACACACACACACACACACACACACACACACACACACACACACACACACACCACACACACACACACACACACACACACATAACTCTGTGGTTGTGTTGTGTTCGCCAGACTGGCCGGAGGGTGTCGTTCCTGATGTGTCTGGCGCTGGGAAGGTCTTCGGCCTGGTCACAGCCTTCGCCCCAGACTTCTACTCCTGGGCTGTCTGCCGCTTCCTGGTCGGCCTCACTGTTCTGCCATCTACCAGATCCCCTTCATTATCTGTGAGTACATGTTCCCTTCATTATCTGTGAGTACATGTTCCCTTCATTATCTGTGAGCACATGTTCCCTTCATTATCTGTGAGTACATGTTCCCTTCATTATCTGTGAGTACATGTTCCCTTCATATCTGTGAGTACATGTTCCCTTCATTATCTGTGAGTACATGTTCCCTTCATTATCTGTGAGTACATGTTCCCTTCATTATCTGTGAGCACATGTTCCCTTCATTATCTGTGAGCACATGCCCTTCATTATCTGTGAGCACATGTTCCTTCATCATTATCTGTGAGTACATGTTCCCTTCATTATCTGTGAGTACACATGTTCCCTTCATTATCTGTGAGCACATGTTCCCTTCATTATCTGTGAGCACAGTTCCCTTCATTATCTGTGAGCACATGTTCCCTTCATTATCTGTGAGTACATGTTCCCTTCATTATCTGTGAGCACATGTTCCCTTCATTATCTGTGAGCACATGTTCCCTTCATCATCTGTGAGTACATGTTCCCTTCATTATCTGTGAGTACATGTTCCCTTCATCATCTGTGAGTACATGTTCCCTTCATATCTGTGAGTACATGTTCCCTTCATTATCTGTGAGCACATGTTCCCTTCATTATCTGTGAGCATGTTTCCTTCATCATCTGTGAGTACATGTTCCCTTCATATCTGTGAGTACATGTTCCCTCATTATCTGTGAGTACATGTTCCCTTCATCATCTGTGAGCACATGTTCCCTTCATCATCTGTGAGCACATGTTCCCTTCATCATCTGTGAGCACATGTTTCCTTCATGTGAACCATTACCATTGATCAAACTACCTGTCATCGCAAAATTATTGTGCTTACAACAAACTATCGATGAAACGTACAGAAATGGACTGTTATACCCAGCAAAAAAAAATGCATTTTGCACAGTTTATGAACTTGTCTCACACTGACACATTCTTTTCCCATNAGGATGATCACACCAAATAATCCTGGGGTTGAGGCTGGCATCATACTTGTACTAGTGTACTAGGTAACTACTGTTCAGTCTTCTTCCTCTTCTATTACACTTGTCAAAGGACCTCACAATAACAGCAGGAATCCTAATATGACAGCTATATCAGAGGGAAATATAGTTATTATCAGATAAAGTCCAAGGAATATTTCCTTGTTTTTGTGTCTCGCTCGTGTGCTAACCGGCGTTCCTAAATCTAAATATTAAAGGCCAATAACAAGCTGGATAATATAGGAATCGGAAAAGACACCTCCCTTGATAATAGAGGAAGTTGTGCTGATAACGGGAGCACTTTACTTCCCATAACACAGTTGTCCAAGGGAGAATTATCGGAGCCAGATTTGGCCCAGCGAAACTTGCTATTAAATTTAATGGCGACTCTCTGAGATCCTCCTCCCACTGACACCTTGGCGGCATTGTCCAGATGTCGTCGAGAACTGGTAGAGGGCTGACATTTACTCTATTTTAGTACTAATAATTAAGTTGATTCAGGGGAAAGGTTTTTATGATGTTTACAGTCCAAAGACTGATGTATTAAGGCTGTTTCCCCATTATTTGGGTGGTGAATTTAATGACGACACGTGGCAATGATATCTCGTTTTCTACGGGAGGGAATTTCCACTGTGCCACGTCTTCTGTGAGTGATTTGTTTGTTACACAACAGCAGCAGTATTATCTGCATATTGTATTAAATGTTAGTAAATAGTGTCGCTTTTTCCGACACTGGTTAACTGTAGAACTACCGCCAAACTAGACACGTTTCAGGTGAACGTAGTTTATGAGTTCCCCTCCTGCGTCACGCAGTGATTCAGGGGCTGCATCACGCCTGACTCAGGGGCTGCGTCACCACCTGCATCACGCCTGACTCAGGCTTGACGCAGCTATTATTACATAATATCACTCAGCGTTAACTATAACGTAACAATATGACGTAATATAACGTTGTGACGTCATATAAGGCTCAAATGTACTCGGGGGACGTCACATTCCTGCATCGTGAGACTCGCCAAACGCCAGCAAATAAGCTACCACCTAGCGGGCCCAATTACCCTGTTCTAACCCACCTCGTCTCATAAGACAATCACGTGAGCTTAGTCACGTGATCTATATTTTTTTTTTGGAGAAAAGACAATAACATAACTCGAATCCTCTGAATCATACTGAGAGACAAGGGGATATATTTCGTATATAAATATGCGTCAGTCTGCCTGTCAATCTGTTCACCTTGTCTTATCTTTCTATCTGGCCGTTTTCTTTCAGTTTTCCTAAGATAACGTGTTATTTATGTTGACTAATGGAGTCGTTACCATGGCGTCAGTAAGGTTAGCTCAGTAATGGCCAAGTCCTCTCGTTATTTGTTAACATATGTTCATAGTGGTATATAAATTTATACATATATATATATACACATTGTAATCAAAATGATGTAATTTTTATACCATTTTCGAAGCAGATCAATAAATAAACTATATTCATGTCTTATCAACTATGTTTACATAGAACTAACTAATGTGACTTTCCGGAATATCAAACGTGTCTCCAATGTTTGGGGAACACATCGTTGCTTGGGCGGTGATTAGTGCTACAAGATGTATCTTTAGAAGACTGTATTATTATTAATTATTATTATAATAATTATTATTATTATTATAAGAGTGTATATGTTATATACCGTTGTTAATCTTGATGTTGGTGTAGTACAGGTTATTAACAATATTAACTACCTTTCACTACTTACGTGTTTTATTCCCCCTCTGCCTTTCTCTTTTGGTGATGACAGGTGTGGTCTGGGGCTTTTTTAAAAGGGATTGAGGCTTTTCTAGGGGGGGAGGTCTGGGTCTTTTTTAAAGGGTCTTGGGACGTCTCTGGGGGTCTGGATGTGGTCGTACGGTTGGGATCTCTATCAGTCCTTCTGAACTGATAAAGTAGACAGTTCTTCTGCTCCACACTGAATATTTTGTTGGTTTTATAAGTAGATTTTCACTCCCTTCACTGCGATTGGGACACCCAATCACTCCCTGTGATTGGGTGTCCGCTGGTGTCTTTGCCTTTGGTCACGCCTCCGCTACAGTCTTTATTTTGGTGATCGGCTTCCACGCTGATTTTTATTACGTGGTTGAATTGGGTTTGAGTGGATGAAATTGGATGGGTTGAGTTAGGTTAAGGTAAAGCGATTATCAGGAGGAAGCACCGAGCCAGTGCGACTATATAGCACTTGGAAGGGATGAGGATAAAGAGTTTACGGGCTATTCATGCCCGTGCCTTAACCTTTATCAATCAATGAATCACTGAGGATAAGGATTTGGGATGGGACGGGGGAAGGAATGGTGCCCAACCATTTAGACCGTCGGGGATTGAACGCCGACCTGCATGAAGCGAGACCGTTGCTCTACCGTCCAGTCCAGGTAGTTGGTGTAGGTTGGATATCTGTAGCCATAGACCCGGCATTAAGCTAATTGGACTAATTGCTCCCAGATTAACCCCCACACCCCCGTCCCGTCCTCTTAATAAAACGTCGCATGTTGACGTATACTCTGCCTAAGGCCAAAAACTGTCGGACTAGAAAATGATAGCGACTCGCGAAATGGACATATTGTCCCAAAGTAAATATAACAACGAGTATGCCGTTTTGCATCATCAGTATACCCTACACCTGTGAACATCAGATTAACCACCTACGGGAGACCAATTCTGTTAAACGCAGAACCGTCATGAACTTGCCACCTCTAAACTCCCATAAAGAAACTTGTAAAGATATCGAGGTTAGCCACGAGACTCGACTAAGCTTTAAGCCTGATTAAATGTCAAGAAATATTGAATAAACTAGAGCTAACGACGCTGGAAAATACAGCGGAGGCAAACTGACTTAATGGAAAGTGCGAATGTTCACAATAAATATCAATAAAAGACAGAGAAGGAGACTGGAAGCTGGAGAGAGATGAGCCAGCGAGATGCGAGACTGGGATAAGTGAGTGTAAGAGTGCACAAGCGGCTTGGACCAGACGAGGAGGAGGAAGTACAAGCTTGCTCCAGCCGCAGCTTTACAAGTGGATCTGACGAGATAAATTTAGTCAGGAGGTTATTTTTTGCTTACAACTGGCGACTGGAAAATGGAATTAAAGAACTGAAGCTCGATTTTTGCGGGAATAAATAGATGAGCACATGAAAGATGTACCTAAACACACACGCAAATTCATATACACCAACGCGCGTGTGAACACATACACACACACACACACACACACACACACACACACACACACACACACACACACACACACACACACCACACACACACACACACACACACACAAACACACACGCGCGCGCGCGCGAACAAGGGGACACAGGTGGAAACTGAGTACCCACATGAGCCACAGAGACGTTAGAAGGAACTTTTTCAGTGTCAGAGTAGTTAACGGATGGAATGCATTAGGCAGTGATGTGGTGGAGGCTGACTCCATACACAGTTTCAAATGTAGATATGATAGAGCCCAGTAGGCTCAGGAATCTGTACACCTGTTGATTGACGGTTGAGAGGCGGGACCAAAGAGCCAGAGCTCAACCCCCGCAAGCACAACTAGGTGAGTACAACTAGGTGAGTACACACACACACACACACACACACACACATACACACACACACACACACACACACACACACACACACACACACACACACACACACACACACACACACCTACCAACCTATACACGAACACATACAGACTGTCAAGCCCTCAGTGACGCCACCTGAAGACTTAGCAGTGATAGGAAGCCATATAACCAGTAATAACTATGGCGAAGGTCCCCCTCTCATCTGGCGCTCAGGGAGATGACACCTCATCATGTCAGCGAATTTATGAGGAGAAAGCTCTAGGTATGACTACAGCACTTGGAAGGACTATGAGGACAAGGAGCTGGGATATGAGGACAAGGAGCAGGGATATGAGGACAAGAGGCTGGGATTTCAGGACAAGGAGCGGGGATATGAGGACAAGAGGCTGGGATTTCAGGACAAGGAGCAGGGATATGAGGACAAGAGGCTGGGATTTCAGGACAAGGAGCAGGGATATGAGGACAAGAGGCTGGGATTTCAGGACAAGGAGCGGGGATATGAGGACAAGAGGCTGGGATTTCAGGACAAGGAGCGGGGATATGAGGACAAGAGGCTGGGATTTCAGGACAAGGAGCGGGGATATGAGGACAACGTAATGGATTTGTCAGTCCTCAGTCCGACCTCTGGTCATTCTCCCCTCCCTACAGGCAGTTCCTCTTCTTGTCAGAGTCAGATTACCCTAGGCCGGTGGTCAAGTCTTGTTCCCCAATCCCTATGTCTCAACCACCACAGTGGCAGGGTGTCCCGGGCCCACCACCACAGTGGCAGAGTATCCCAGGCCCACCACCACAGTGGTAGAGTGTCCCGGGCCCACCACCACAGTGGTAGAGTGTCCCAGGCCCACGACCACAGTGGTAGAGTGTCCGGGCCCACCACCACAGTGTAGAGTGTCCCGGCCCACCACCACAGTGGCAGAGTGTCCCAGCCCCCACCACAGTGGTAGAGTGTCCCAGGCCCACCACCACAGTGGCAGAGTGTCCCGGGCCCACCACCACAGTGGTAGAGTGTCCCGGGCCCACCACCACAGTGGTAGAGTGTCCCAGGCCACCACCACAGTGGTAGAGTGTCCAGGGCCCACCACCACAGTGTAGAGTGTCCCAGGCCCACCACCACAGTGGTAGAGTGTCCCGGGCCCACTGCCACAGTGGTAGAGTGTCCCAGGCCCACCACCACAGTGGTAGAGTGTCCCGGGCCCACCACCACAGTGGCAGAGTGTCCCAGGCGCACCACCACAGTGGTAGAGTGTCCCGGGCCCACCACCACAGTGGCAGAGTGTCCCAGGCCCACCACCACAGTGGTAGAGTGTCCCGGGCCCACCACCACAGTGGCAGAGTGTCCAGGCCCACCACCACAGTGGTAGAGTGTCCCGGGCCCCCACCACAGTGGTAGAGTGTCCCGGGCCCACCACCACAGTGGCAGAGTGTCCCAGGCCCACCACCACAGTGGTAGAGTGTCCCGGGCCCACCACCACAGTGGCAGAGTGTCCCAGGCCCACCACCACAGTGGTAGAGTGTCCCGGGCCCACCACCACAGTGGCAGAGTGTTCCAGGCCCACCACCACAGTGGTAGAGTGTCCCGGCCCACCACCACAGTGGCAGAGTGTCCAGGCCCACCACCACAGTGGTAGAGTGTCCCGGGCCCACCACCACAGTGGCAGAGTGTCCCAGGCCCACCACCACAGTGGTAGAGTGTCCCCGGGCCCACCACCACAGTGGCAGAGTGTCCCAGGCCCACCACCACAGTGGTAGAGTGTCCCGGGCCCACCACCACAGTGGCAGAGTGTCCCAGGCCCACCACCACAGTGGTAGAGTGTCCCGGGCCCACCACCACAGTGGCAGAGTGTCCCAGGCCCACCACCACAGTGGTAGAGTGTCCCGGGCCCACCACCACCACCTCTATAACACGTCTCCAAGTCTGTCACAACACGCAGGCACAAGAGCGTGAGCGGCCTCAGCTCAGCTCACTTGGGTATACCTATATACATGGTAGGTCAGCAGAGGCATCACATGAAAGGCAATGTTGCCCAAACGTTTTCGTCCTGCCATGGAAAAATTAACCTCGAGCGCTTGATTGTGAGCGGGCGACGTGGGCTCCAGGCATTTCTCCCCGGGAGGTCAGTAATGGTGAGAGAGCGAGAAAGGAAGTCGATAATCAGGTATAGTGAAGAAGTCATAGCTTTAATACTGCAGCTTTCAGGTCTCTCGACATTTCTTAGTTCTTAAAAATCTTATTAATTTCTTTAATTTGTATGTTTCTAATAATTGTATTAGATAGTCCAAAGTCATAATCAATGTTTTCTTTCCTGCAAGCCTCATTGGCCAATCGATCTACAAAGTCATGTTTTCCAACTCAACATGGGATGGGATCCACACAAGTTTTATACATTATTATTATCATTGGCAAAAATTACATTCTATATATTATTACAACTACTTCAGAAATACATTGTGATGGGTTATTAAGGATTGCAGAGCACTTTTAGAGTCACAGAATATCACTCCACACCATTGAGCTTAAGGTATTCAGTGGCTNCATGCTCTGGCCTACTCTGTGAGGCTTTGGGTACCTCTTATCTTTTGATGTATTCATGTCTCCTCGTCCTTCACCGTGGCGTGGTGGGCGACGCGGGCCCGTGGAGCTGTCCTCTCCGGCGTCTAGAAGATGCACTCCTCCTCCTCCTCTGCACTAGTAGGGCTCGCGGGAGTTCAAGGCTGCTGACCCGGTGAACTCTCACCCCTACTCCGGCTTCCAGACTTCTATGGATGCTCTTGTATCAGCCGCTGACTCCATACTTCTTGGTATTGATTCTGCGTCCCCCCGCTCACCACCCTGTCACGCCTACCACCCTCCTTCGTGACGGTGACTTCCCGTGTCTCCCAACTGTGACGGTCACTGCCACGACTACCCCCTCACGCACCGTAACGGCCACTACCCCCCCCTCAAGCACGGTAACGACCACAACCCAGTACTCTCGCACAATTAAAACCCATGAAGGGCAGTGTGGTGTGGTGGTAAGTCGTGAGAGAAGCGGGGGTCCCTCACCAATGTTGGTTGTCTTCGTGTTGCTCCCAGTAATGCACCGTCGCCCTCGTTCTCCCCTGCAGCAGGTTACGTCGGGACGAGGTACTTGTCTTAGCGTTGTTAGATGACTGGGATGAGGCTGGTGCTGCTGAAGAGCTGACCCTGTGTACGGCCTGCTCACCCAGGCTTCCCGTCACCGCCGTGGCTCCTGCCTTATCACAGTCCACTCTCAAGGGTAGGTTGACTGACTCTTCCCGCTGGTCGAGCGTACACGAGTGCATTGTTGTATCCAAATAATTAATATACAACCTAATCTAAATTGTCCTAATTTTATACGACCCGCCATTCGGGGGGTACAACCAGGTCCTTAATTACTTCAGGGCCCAGTCAATCTTCTCCGGATTAACGCTGGGTCCGCGCTCGCCGTGTGTGTGGTGTGTGTGTGTGTGTGCGTGTGTGTGTTTGTGTGTGTGTGTTGTGTGTGGTGTGTGTGGTGTGTGTGTGTGTGTGTGTGTGGGTGTGGTGTGTGTGTGTGTTTGTGTGTGTGTGGTGTGTGTGTGTGTGTGTGTTGTGTGTGTGTTGTGTGTGTCCTCTGTATATGTGTGTGTTTCGGCGTCAGAGTTTGTCTTACAAAATCAGTGGTTATTTCAGAGCATTAAGGTTTATGTTGGAGCTGCTCTTGATAGTTCTGTCATGTACTACATCTTGAGACAGTGCTGGGAAAGGTGAGAGAACTTACTCAAAGGTTGATTCCTCCGATGGAGTTTATAAACGATGTAGTTCATACGAAATATATTTATGTCTCTTTCTCCCTTTTATGTTCCCTCCCTCCCTCCCTCCCTCCCTCTCTGTCTTCTCTCCTCCCTCCCTCCCTCTCTGTCTTCCTCCCTCCCTCCCTCCCTGTCTCCCTCCCTCTGTCTCCCTCACCACTAACCACTCTTCCCTCCCGCAGACTCTGGACTTGAACAAGGACGGTGTGATCACTCTGGACGAGTTCACTGAAGCTTGCAGCCAGGATAGCACCATTGCCTACAACATTGACGCCATGTTGCAGTGTGACGTCACGGTTCTCAACCCTTCTGACATCACTTCCTCTGACGCCATCACGCCTGACCACCCACCATCCAGGAACCTTAGGAGGTGACGTCATCTTGAGCAATCGTCGAGCGAGAAGGATTCACAGGAAGTGACATCATTGGCATCATCCAATGCCAACTGAAGTATCGTCGAAACCAGCGGTTTACTGCAAAATACATTTCTCGTCATAATACAAAATGAACTGAGATGAACTTCAAGTCGAACGTTGCCAAACTTGTCGCTAGGATGTTCTTAGGGCTGGCGATGTAAATATACCAGAGAACAATGTTTATGTTGTTGTTGTTGTTGTGTTTGTTGATGGCGGGCGGCGACGGGGAGTCTTCATGGTGACTGGTTCGCGCCTCGGGTGTCTGGGGTGTGCTTTTGTGTCAATCACGAGCTTCAAGCCGTGGGGAGGGAGGGAGGGACGGGGGAGAGTGGGCCGTCTTATCAGGCACTAAGACCATTGAAAGCTTTCTGTCTTTCTCCTTAAGATTTGTGGAAACGATGAAGACATTTTGTACAGCTTCTGTGTCTTTATTGTGGGTGTTGAAAGGTGTTATATTGAGTGTTTTGTGCCGGTACACCACAAACACACACACACATACACCCAGCTTTTATAGACACAACGACCAGAGTGTGGCCTGCTTCTCCCCCTCCTGCTTCTAACAGTGCTCAATCGACCCGTCTCCCACATGAACAAGCCACTAACTACACCAGGTCAACCACAACAAACAAGGTCAATTATTTTTTAAGGTTCACCATGAAGTGTGTCAAGTGTCAGTTGCTGCGGCTTTGTACATAGTTCAGATATCTTTATATTCTCTACATGCTTTGTGGCACAGTTATTTAATCTAATTATATACATTTATGTGTGAGAATCAACTTGAGGATGTCGGGACGTCGCGCAAGTCCACAGTCATTTTCTGCCGTGACGTCACATTCTTGTCTATTGATGTTTGTTGATGTTGTGCTCTCCATCTACTCCCACACCTGTTGACTACCTGTTGATGGTTTCGAGGATCAACGTCCTCGGGGCCCAGTCTCTGACCTCCACACATACTCTATTCGACATTGACTCTACAGTGAAAGGTATTTTGTTATTTGGTATTATTTACATGACGAGTGGTTGTCAGCCCTGGAGGACGATCAGTCACTGGAAATTTGCATAATGACATAACGAATTACGTTGTCCAATTATGGTGTTAATTTAAATCCAATTTTTTATTATGGATACTTCTAATTTAATCTAAATTTCCTTTAAATATGACCAAACATTGAGACCCATTTTCTGTATAATACTCTGTATATATGCTGAGTCTCATTT
>WNGS01160430.1:18402036-18404508 GCA_020271785.1 Procambarus virginalis
AGCTTCAGGATTTATTTGAAATAGATTTTCCACAGGTGTGGTCTGATCATACTACTCTGAGGGTACTGGTCCACAGGGGTGGTTAGGCCACACTACTACCATGAGAGTGCATTCACCTGCATGGTGTGGTCAACAGGGGTGGTCAGGTCACACTACTACCATGAGGGTACACCCTCATGTATGGTGTGGTCAACAGGGGTAGTCAGGTCACACTACTACCATGAGGGTACACCCTCATGTATGGTGTGGTCCACAGGGGTGGTCAGGCCACACTACTACCATGAGAGTGCCGTCCCAAGCCTCTGACGGTACACAGACCAGTTCTCTGTGTCATACTATCAAATACTTCAGCAGTGCCCCAAGCTGTGACCCGCATCCTCTCCACAGTCCAGACTCTTGTTTCATTCTCCGGTCAACTGAAGCAGTAGATCTGGGCTGTATCTTTTGTCTCTTTCAAACATAATTGGCTGATACTAACAGGCACTTGTGTTAATAGTTTTTTTAATCAAGTAAAGTAGTTATTTTATTAAGGTACTTTGCTAGATAGTTTCAAGGATTTTTTTCCAATCGTTCCATCGACTGAGAACAAGGATATGGCTCATAAATTTTTAGTGATGTTTATTATTATTATTATTATTATTATTATTATTATTATTTATTATTATTATTATTATTATTATTATTATTATTATTATTATTATTATTATTATTATAGTATTAATATTATTATGATTATTATTATTCATAATAAATATAACTCACAGACATAATTCAGAAATATTTCTTAAGTTAATGACGGATGGGAAAGGAGCTCGGTCGCGTTGATTAAACTGCTGCAAAAGATTAAAAAGTTTCCTCAGTTTTCTTTTATACTTAAGGTTTTTTATTTATTTTTTATATTCGTGGCAACATTTATGATTTTAGTGCAGTCACTCTATAATTTATAAACGTTTTCTGTATTTCTATTCGAATCACGAGCGAAATTGCTTTAGGGGAGACTACACTGTATATTCTCGAGCTGCAGTGTGTCATTTTTCCTATCTTGTTTTCATTTGGTTCTCTCCTGTGGTTGAATATCCTCTTATTAATATATTTTTAATACCAGGATGTGAATATGATTACGTGGCTCTCCACCGTTCATAGGAGAAATTGTATCAGAATTGGTTTTAGAATGTGGTCGTTTCCCATCATTGTTGACGTCGCTTTGACCCCTGACAACTAGACCAGAGCAGCCTGTTGCTCCTGTTGGACCCTGACTTAATTATCAGGGTCAGCTTCTGCTGCTGTTGGCTCACGACATCATCTTGGTCGGTTTCTGCTCCCGTTGTCTCCTGACATCATTGTCAGCTCATGCTGCTAGTGGAGTCTGACGTGCTGGCCAGCATTAAACGCCTTCAAGTGTGTGGGGAGGCGAGCATCTTCTCCAGGAATGTATCAATGGCTGAGCATCCGCTTCTGTACCGTATGTTACCTCCGCTTGTATAAAACAATCATCAACTTACAGAATGTCATAACGATGCGCACAGTTTCCTAAAATTAGAATGTCAAGTTAATTATTTTAGCAAGGTAGATGGTTATGTTCCTGTTAGTTACGGCTTCGGCGGGTAGGAGGTTCACGGGTTTATGCATTTGTAAACGTGAAATGCTAAAGACAAAATAATTTACCACAATTCTCTATCAAGGTTCACTAGACAAGATGCGCTAGACAAGTGGTTGAGAGAAGTACAGCTTTTGCTTACATTTGGGAGATCAATCCACAATCTGGGACCTTTAATTTGCACTGCATTTCTGCTTTGAGTCTCACTCTAGGAATATAAAATAAATTTTCGTTTCTTGTGTGGTGACGATGAGTTCCGTTGCTTCACTCTACGAAGCGTTTAAAGTCAGGATTAGCATTGCAGTTCAGAGTTTTAGAGATATTAATAATACTTGAGAGAGTATGTAATGACTTGATATTCAACATATTCAAAGATTTCAGTAAGGTTGTTGAATGTTGTCTGTGATGGGAGTTTTGTATTGTTCTAATTGTTGATTTATGTTGAGTAATTAACGGGTCGACGATAACTTTGAGGCATAGATTCCCAGGCACAGATACCGCAGGTGAGATATGGTTAGATGAGGGAATAATAGTGTTACCATGGCCGAGCAAGGTGCGTAGTACCATATATCACAGAGAAAGTCTAATGTTTTAGCAACTTTCTGTATATTTTTTTGGCAAATAAACATTCAGTTTGCTGTCAATGTAAACACCAAGGAATTTCCAAGTTAGAATAAATGGGTTAGTACTTGAGTCAATGAAGGTTGTCATTAGCAAACAGAAATGGCTTCAGATGTTGAGTGGCATTTGGAAGGTCAATGACGTCAATGAGAAAGAGGAGAGGACCAAGTATACTGCCCCGTGGAACACCATTGTTTAATTGGCATTGTTGGGGAAGTAGCATCGTTCACACTATATATACTGGAGCTTGTCAC
>WNGS01160430.1:18414944-18429570 GCA_020271785.1 Procambarus virginalis
TACTTTTGAAATTATGAATTAAGCTTTGCTTCTATAACCTACCTTAGTTAGTTGTATTTTCTACACCACTCTTACTGTAAAATGAAAACTTTTTACATCTATTGACATCATCTTGAGTTATGTGTGTGTGTGTGTGTGTGTGTGTGTGTGTGTGTGTGTGTGTGTGTGTGTGTGTGTGTGTGTGTACTCCCCTAATTGTACTCACCTAATTGTGCTTGCGGGGGTTGAGCTTTGGCTCTTTGGTCCCGCCTCTCAACTGTCAATCAACACAATTTGTGTGTGTGTGTGTGTGTGTGTGTGTGTGTGTGTGTGGTGTGTGTGTGTGTGTGTGTGTGTGTGTGTGTGTGTGTGTGTTTGTCAGTGAATTATCTGGTGAAATATCATAAGCCTCAAGATCACAGTGTTGACGAGTAGAGGAGGTGGCGGGGGGGGGGGAAGCCTGGAGGGGAGGCCTGGAGGAGCGGGGGGGGGGGCCTGGGGGGCCGGGGAAGGCCTGGGGGTGAACAGGGGACAAGGGGAGATAGCCCACTAATATCAGTCCCCCAATAGATGGTGTTAATTAGCCAGGTATTTTATCCGGCCCTGACAATGATGTATGATTCACCTTCCCTCTTATTGTGCTTCAGGCCAACAATGGCACGGCTCGCATCTGTCACCAGTGAAAGGAAAGTGAGGGATCAAAACTGTGTGGTTTGGTGAATATTTTTATGTATTTATGTTTTGTGTTTGTGTACCTTTTCTGTTGGTGCTTTGTATGTTATTGAGGGTGTGAGCGTTTGTGCAGGTGTCCCTTGCACAGCTGCGTCTACAGTCAGCGAGATCTTTCTCTGGGGTTCCCCGCCTCCCACCTGTTAATAGTTGCTACTTTTACAGTTCCTGAAATTTAAATGATATACTTGGTTATGAAGTTATTACCTTTGGTAGCTTCAATGGCTTCTGGGTCAAGCTCCTAATTGCTTTCCTCCTGACTCGTTGTTTGTAGTGTTCCCTTGTTCTGGCTTCCTTCATCTAGAAAGGTCTAACTCTGTTACTTTATCTGCTTATATCAATATCTCTTACGTTATATCATCTTTGACCTTTCTTCTAGAGTGTTTGGGCTGAATTCTCTAACTATGGTTTCATAATGCAACTATCTTGTATGTGATATTAGAGTGGTAGGATATCTGAGGATCGTCGGTGTCTTCCACACTTGGCGCTGCACATTCTATGACCAGCGTCTTAATAATGTTCGGAATGATTCCATAGTTACTTATTTATGTGCAGTTCTTATATTTGCTCATTTTTCATGTGCTACCAATGTGTTCTTATATTTACATATCTTTCAGGGTTACCTCTAATCTTCTGTTATAACCCGAGTCAGGGCTCTACTCTGCCTTGGTCTGAAGACGTCCTTGAAGCTTACATTTACCATTTTGCAGACTTTCTTATCGTTTTCTGTGAAGGCATCTCCTTAGCTTCTTAGCCTTTACCGTTGTCTTCTTGCCTGGGTAAGTGGTAACCCCTGGCTGGTCTTGAGATAACACTTCTGTCATTATCAGACTGCCTCAGGAGCATCTCCTCAGCGAAGTGTACTCTTATCTTAGTTCTTATTAGTTCCTTTACGCTTTCCTCTGTACTTCGCTATGTGTGTGCTCTTTCCGTGTCTTTTGTATTTTGCCTCATTACATTGCTGAGTCATGGGTTAATATTGCTCTTCTCATTGCTACTCTCCAATATGCTAAGCATTTACCTCCAACCTCAGTGCATTTCTGGACTTTATACATGTCGTTAATTGTCTTCCTCTTAGGTCCATTCTCCCAATGTATTGCCTGATTGAAGTCATTTGCGCTTCTGTAGTCGTCTCGTCTGTAGTTTCAATTCCTCCTGGACTCACTAGCCATGGTGTTCACACCCTTCTGTTCCACGTTGGGGCCGAGTACTCCATCGCAGTGGTTGCTGGCATCGCGCTACTTCATAACTCAACCTCCTGTCAGTAGTGGTAATGACGGCTTAGCTTTAAAGTTTTTGTTTTGGCAAAATTTAAAGCTGCGCCGTCATCGTTTTTAGGGTAGCAGGTCAGACCTAAAAAATTTTAAGCTGCGTCATCACCGTTTTAAGGGTGGATTTTGACAGGGGTCCCAATTCGTCACTGCGGTTTTAATGAATTGTTATGGAGAAAATTTATTGCTGCGGTCTTAAGGAATTCTTATGTTGAAATGTTCTCGCTGTGGTCTTAAGGAATTAATATAAGGAAAAATACTCAGTATTTTCCTACTCAGTAGGAAAAATTTCAGTAACAAGGAACTGAAAGTATGTGTGCATGTGCAAGTTTTCCTAAAGACCACAACGATGAATTTTCTCCATAACAATTCTTTAAGAATGCAGTGACAAATTGAGACTGTCAAAATCCACCCTTAAAAAGGTGATGGCGCAGCTTTAAATTTTTTAGGACTGACCCGCCACCCTAAAAACGATGACGGTGCAGCTTTAAATTTTGCCAAAACAAAAATTTAAAGCTAAGCCGTCATTACCACTACTCCTATCATGTGCTTCGCTCTGAGTAAAGGCTACGTCTAGAATCCTGGTTCATACGCTTCACCCTTCTTGTTTGTGTTATGTGCTGTTTTAAAAATTATATAAATGTAGTGTCTGCTAATTTCAGTTTTAATGTGTATTCCCCATCATGGAAATACTTCGTTGTCTACCCAAAGTCGACGACGTCTAGGAGTTTTTCTCTTATGCTATTTGCTATTGTTTCTGCTTCTACTTGACCTTAAATTATCAGCCTTTGCTTATCATCACTGCTAGCACTCGTGAGTTTGGTGACTCTGGAATCATTTAACTCTTCTAATTCCATGGTAATTGTATCTCACTTTTGGTTGTTCCTCATATCTAGTAGGAATTATAAATGAGAAATGTTTTTAGTCCGGTTTCGTATCGGCCATAAAGTGTTAACTCATGAGCACTTGGTAGACAGTATACCCGCTTAGAGTTATACATCTAACTGAATGTCCTGATTTTCTGTCCGTTGTGGCAACTTGAGAGGACCGGCTGCATTGAAAGAGACAAATATCATCTATGCTTTTACCTGCTCACTTGGGGGACTGTCAGCTCCAGCGATCACAATATATAGGCAAGACGACAGCATCTCTTTAAAGATACCTGACAATGCACAGGCAACAAGGCTGTATCAAATTTCATATAATTTCTACACACGACCAGACCATCACTATATATATTTTAACCATCAACACAGAAATAATATACATGCTGACAATAACAGACAGACATAGCCGAGGCACTAGATATTAAACACTGGTCTAACTATCAACAGGCAGCTCACACTTTGGTACATCCTACCATCTACAAGAAACACACAGAACTGCCAGCTCATACTACACCTATTGGCCTAGCCGACCGATGAGAATGCAGGGCGAAAAGGCACAGTCCTTTTGACTGGGTAACACCTCACCGCATCCTATATTGTATATGTACTGTCAGGACTCCTGGTTCAACCTTGAAGCCGAGCTGACGTCTGGACACCTCCTCCGCCTGGGAGCCGCCTGATCACGTCTTGTTTTCGCATTTTGGCTTTGCTACTGCCGTTTGGCATCGCTTTTCAGCGGTCCGATTGTACAACGCCTGGCGCACATATCGCCTTGGTCACAGGATTGTTGACAGATTTTTTTTTGACGTGTACTGGCTGGTTCTCCCGGCGGGGTGACGGTGTTCGGGGGGCCGGCTTCCAAGCCGAGAGGTGCCGGGGGTTGGTGGGCTCCTGGTGTACCCTCAGTCGTGGTGGGCGGCTGGCTTCTGCTCTGCCGGGGGACGCTGGATGACTTTTGCGTTTCAGTTGGGGACAGAGTTTTGGTTTTGCTACCTGGTGTTCTCTGTGTGGGGCGGGGCCGGTGCTTGTCACCCTGAGGGACTCCTGGCACTCCCCAATCATCTGCCTGACTGTGCGTTTATTTGCCGTATGGCATATTAGTTTCTAATGATTGGCGTCACTCGTTTTGCTATTTGGCTTGGCGTTTCACCTTTCCTGGCTTCACGATTTACCCTTAACGGGTACGCCGGGCGCATCCGATCCCACGATCGTCGTCGCCCCTAACTCAACANATTTCTACTTCAAAATTGGATGAGCCTAGCCCCAAGGGTTCGGCCCTCCATTTTACTCTCAAATACTTAAGACAGCCAAACACTCTCTGTACTCACCTAGTTGTGTTTGCGGGGGTTGAGCTCTGGCTCTTTGGCCCTGTGTTGTGCGTGTTGTGACAGTGAGAGAAGGTGACCCCCATGTGGGGTGTGACACACTACGAGGGAGTGTGTTTTGTTTTATCTACAGGGAACAGGAGCTACCGGCTCCGAACTCCTGTATTGACTTGAGGGGGGAATCTGGGCCAACATTATAGGACGTGAAAACTTTCCTTTATAGGCACCTGGACTAGGGCCCGCTTTTTGCCAAATTGGACATTATCCTACCGGGCGGCCGCAAATGTTTGTTATCAGGGAAGAGTTGGTAGTTGGTCACTCATAGGGACAGCTCTCACGTGGCTAAACGGATCAAAATTCAAACTATAATGTGTCAATAATACTAAAGATACCGAGCATGGCCTTCAGAGAGATCATTCATGTTTATAAATCCTGATTTCTTGAATTATGTTTTTAATCGTAAACAGGTATCAAGTTAATGTTAATATTTCATGTAAACAGATAATTTATATATATTTTTAAACAGAAAGTTGGGCTTTTATATACATGAGGGTACACGAATGGAGGGTTTGTGACTCCTCTTTGTAGGCTGACAATTTCCCTTCCCGCAGCTCATGGTAAGCCTTAACTACTAGTTTTACACGACCCGCCATTCTTTTTACAACCAGGTTCCCAATTACTTCTGGGGCCCAGTCACTCTCTTCCGGATTGATGCTGTGTGTGTGTGTGTGTGTGTGTGTGTGTGTGTGTGGTGTGTGTGTGTGTGTGTGTGTGTGTGTGTGTGTGTGTGTGTGTGTGTGTGTATTCACTTAGTTGTATTCACTTAGTTGTATTTTACGGGGTTGAGCTTTGCTCTTTCGGCCTTCCTCTCAACTGTCAATCAACTGTTTACTAACTACACTAACTACTTTTTTTTTCCACACCACACACACACACACACACACACACACACACACCAGGAAGCAGCCCGTGACAGCTGACTAACTCCCAGGTACCTATTTACTGCTAGGTAACAGGGGCATTCAGGGTAAAAGAAACTTTGTCCATTTGTTTCTGCCGGGTGCGGGAATCGAACCCGCGCCACAGAATTACAAGTCCTGCACGCTATCCACCAGGCTACCTGGCTACCTGTGTGTGTGTAATTACCTAAGTGTAGTTACAGGATGAGAGCTACGCTCGTGGTGTCCTGTCTTCCCAGCACTCTTTGTCATATAACGCTTTGAAACTACTGACGGTCTTGGCCTCCACCACCTTCTCCCCTAACTTGTTCCAACCGTCTACCACTCTGTTTGCGAAAGTGAATTTTCTTATATTTCTTCGGCATCTGTGTTTAGCCAGTTTATATCTATGACCTCTTGTTCTTGAAGTTCCAGGTCTCAGGAAATCTTTCCTGTCGATTTTATCAATTCCTGTTACTATTGTGTGTGTGTGTGTGTGTGTGTGTGTGTGTGTGTGTGAGATTCCTGTATGCATTTGCGTGTGTGTGTGTCATCCCCAGGATGCAGCTCACAACACCTCTCTTAACAGCCAAGTACCTATGTACTGCTAGATGAACAGACGCATCAGGTGAGAGGGAAACGTTGGCCAAAATTCTTCCGCCCAGTCAGGGGAATCGAACCCCACGCTCGTCAACTGTGAGCTTTGACCACAGGCCACCGTATTGTGGATCTGATCTTCCTGATGGCACTCTTCTCTTTTTTTGTGCCCACCATCATTTGCGGACGCGCTCGCCTTTGTTGGTTGGTGTTACGGGCCCCTTAATGTGCCTCTTCTGTGCCTTCTCTCTCTCTCTCTCTCTCTCTCTCTCTCTCTCTCTCTCCTCTCTCTCTCTCTCTCTCTCTCTCTCTCTCTCTCTCTCTCTCTCTCTCTCTCTCTCTTTCAAACAAACAAACACACCACCTCTCATCTGACGCGACTGGGTTTTTTTCCTTACCTGGAACAGGTTCAGCAGGTAAGCTCTCACAGAGGGACCCCAGTTAATCCTGGGCTTTGTAACGTCACAATGCTTCATTTAGCATCGCTGTTATTTCAGGTAATTCGACTGTTCTCGTCCCATGGGTTGTTGTATTGTTTGTGCAAACTAATGACCGGTCAATGTTTGTGATGACCTGTGGATGTTTGTGATGACCTGTGGATGTTTGTGATGACCTGTGAATGTTTGTGATGACCAGTGAGTGTTTGTGATGACCAGTGAATGTTTGTGATGACCTGTGAATGTTCGAGTATGTGTGAACGTGTTCACCGAGCATCACTAAGTATAGGAGTGAGAAAAGATATATGTATGTAGACACAGTTCCATAACAAATGTTCAAAAAAATTCAAATATTTACATATATATATAAATATTTCACTCCAAATAATCTACTAACAGACATGTTAGATAAATATCCCCAGTTTACTAACTGTGCTAACTGTAGGTAGTAACTGTGGGTGACTGTAAACTTTCCACCATTGTCCACTTAATTGGAGGGTCGGTTAATTGATACTTGTGGTCGGTCTCGGGCCCATTGTTGATATAGTAATTTATTAAACTGTGCAGCTAGTTTATCAAGACTGTAAATTGCTTAGCTATATAAATTTTGGGGTTCAGGTCCTGAGCCCATTATGTGCCTCTGTAATCCTTTCTACTACCCTCCCCACCACAGGATGGGTAATGGGTCTACTGCCACCCACACTATGGGGTATGGTGGTGCACTACCCCCACACCATGGGGGTATGGTGGTGCACTACCCCCACACCATGGGGGTATGGTGGTGCACTACCCCCACACCATGGGGGTATGGTGGTGCACTACCCCCACACCATGGTGTAAGGTGGTGCACTACCCCCACACCATGGTGTAAGGTGGTGCACTACCCCCACACCATGGGGGTATGGTGGTGCACCACCCCCACACCATGGGGGTATGGTGGTGCACTACCCCCACACCATGGGGGTATGGTGGTGCACCACCCCCACACCATGGGGGTATGGTGGTGCACTACCCCCACACCATGGGGGTATGGTGGTGCACCACCCCCACACCATGGGGGTATGGTGGTGCACTACCCCCACACCATGGGGGTATGGTGGTGCACCACCCCCACACCATGGGGGTATGGTGGTGCACTACCCCCACACCATGGGGGTATGGTGGTGCACTACTCCCCACACCATGGGGGTATGAGGTGCATAATAAATGAACTAAACTATAAACAAAGTGCTTGTTCATGTATGAAGTGAGCCCATCCTCCTGTTCTTGTAGCACTTATAGTAACGAGGAGAACCTTAGTACATATACCCACGCACAACCCAATTACAAAGTAGAAATCGGTACTATTGAATTTGGACAAACCGGAAAAAATTCAATATATGTTGCAAACACAACCTAACCTATCCTTCCAATGCCTAATACACGCTATAAGAGGCCTAATATAGCACATATGTATGTTATACTAGCTATACTAGGAATATTTGTTTGTTTTTTACCTTCATTTGTTCTGACTATAAACTAAATGATACCAAATTCTGCTATCTAATTGCTTAGTACGTCAATGTTTGTACTATGGCGCACACAGTTACAAAAAAGTACTATCTAAAGAGAAGGACGGGTTAATGTTGGACTAACATTATCGTGCTAGCTTGTCTTAGTGTATTTGTCTTGGTATTAGTGTATATTGGTCCTAAGTATCAGGGACATGTCCCTTACCAAGTATTATGTCCCCTACACCTGTATAACACCTGTAAGTCCAGGTTACATCATTGATTCACAACAATCCAGATTACGTCATTGATTCACTACAATCCAGATTACGTTATTGATTCATAACAATCCAGATTACGTCATTGATTCACTACAATCCAGATTACGTTATTGATTCACTACAATCCAGATTACGTCATTGATTCACTACAATCCAGATTACGTTATTGATTCATAACAATCCAGATTACGTCATTGATTCACTACAATCCAGATTACGTTATTGATTCATAACAATCCAGATTACGTCATTGATTCACTACAATCCAGATTACGTTATTGATTCATAACAATCCAGATTACGTCATTGATTCACTACAATCCAGATTACGTTATTGATTCACAACAATCAATTCTGAACGCATTCTTTTTAGGGGGGAGCAGGGGGAGGGGGGTCAATAGAAAATGTCCCATTTTAAATACCGCCATTTATTCAGCCACAAATTGCGGGATATATTGGAATAATAGTCGTTAGGAGCGAGTTACGATGGTAATTGGGTTGTTATATATGGGTGGTGATTCATCTGGTTATGGCTACACCACTCTGGTGTGGCTGCGCTCTGGCCAGAATACATTCATATTATTTGACTATTAACCTAATGGAATAAATTGATATTTAAAATTTACATACATATGCATGTGTTTATATTTATATCACAATAGGACAAGAGTTTCTGTTGTTAAATATTACTTGTGTAATTACCTAAGTGTAATTACCTAAGTGTAGTTACAGGATGAGAGCTACGCTCGTGGTGTCCCGTCTTCCCAGCACTCTTTGTCATATAACGCTTTGAAACTACTGACGGTCTTGGCCTCCACCACCTTCTCCCCTAACTTGTTCCAACCGTCTACCACTCTTTTTTTCATGGACAATTTGTTTGAAGCCATTGAAATTGCTATGCAGGCATTTATTAGCGATTCTCTGTTTTCAGCGGGAGTTTTATCCAGAATTTCGATCATGTTCAAAAAAGTTACACCATCCTTTTTGCAGAGCCGGTGCATAGAGTGGTCTCTGAGACCATTTCTCTTTGTGTTATTAGTCATGTTGGCACATTTTTTGTGCATGGCTGCTGAACAGAGTTGGCATTGAAAGCTCTGTTGGTAATCTACTTCCTTGTTGCATTCTGTGAACATCTTTTCTAAAGGCATTCTGATCATAATGCTTCTGGTCAATGGTGGTGGTAGTAAGGCCGTTGGTTGTTGACCAGTGGTAAAGGGGGGGGAGGGGGGCGACCCTTCACAGCCTACCGAGTGTGTACACAGATGGAGCCTCGTGGCCCCTGTACACAGAGTCTCGTGTGTGTGTGTGTTGTCTCACACTATTAAAATAAATTCGGAATTATAAGTTCCGAATTTTCCACGTGGCAATTTCCCTACACTTTCAAGCCTTTATGCTTGTTTTGTTACCGTTCACTATTCACCGTATCACTGTTCACTGTAGTCTAAGTATAGTGGACTATGTAGACTTGGGCCTCGTGTAGGCACTCGTTCCCATGTGGGCTGGTGAGAGGTGGGTTTTCGCTATTAAACACAAAGTTCTAATGGCATCACTGTAATTTTTCATTCCTAAATGTGGTTTTACACTTTGTGATAACTGTGATCCGTTTTCTATCGCTGTAATCCTAATATGGACGAATATATTGAAGTTTATTCATGGAGCGCGCGACCCACACCCTCCCACGCACAGAACAACTGGATAACGTAGTCCCTTGACGGGCCCTTCTCCCCAAACAATGTACTCGCTCCAACCATGTACTCCCTCCAACCATGTACTCCCTCCAACCATGTACTCCCTCCAACCATGTACTCCCTCCAACCATGTACTCCCTCCAACCATGTACTCCCTCCAACCATGTACTCGCTCCAACCATGTACTCCCTCCAACCATGTACTCCCTCCAACCATGTACTCCCTCCAACCATGTACTCCCTCCAACCATGTACTCCCTCCAATCATGTACTCCCTCCAACCATGTACTCCCTCCAACCATGTACTCCCTCCAACCATGTACTCCCTCCAACCATGTACTCCCTCCAACCATGTACTCCCTCCAACCATGTACTCGCTCCAACCATGTACTCCCTCCAACCATGTACTCGCTCCAACCATGTACTCCCTCCAACCATGTACTCCCTCCAACCATGTACTCCCTCCAACCATGTACTCCCTCCAACCATGTACTCCCTCCAACCATGTACTCCCTCCAACCATGTACTCCCTCCAACCATGTACTCGCTTCAACCATGTACTCCCTCCAACCATGTACTCGCTCCAACCATGTACTCCCTCCAACCATGTACTCCCTCCAACCATGTACTCCCTCCAACCATGTACTCCCTCCAACCATGTACTCCCTCCAACCATGTACTCCCTCCAACCATGTACTCCCTCCAACCATGTACTCCCTCCAACCATGTACTCGCTCCAACCATGTACTCGCTTCAACCATGTACTCCCTCCAACCATGTACTCGCTCCAACCATGTACTCCCTCCAACCATGTACTCCCTCCAACCATGTACTCCCTCCAACCATGTACTCCCTCCAACCATGTACTTCCTCCAACCATGTACTCCTCCAACCATGTACTCCTCCAACCATGTACTCCCTCCAACCATGTACTCCCTCCAACCATGTACTCGCTCCAACCATGTACTCGCTTCAACCATGTACTCGCTCCAACCATGTACTCGCTCCAACCATACTCGCTCCCACCATTACTCCCTCCAACCATGTACTCCCTCCAACCATGTACTCGCTTCAACCATGTACTCCCTCCAACCATGTACTCCCTCCAACCATGTACTCCCTCCAACCATGTACTCCCTCCAACCATGTACTCCCCCAAAAATGTACTCCTCCAACCATGTACTCCCTCCAACCATGTACTCCCTCCAACCATGTACTCGCTCCAACCATGTACTCGCTTCAACATGTACTCCCTCCAACCATGTACTCGCTCCAACCATGTACTCCCTCCAACCATGTACTCCCTCCAACCATGTACTCCCTCCAACCATGTACTCGCTCCAACCATGTACTCGCTTCAACCATGTACTCGCTCCAACCATGTACTCGCTCCAACCATGTACTCGCTCCAACCATGTACTCCCTCCAACCATGTACTCGCTTCAACCATGTACTCCCCCAACCATGTACTCGCTCCACCATGTACTCCCTCCAACCAGTACTCCCTCCAACCATGTACTCCCTCCAACCATATACTACCTCCAACCATGTACTCGCTCCAACCATGTACTCGCTCCAACCATGTACTCCCTCCAACCATGTACTCCCTCCAACCATGTACTCGCTCCAACCATGTACTCCCTCCAACCATGTACTCGCTCCAACCATGTACTCCCCAACCATGTACTCCCTCCAACCATGTACTCCCTCCAACCATGTACTCTCTAAATGTTCATAACTGTTTGGTGTCCAATATGACTTAAAAAATATGTTAATTACAGAACAAATCTATTTCGCTTCACTTTTTGGACTCACGCGAACACAAAATTCATTCTTTCGCGATGGATGAATAATGGGTGAATATAGACGGTCTCATTGTAATGTGGCAGGCGGGTCCCTGCCTCGCTGCCTGCCTGCCTGCCTGCCTGCCTGCCTGCCTGCCTGCCGCCTCGCTGTCTGCCTGCCTGCCTGCCTGCCTGCCTGCCTGCCTGCCTGCCTGCCTGCCTGTCAGCCTGCCTCCCGGCTGATTCCTGCCCCTGCCTGCCTGCCTGCCTGCCTGCCTGCCTGCTGCCTCCTGCCTGCCTGCCTCCCTGCCTGCCTGCCTGCCTGCCTGCCTGCCTGCCTCCCTGCCTGCCTGCCCTGCCTCCCTGGCTGATTCCCTGCCTCCCTGCCTGCCTCCCTGCCTGCCTGCCTGCCTGCCTGCCTGCCTGCCACCCTGCCTGCCTGCCTGCCTGCCTGCCTGCCTGCCTGCCTCCCTGCCTGCCTGCCTGCCTGCCTGCCTGCCACCCTGCCTGCCTGCCTGCCACCCTGCCTGCCTGCCTGCCACCCTGCCTGCCTGCCGCCTGCCTGCCTCACTGCCTGCCTGTCACTATCCCCCACCCCTGTCCTACCTCCACCCCTCTTTAATCGCTTAAGCGGTGAGAATAAGTCTGGGTACTGGATGCAGACCCTTAAAGTCTTAAGCCTTAAAACATACATACAGACATAAGACCAAAGAGGGAGAGGTGAGGGTCTGCTGAGAGTGTAAGGGGTCTCCAGAGAGAGAGTAAGGGGTCTCCAGAGAGAGTAAGGGGTGTCCAGAGAGAGAGTAAGGGGTCTCCAGAGAGAGAGTAAGGGTGTCCAGAGAGAGAGTAGGGGTCTCCAGAGAGAGAGTAAGGGTGTCCAGAGAGAGAGTAAGGGTTCCCAGAGAGAGTAGGGTGTCCAGAGAGAGTAAGGGGTCTCCAGAGAGTGTAAGGGTCTCCAGAGAGAGAGTAAGGGTCTCCAGAGAGTGTAAGGGGTCTCCAGAGAGTGTAAGGGGTCTCCAAGAGTTGTAAGGGGTCTCCAGAGAGAGTGTAAGGGGTCTCCCAATAGAGAGTAGGGGTCTCCAGAGAGTGTAAGGGTCTCCAGAGAGTGTAAGGGGTCTCCAGAGAGAGTGTAAGGGTCTCCAGAGAGAGTAAGGGGTCTTCAGAGAGAGTGTAAGGGGTCTCCAGAGAGAGAGTAAGGGGTCTCCAGAGAGAGTGTAAGGGGTCTCCAGAGAGAGAGTAAGGGGTCTCCAAGAGAGAGTAAGGGGTCTCCAGAGAGAGTGTAAGGGTCTCCAGAGAGAGAGTAGGGGTCTCCAGAGAGAGATTAAGGGTCTCCAAGAGAGTGTAAGGGGGTGTCCAAAGGGGTAACTGGTGTATTTATTTCTTATTCTTCCAAATGTGTAATTTTAGGGAAGAAATAGTAGTAAACAGTTTTACGTCACTCTTGGTCACGTGACGGGAGGTCACCAATCAGAAGGCGAGAATGGGAGATTGTCTTCGGTTCATAGCTGGAATTTTGACTAATCAGCAGCGTGACGAGCTGGCACTTCATCCCCTGATTGGCTGACCGGTGCTCGCCTCGTTCCCCATGATTGTCTCTCGAGATTGTTTCCACTGATTGTACTGGCGACTGAACCGTGATTGTACTGGTGACTGAGGTCAGTGTGGGGCCTAGACTCACTCAGAAGAGAAATAGAAAAAAAAGAACAACAACCAACACAAAAAAGAAAAAACAAACACAAAACAACAACGGCAGAAACAAAAAAAAAAAAAAAAGAAAACAAACCACCCAAACAACTGAACAACAAAACAACAAAGGAAAAACGCAAAAAAATAACGAAAAAAAACAAAAAAAAACACAATGCAACAAAAAACACAAAAAAGGAAAAAAAAAACAAAAAAAGGTACAAAAACAAAAACCACGAAAAAAAAAAAAAAAAACACGGAACAAAACACCAACAAAAACCAAGACAACAACAACAAACGAAGACAAACCACAAAAACCACTACAAACAAAAAAAACCATGCACATAACCACCAAAAATCCATAAAACAACACCACAACCAAGAACACAAAAACACCACAACAAAAACCAATACCAAAACCACCACCCAAACAACGAACACCACCACAAACCAAACAAACACACCACACACAACACTGCACCACCACCACACCACACAACCCACCACCAAACACTGCCCACCACACACAACACGCACACTCATCTACCTTTTCGTTTTTCCCCCCCACAACACCATTCATTTCTTTCATCATATTTCTGTTTATCTTCACCTTTTTTTTCTCCCCCCACTTCCTCCAACTTTCTACCTCCACATCTATATCACTTGTACATCAATGACTATCATCTTCTGATCACCATTTTCATTTCTTCCTGACCCCCTTTCTCTCTCACGATTCTTTCTCTTACTCCCTTCTATTTCTCCTTCCATTTCTCTCACCTCTTTATCCCTTCCTCGCCCTAATTTAGCACCACTCCCACCACCACACACTCACACCACCACAACCACTAATCCCCCACACTAACAAAACCACCACCACAACCACTACAACACCCCCACAACCACTGCACCACCACACCACTGCAACACTCACCACCACTGCACCACCACCACAACCACTACACCACACCACACACCACACCACAACCACTAACAGACCCACCACCACCACCCCCTAACCACCACGAACAACCACTCCACCACACTCACCACCACTGCCACCACCACCACTGCACCACCACCACAACCACTGCACCACCACTCACCACAAACCACTGCACCCACCACCATAAACACTACAACACCACCACAACCACTACAACCACCACCCCCACCACAACCACTGCACACCACCACAACACTACAAACACCACCACACCACTACAACACTGCACCACCACGCAACCACCACAATACACCACCACCACCACAACCACTGCACCACACCACAACCACTACACACCACCACCACAACCACTACAACACCACACCCACACAACACCGCACCACCACCACAACCACTACAACACCACACCCCCACCACCAAAAACTGACCACCACCACAACCACTACAACACACACCACCCACCACACACCACTGCAACCACACACACAACCACTACAACACACCACCAACAACCACTACAACACCACCCCACCACACACACTGCCACACCACACAACCACTACAACACACCCCA
>WNGS01160430.1:18455607-18471773 GCA_020271785.1 Procambarus virginalis
CAGTAGAAGATGGATGGGTCTTGGAGACCTGATGTGTTGGGCTAAGGGCATGAGTTAAGCTCAGGGAGCTACTGAGGGGTCCTTCCCAGGAAGTAGTGAAATCAGGTGAAGAAAGGTATAGATATGCTAATGTCCCGATACACCACTAACAAAATTAGAGCGACAATAAGTACAAATGCTCACCGGGATACACTCGCCAAAAATTATACAAGCTTAGTGTAATATGCCAATACATAAAAAAAAGGCAAACTCGTATAAGTATTCCTGAGATTGTGACTATAAATGTAATGTAAAATAAAAAAAAATGTAATACAGTGAAACATGGTATAATGTAGCACTAAGTTCACCTCCAATAATGGAACTAATATAGGTCAACAAATACAAAATCTTACCTTATTATCACAGTAGAAGTGATACTAAACACAGCAGAAGGTCTTGATTAAACCCGATGGGACTCACAAACCGTGTTTCATGAATGACACTCAGAAATGGGTATCACCCCAGACTTTCACAAATGGAATCACTACTCACCTGGAGGCCATTGGCAGGAACCATAGCTTCTCATCGTCCCCGAAGACTTCAATGAAGTTATTGAAAGCCCCTAGGCTGAAGCCATCTTTATCTTGCATCCAGGTGTGATTTAACCGGAAGATGGGAGCACGAAATGATTCTGTTTAAATATACAGTATTCATATTATGATCTGTCTGGCATTATAAATACTGGACTTTTTTTGCGTGTTATCTATCAAAATTTTAAATTTAACTGTATAATGACTCCATTACTCCCAAAGATGTTAGGATTAAAATACCCAGAACTGAGAGGGTAGCATTTCTAGATTTTAAACATGGCATATATATTTCTTAAATTAAACACATTTAATTCATAATGATGAATAAAGATCAATCATATTTAATGAGCTTATGATAAACATGCAGAAGTGGACAATATTAACAGTCATATGTAACAAATATGAAATTTGGCAAATAATTAGCAAATTCTCAAATTAAATAATAAAGGTCTCTGGCAGAGGCAGACCCTGTTATCCACCAGTGCTGCGGCTCCACGGGGAGGCTGAGGCAGAGACTTCGGGTATTACTTAAGAATATAAGAACTAGAGAAGGCCTCAGCAGGCCTGTTGAACAAGCTCGGTAAATCACCTGTCAATCCTCCACTTGTCACCCGTGGATATAATCTCTTCTTGACACCTGTTGCACTATTTCAGTCATGCTGGCTGGCAGCCACTCCACTCACCCACAACCTTGTTTCATAAACAATACTTCTTGAAGTCCTTCAAACTAATTTATTTCCAGCTGGGAGTAAGGTAACTGTTGTGGGTGGCATCTTGGGGAAGATGAGCAGCTCGACCTAGAGGGTACCTCAGTATAAGTCTAAGTACAGGCTTCCTGTCCCTAACAAAGGCAATTAAAATAATATGGCTGAAGGTAGAGTTGCTAACAAGCTAGAAAATGGCTACCATACTCTTATCACTTATGGCTGTGACGTAGTGAGTGTGGAAGCTGGTAGAGGAGATGGTTAATGTGAGGCTGAGGCGGTACTCACTCAATGATGTAGGAGTCTGTAGCATAACCTTGACCTTCAAGCAACATCATCTTAGACTTTACCCACCTCAAAAAGACTAGGCTACAGCGGGACTGCTTGTCAAGTCCGACGAGAACTACATCAGCTTAGCCTTAGATGAAGGATGTTCATTTTTTTTATTGTTATTCTCTAACTGTAGGTTCAAAGTCCAGCCAGGCTGCACCCTCTCTGGGACTAACTAGGAGGAGGTCATACACACTCGTAGCGTTCTTATGATGATGTATTCGTCGGTAACAACCAGTAGCTTTTGTGAGGTGCTTCCACCTGCTGTGTCTGGAAGGTTACCTTGCTATGATTTCGGCCCGGTCCTCGACTAGGACTCCTTCTAACTCTACGGTCTGTACATTTCGTTTGTAGATTTATGCATGTCAACTGTTGCATAAAGTTACAAAAGTCTTTTTGTACCGCGTATCCCGGTGGGCACTGGCTAGACTTTAGGGTCTGACGCCCGGCTGCTGTGTCCGCGAGGTTAACCCAGATCTGTTTTTCAAATTATACAACACAAGCAAAGGCCGACATCCATATACATCCTGAGGCCCTATGCGCCCCGTCATACATATTCAGTATACACGGCTGGCCTCGGGACGGACACAACCTGCCCCCTATCGGCTTAACTATACAATGCTGCTTTATTTTGCAATAAAAATGGCAAAATGGGTTTAGCGTTTTCTAGGTTTTGTCGAGTCAAAAAATAAGGCTCAGCTAAGCTTACATGTTAGTAAAGTTCACTAAAAGTGTGATCATTTTTGCATTAAATTTCTTTGCTGCTTATTTTCTTAAACAACGGATGGTAGAGGACGGCTAACGGGTGTCTCCTGTTAGTAAACTCCTGTCGATATCTTACATGTCGAGATCATGTCACCTTGGGTGCTATTTCCATGGTGACATGAAATATATATTTTCAAATATATAGTCAAATAAATATATAGTCAAATGCAACATGCTTTCAAATCTCACCTCTCTTATATCTGTTACGATTTTCGTAAGAACCTTCTGAACCTTGTTTTGCGCCTGTCAGGTACTCTCTTCCCACACTCTGGTGATCCACTGGTCACCGTCACACTGGTGCTCCGCTGGTCACTGTCACTCACTGGTGCTCCACTCGTCACTGCCACACTCTGGTGCTTCACTGGTCACTGCCACGCCAATATTTTCCATGTTTCAGTAATTTTTAGCAACATTCCACACATAGATGTGTGTGAAGCCTCCCACAGCAGAGCTGTCCTGCCTGTGGTGGTGATTGTGTCTGTGTTTATTTAATATTCGGGCCTGCAGGATCGAGGTATTAGCTCTTGGACCCCGCCTTTCTAATCGTCAGTAGTCTAATGTACTTTATCCTGACCAAAGTCCACTACGGGCTCACCATAACCCGTGCTACTTGGAACTTTTGTTCCCAGTGGCTGAATCTAGACCAACCAAACTACCTGTATCCCGACCTGACCTATGTTATACCCATCTCTCTCTTTCTCTCTCTCTCTCACACACACACACACACCACACACACACACACACACACACACACACACACACACACACACACACACACACACACACACACACACACACACACACACACACACACACACACACACACACACACACACACACACACACACACACACACACACACACACACACACACACACACACACACACACACACACACACACACTACACACACACACACACACACACACACACACACACACACACACAACACACACACACACACACACACACACACACACGATGTGGTGGAGGCTGACTCCATACACAGTTTCAAGTGTAGATATGATAGAGCCCAATAGGCTCAGGAAACTGTACACCTGTTGATTGACGGTTGAGAGGCGGGACCAAAGAGCCAGAGCTCAACCCCAGCAAGCACAACTAGGTGAGTACAACTAGGTGAGTACACAACTGGCTACTGGAATTCAACACGAGCAAATGTAAAGTTATGGAAATGGGACTAGGAGATAGGAGACCAAAGGGACAGTACACAATGAAGGGGAACAGCCTACCTGTGACGACGCGCGAAAGAGACCTGGGTGTGGACGTAACACCTAATCTATCTCCTGAGGCACATATAAATAGGATAACGACAGCAGCGTACTCTACACTGGCAAAAGTTAGAACATCATTCAGAAACCTAAGTAAGGAGGCATTTAGGGCGCTTTACACTGCCTACGTGAGGCCAGTCTTAGAGTATGCCGCCTCATCATGGAGTCCCCATCTGAAGAAGCATATAATGAAACTGGAAAAGGTTCAGAGGTTTGCAACGAGACTCGTCCCAGAGCTACGAGGGATGGGGTATGAGGAGCGCATGAGGGAACTGTGCCTTACGACACTAGAAAGAAGAAGGGAGAGAGGGGACATGATAGGAACGTATAAAATACTCAGAGGGATTGACAGAGTGGACATAGACGAAATGTTCACACGGAATAGTAACAGAACGAGGGGACATGGATGGAAGTTGGAAACTCAGATGAGTCACAGAGATGTTAGGAAGTTTTCTTTTAGCGTGAGAGTAGTGGGAAAATGGAATGCACTCGAGGAACAGGTTGTGGAAGCAAATACTATTCATAATTTTAAAACCAGGTATGATAGGGAAATGGGACAGGAGTCATTGCTGTAAACAACTGATGCTCGAAAGGCGGGATCCAAGAGTCAATGCTCGATCCTGCAGACACATATAGGTGAGTACATATAGGTGAGTACACACACACACACACACACACACACACACACACACACACACACACACACACACACACACACACACACACACACACACACACACACATACACACACAGGGATGGTTCAGGGATGGTAAATCGTGCCTCACAGGTTTAATAGAATTCTATGACCAGGCAACAAAAATTAGGCAGGAAAGAGAAGGGTGGGCCGACTGCATTTTCCTGGACTGCTAAAAAGCCTTTGACACAGTACCCCATAAAAGGCTGTTAAAAAAGTTGGAGCATCAGGCAGGAGTAAAAGGTAAGGTGCTCCAATGGATAAGGGAGCACTTAAGCAATAGGAAACAGCGAGTAACGGTGAGGGGGGAGACATCAGAGTGGCGAGATGTCACCAGCGGAGTCCCACAGGGCTCTGTACTTGGACCCATCCTGTTTCAAATATATGTAAACGATCTTTCAGAGGGTATAGACTCTTTCCTCTCAATGTTTGCTGATGATGCAAAAGTTATGAGAAGAATCAAGACGGATGGAGATAGACAGAGACTACAGGATGACCTGGATAAACTGGAGGAATGGTCTAGAAAATGACTGCAAAAGTTTAACTCAAGAAAGTGTAAGGTAATGAAATTAGGCGAAGGGAGCAGGAGGCTGAACACAAGGTATCATCTGGGAGGTGATATCCTGCAAGAGTTAAATAGAGAGAAAGATCTGGGGGTCGATATCACACCGAACCTGTCCCCAGAGGCCCACATCAAAAGAATATTATCAGCGGCATATGCTAGACTGGCCAACATAAGAACTGCCTTTAGAAACTAGTGTAAGGAATCGTTCAGGACCCTGTATACCACTTATGTAAGACCAATCCTGGAGTATGCAGCTCCAGCATGGAGTTCATACTTAGTTAAACACAAGACAAAGTTAGAGAAGATCCAGCGGTATGCCACCAGGCTCGTCCCGGAACTGAGAGGAATGAGCTACGAGGAAAGGCTAAAGGAGCTGAACCTCACATCCCTGGAAAACAGAAGAGTAAGGGGAGACATGATAACCACCTACAAAATTCTCAGGGGAATTGACAGGGTGGACAAAGACAAACTCTTCAGCACGGGAGGGACACGAACAAGGGGACACAGGTGGAAACTTAGTACCCAGATGAGCCACAGAGACGTTAAAAAGATTTTTTTTCAGTGTCAGAGCAGTTAATAAATGGAATGCACTAGGAAGTGATGTGGTGGAGGCTGATTCCATACACAGTTTCAAGTGTAGATATGATAGAGCCCAATAGGCTCAGGAATCTGTACACCAGTTGATTGACGGTTGAGAGACGGGATCAAAGTTCAACCCCCGCAAGCACAATTAGGTGAGTACACACAG
This sequence comes from Procambarus virginalis, assembly GCA_020271785.1. NCBI lineage: Eukaryota > Metazoa > Arthropoda > Malacostraca > Decapoda > Cambaridae > Procambarus > Procambarus virginalis. The sequence continues at coordinate 18,461,273 of WNGS01160430.1, forward strand.
GATGAAAAAAGTATCTTAACTCCCAGGGACCTGTGTACTACTAGGTGAACAGAGTCGTCAGACGAATAGGATGGATAGAACTTTCAAATCCAGGGATCCCATCACAATGGTTGTACTCTTCAAGTCACTTGTGTTGTCCCGTCTTGAGTATTGCTCAGTACTCACTTCCCCCCTTCAGAGCAGGAGAGATTGCTGAAATAGAGGGAATACAGAGAACATATACGGCACGCATTGACGCGATAAAGCACCTAAATTATTGGGATCGTCTCAAAGCTCTCCAAATGTACTCACTAGAAAGGAGACGAGAGAGATACCAAATAATATACACATGGAAAATACTGTAGGGCCAGGTCCCAAATCTACACAGTAAAATAACAACGTACTGGAGTGAACGATATGGAAGAAAATGCTGAATAGAACCAGTGAAGAGCAGGGGTGCCATAGGCACAATCAGAGAACACTTTATAAACATCAGAGGTCCGCGGTTGTTCAACACCCTCCCAGCAAGCATAAGAAATATTGCCGGAACAACCGTGGACATCTTCAAGAGAAAACTGGACTGTTTTCTTCAAGGAGTACCGGCCAGCCGGACTGTGGTGGGTATGTGGGCCTGCAGGCCGCTCCAAGCAACAGCCTGGTGGACCAAACTCTCACAAGTCAAGCCTGGCCTCGGGCCGGTTTGGGGTAATAGAAGAACTCCCAGAACCCTATCAAGAAGTATCAAGCAGGAAGGAAACTGCATATTTAATAGTCTCGAATGGGATTCGAACCCGGGTCCGACGATTGTAAATCCGAACGTTTGTGTGTGTGAGCGCGGGTGTGCGTGAATTAAAGGCTATTCAATAACACATATTTGATTTAATTACGAATACCATTATACATGCCACATTTAATTATGATCATTGAAAAAATGAATATATGGAAATCAAATTCTTTGGATTTCAGGATGAATAATTCACCACTGACGGTCAACACTTGTTGTTTGGTTATTATTACTGCACCCACCGTGGGCTCTCCCACACTGGCCTCACTCCCACACTGGCCCCACTCCCACACTGGCCCCACTCCCACACTGGCCCCACTCCCACACTGGCCTCACTCCCACACTGGCCCCACTCCCACACTGGCCCAACTCCCACACTGGCCCCACTCCCACACTGGCCCAACTCCCACACTGGCCCAACTCCCACACTGGCCCCACTCCCACACTGGCCCAACTCCCACACTGGCCCCACTCCCACACTGGCCCCACTCCCACACTGGCCCCACTCCCACACTGGCCCCACTCCCACACTGGCCCCACTCCCACACTGGCCCCACTCCCACACTGGCCTCACTCCCACACTGGCCCAACTCCCACACTGGCCCAACTCCCACACTGGCCCAACTCCCACACTGGCCCCACTCCCACACTGGCCCAACTCCCACACTGGCCCCACTCCCACACTGGCCCCACTCCACACTGGCCCCACTCCCACACTGGCCCCACTCCCATACTGGCCCCACTCCCACACTGGCCCCACTCCCACACTGGCCCCACTCCCACACTGGCCCCACTCCCACACTGGCCCAACTCCCACACTGGAACTGTGGGCCTAGGCTCACAGTACTCCACGCCCACAGTAGCCACATTCTCCCATTGTTCACTCTCCCGCTCGCTGGCAGCTGCCATTTTGGCATTTTAATTATACATTAGAATGCATTTATATTTTTAAATTAGAATTTAGAATTCATTCTAAATTCTTGTATTCTAAATAAATAATTTAGAATGTAGAGTGTATTTGTCGGTTTGTCTATCCAAGGCCAGACGCTCAAAGCTGCCCCCTCACCTTTGCAGGGAGAATGGTCTGGGGTGGGAGACTGACATAGGCTGGCTGAATTCCAAAATTCCTGAGAGAAGAACATGCCATAATGACATTCTGACCACCCCCCCCCTTTCCCTACGTTGATTTTTAGCACTGGCCTCAGGCTAGGCCTAGCTAAAATTGTGAACATCAAAAATCAAAACAATGATTTTGTCTTATAGTAATATACATTTTTCACTGAAATCGGGAAAATTAACATCAATTTTCTGCCATTCATAGCAGAATATTGCCATGCAAGCGGAAAGTTTGTTCCGCTTTTCAGATATCAAAGGTATCTGATATTAAAGGTTACCCCATGTATGTATGTATGTACGTATGTATGTATGTATGTATGTATGTATGTATGTATGTATGTATGTATGTATGTATGTATGTATGTATGTATGTATGTATGTATGTATATATGTATGTATTGTAATTTCAGTGACCATATATCACTGAAATTTGTTTCAGTGTTCATATCCTGACCACTCCCTACACTGGTCACCACTGTGGCCCGTGTGGGAGTGGTCACACTGACTCTGTGGTCACGTAGTTATGACTCAGTGTAATTATATGCCACCATCTACCTATTCTAGCACCTGCCAAAGGCACAAAGTAATGGCTTTAGACGATCATTTGATAATCACAGGTCGTTATGGTCACTGACCTGTGAAGGGGGGAAGGAATCAGTGAGGTCACCAGAAGAGATCTAATCTTTCCTCGCTTGGTGATTACCATACACATATACATACATACATACATACATACATACATACATACATACATACATACATACATACATACATACATACATACATACATACATACATACGAACAGGGAGAAAGATTTAGGAGTTGATATCACACCAAACCTGTCTCCTGAAGCCCACATAAAAAGAATAACGTCTGCGGCATATGCGAGGCTGGCTAACATCAGAACAGCGTTCAGGAACCTGTGTAAGGAATCATTCAGAATCTTGTACACCACATATGTAAGACCAATCCTGGAGTATGCGGCCCCAGCATGGAGCCCGTACCTTGTCAAGCACAAGACGAAGCTGGAAAAAGTCCAAAGGTATGCCACTAGACTAGTCCCAGACTAAGAGGCATGAGTTACGAGGAAAGGCTGCGGGAAATGCACCTTACGACACTGGAAGACAGAAGAGTAAGGGGAGACATGATCACAACCTACAAAATCCTCAGAGGAATCGACCGGGTAAACAAGGATAAACTATTCAACACTGGTGGGACGCGAACAAGGGGACACAGGTGGAAACTGAGTACGCACATGAGCCACAGAGACGTTAGAAGGAACTTTTTCAGTGTCAGAGTAGTTAACGGATGGAATGCATTAGGCAGTGATGTGGTGGAGGCTGACTCCATACACAGTTTTAAATGTAGATATGATAGAGCCCAATAGGCTCAGGAATCTGTACACCAGTTGATTGACAGTTGAGAGGCGGGACCAAAGAGCCAAAGCTCAACCCCCGCAAGCACAAATAGGTGAGTGCAAATAGGTGAGTACATACATTCATACATAGACACACACACACACACACACACACACACACACACCACACAACACACACACCACACACACACACACACACACACACACACACACACCTGGTCTGAGGCGGGACCAAAGAGCCAAAGCTCAACCCCCGCAAGCACAAATAGGTGAGTACACACACACACACACACACACACACACACACACACACACACGAATTGACAGGGTAGATAAGGATAAACAGTTTAATACTGGTGGTAGGCGAACAAGGGAACACAGGTGTAGACTGAGTACCCAAATGAGCCACATGGACATTAGAAAGAACTTTTTCAGTGTCAGAGTAGTTAACAAGTGGAATGTATTAGGCAGTGATGTAGTGGAGGCTGACTCCATACACAGTTTCAAATGTAGATATGATAAAGCCCATTACGCTCAGGAATCTGTACATCAGTTGATTGACAGTTGAAGGACGGGACCAAAGAACCAGAGCTCAACCCCTGCAAGCACAACTAGGGGAGTACAACTAGGTGAATACACACACACACACCCACATACCCACAAGGAAGAAAGGACAGACACCCTAGCTCTCCCAGGCACCCCTCCGCACCCACACCCACACCCACACCCACACCCACACCCACACCCACACAAGAAGAATGAGAACACACCAGCCAAGACATTCAATCAGTGGCTCCCTAGAATTCATTAGCAGGAGACGCAAGGGAAAAGTAAAGATTAGTTACCGAAGATTTTTTCCCTTTTTGTTTTTCAGACTTTCTCTAAAGGCAACCACCCAGATTTTTGTGTATCTCATTGGGAAGAAGAACATGAGGTAACAGCTGCCGGAGTTGTTTGGGAAATGTGATTATATAATCCCCCCCCTCACCCCCCCCCCTCACCCCCCAAAAAAGGAAGGGTAATTTTGGTTCTGAAACCCATCAATAATAGACGTTAGCCAATACGACCAACACTGGTCGTCAGACACCACCACCACCAACACTGGTCGTCATACACCACCAACACTGGTCGTCAGACACCACCACCACCACCACTGGTCGTCAGACACCACCACCAACACTGGTCGTCAGACAACACCACCACCAACACTGGTCGTCAGACAACACCACCACCAACACTGGTCGTCAGACAACACCACCACCAACACTGGTCGTCAGACACCACCACCACCAACACTGGTCGTCAGACACCACCACCAACACTGGTCGTCAGACACCACCACCAACACTGGTCGTCAGACACCACCACCACCACTGGTCGTCAGACACCACCAACACTGGTCGTCAGACACCACCACAAACACTGGTCGTCAGACACCACCACCACCACTGGTCGTCAGACACCACCACCAACACTGGTCGTCAGACACCACCACCAACACTGGTCGTCAGACACCACCACCACCACTGGTCGTCAGACACCACCACCAACACTGGTCGTCAGACACCACCACCACCACCACTGGTCGTCAGACACCACCACCAACACTGGTCGTCAGACACCACCACCACCACCACTGGTCGTCAGACACCACCACCACCACCACTGGTCGTCAGACACCACCACCAACACTGGTCATCAGACACCACCACCACCACTGGTCGTCAGACACCACCACCAACACTGGTCGTCAGACACCACCAACACCACCACTGGTCGTCAGACACCACCACCACCACTGGTCGTCAGACACCACCACCACTGGTCGTCAGACAACACCACCACCACTGGTCGTCAGACACCACCACCACCACTGGTCGTCAGACACCACCACCAACACTGGTCGTCAGACACCACCACCACCACTGGTCGTCAGACACCACCACCACCACTGGTCGTCAGACACCACCACCAACACTGGTCGTCAGACACCACCACCAACACTGGTCGTCAGACAACACCACCACTGGTCGTCAGACACCACCACCACTGGTCGTCAGACACCACCACCACCACTGGTCGTCAGACACCACCACCACTGGTCGTCAGACAACACCACCACCACTGGTCGTCAGACAACACCACCAACACTGGTCGTCAGACAACACCAACACTGGTCGTCAGACACCACCACCAACACTGGTCGTCAGACAACACCACCAACACTGGTCGTCAGACAACACCACCAACACTGGTCGTCAGACACCACCATCACCACTGGTCGTCAGACACCACCACCAACACTGGTCGTCAGACACCTCCAACACTGGTCGTCAGACAACAACACCAACACTGGTCGTCAGACAACAACACCAACACTGGTCGTCAGACACCACCGCCACCACTGGTCGTCAGACACCACCACCACCACTGGTCGTCAGACACCACCAACACTGGTCGTCAGACACCACAACCAACACTGGTCGTCAGACACCACCACCAACACTGGTCGTCAGACACCACCACCACCACCACCACTGGTCGTCAGACACCACCACCACCACCACCACTGGTCGTCAGACACCACCACCAACACTGGTCGTCAGACACCACCACCAACACTGGTCGTCAGACACCACCAACACTGGTCGTCAGACAACACCACCAACACTGGTCGTCAGACACCACCACCAACACTGGTCGTCAGACACCACCACCACCACTGGTCGTCAGACACCACCACCAACACTGGTCGTCAGACACCACCACCACCACTGGTCGTCAGACAACACCACCAACACTGGTCGTCAGACAACACCACCAACACTGGTCGTCAGACAACAACACCACCAACACTGGTCGTCAGACAACACCACCACCACTGGTCGTCAGACAACACCACCAACACTGGTCGTCAGACAACACCACCAACACTGGTCGTCAGACAACACCACCAACACTGGTCGTCAGACAACACCACCAACACTGGTCGTCAGACAACACCACCAACACTGGTCGTCAGACACCACCACCAACACTGGTCGTCAGACAACACCACCACCACTGGTCGTCAGACAACACCACCAACACTGGTCGTCAGACACCACCACCACCAACACTGGTCGTCAGACACCACCACCAACACTGGTCGTCAGACACCACCACCAACACTGGTCGTCAGACACCACCACCACCACCACTGGTCGTCAGACAACACCACCACCACTGGTCGTCAGACAACACCACCAACACTGGTCGTCAGACAACACCACCAACACTGGTCGTCAGACACCACCACCACCACTGGTCGTCAGACAACACCACCACCACTGGTCGTCAGACACCACCACCACCACTGGTCGTCAGACACCACCACCACCAACACTGGTCGTCAGACACCACCACCAACACTGGTCGTCAGACAACACCACCAACACTGGTCGTCAGACACTACCACCAACACTGGTCGTCAGACACCACCACCACCACCACCACTGGTCGTCAGACACCACCACCACCACCACCACTGGTCGTCAGACACCACCACCACCAACACTGGTCGTCAGACACCACCACCAACACTGGTCGTCAGACAACACCACCAACACTGGTCGTCAGACACTACCACCAACACTGGTCGTCAGACAACACCACCACCACTGGTCGTCAGACACCACCACCAACACTGGTCGTCAGACACCACCACCACCACTGGTCGTCAGACACCACCACCACCACCACCACCACTGGTCGTCAGACACCACCACCACTGGTCGTCAGACTCGGGTACTACAAGCCAAAATGTTCAGATGTCACATCAACACAGTTACTCAACGTTAAAAGATATCATCCACGACTTTGTCTTTAAAAAAACAAAAATAATCACGAAAATCAGTGTTTTCAATGCATCAGTTTATCTGACATACAGATCAAATGAAAAGTTCAATAGGCATATACGATCAATAAGCATATCATACGACCAATAAATTTATCAAACTATCAATAGATATATACGATCAATAATGTTATCAAACTATCAATAAGCATATCATACGACCAATAAGCTTTCAAACAGGATGGACAGGATCATGGACGATTTGGACGATCATGGCTCTCGGGTCCTTTAATCCGGTCCATCCTGTGGTCGTCGAAATTCAATATTGGTTGTTTCTTATCTCCAGCAGGTTTAAGACAGTCGACTTTTGCTGAGTTGCCAGCCATATTGGTGTGTCCTTAAATGAGCGTAACGGACGCTGAAGCTAAGGAAGCAATCCACACTTGTTCCATCTTCCGTAAAGGTATTCCTTATTCCGACTTCTACCAGTTATTCATTCCTCCATCATTCCCGTTGGCAGGATTGTTGGTCTTCTGTTGTTGGTAACAAACTGCGTACGCTTAAGCGTTGTGTGTCCCCATGGCTTTCCTCCTGCCACCGTAACTGGCGGTGGGAAACGGCTCTGGCGAGGTTGCGTATTGGCCATACACGCTTAACTTACGGACACTTAATGGAGCGCCGCCCTAGAGTCAGATTCACGAAGCAGTTACGCAAGCACATACGAGCCTGTACATCTTTTCTCAATCTTTTGTGGCTTTGTTTACAAATATTAAACAGTTAATGAGCTCCGAAGCACCAGAAGGCTGTTTATAACAATAACAACAGTTGATGGCAAGTTTTCATGCTTGTAAACTGTTTAATATTGTAAACAAAGACGTCAAAGATTAAGGAAAGATGTACACGTTCATAAGTACTTGCGTAACTCCTTCGTGAATCTGGCCCCTGCTCCTTATTGTCCAAACTGCATTGTCCCTCTTATTGTCGTGCATATCCTTGTTGAATGTCCTGACTTCCAGGACGTGGTTGTGTCGTGCTTGATGAAAGGGTCTTCCTTTGTACATGCTTCGGTAAAACTCTTCAAGTGTGGCTCAGGTATGTCTAAATTGGGGGTACTCTCGTCTCTTTATACTCTGTCCAGTATCTTTCCTATGGTTTGCGAAACTGGAACGTTTGGTAAATAGGGATTCCTTCCACGTCCAGGGAAGCAATGATTCATTCGTGCTTGGTAGATTTGATTAATTCTAGAAAAACTGCTGATGATTGTAGACCATACTTACTTGGAGTGTATGGGGTTAGTATTTCATTGTTTGTTTGCCATCTGATATTTGGTTGGTATTTGGCTCATTATTGGGCGTAGTGGTTACCTGGTTTAGGTTTCTTAAACATGCCGTAGGCATATCCTAGCCATATCGCCCTGAAGTTTGTGTGAAATGCACCACTGACCTTTCTTGGCGTTGTAGCGGTCATATTTAATGTTACATGTTTAAAAGAAAACCGGCTGCCAATATACACCAATATATATAATATATATATATATATTATAAATATATATATATATATATATATATATATATATGATATATATATCCGTATCCTAGTAGGCCAGAACCGCACTTCTCGGCCTACTATGCAAGGCCCCGATTTGCCTAATAAGCCAAGTTTTCATGAATAAATATTTCTCGACTACCTAACCTACCGACCTAACCTAACCTAACCTAACCTATTTCGGCTACGTTACCTAACCGAACCTATAAAGGTAGGGTTAGGTTAGGGTAGTGTAGGTCCGGTCATATATGTTACATGGAATTTTAAACTCCAATAAAAACATAATGTACCTCATACATAATGAAAATAGATAGCTTTATCATTTCATAAGAAAAAAATTAGAGAAAATATATACAGTCGAACGAGAACTTGGCTTATTAGGCAATCGGGCCTTGCATAGTAGCTGAGGAAGTGCGTTCTGGCTACTAGGTACGACATATATATATAATCTATCATATATATATATATATATATACTATATCTATATATATATATATATATATAGATATATATATGTTCGTACCTATCAGCCAGAACTCACTTTTTGGCCTACTAGCAAGGCCCGATTTGCTATATAAGCAAGTTTTCGTGAAGTAAATTCATATTTTCTTTGTTTTTCTTATGAAATGATAAAGCTGCCGCATTTCTATTATCGAGGTCAATTTTTTTTATGGGGATAAACTTTACGTAGATATATTTGCCGACCCTTAACCAACCCTACCTACCTAACCCTAACCTACCGTTTATAGGTAGTGTTAGAAATATATGTAGGGTAGGTAGTCGCAACGAAAGTTAGGTTATGTTAGGTTAGGTAGGTTAGGTAGTCGAAAAACAATTAATTCATGAAAACTTGGGCCTATTAGGCAAAATCGGGCCTTGCATAGTAGGCGACCAAGTGCGTTCTGGCTACTAGGTAACGACATAGTTATATATATCTATATTATATATGATTATATATATATATATATATATATATATATAAATATAATAAGAGATATATATATATTTACCTAAAAGGGGTACCAACCTCTGGTGCCAATGTGGGGATCCATAACCTCGGAGAAGAAATAAAGAGTACTCAGAGAAGACCTTGTGGATCCTCATTGACACTTTGATATTTTCTTCTCCTACACCCTATTCTTTTGAATCAAGTGTGTATATTTATTCTAAATTTAGTTTGAAACTGTCATTTTCATTTTCAATATATATTATATATATGAAACAATCAATTCTCCAAAATTCATTTGTATTGTAGTCTTTATTTCTAGTATTTCTAGACTAGAAATAAAATGAAGACGAATTGATGTTTCATTTACCGCCACCAGTAAAAGAAACATAAGGAAAATAGAGAAAATTCGTGTTAGAATTATTAATCTTCACTTTTTCGGTCATATTAATAATATATGGCTACAGGAAAGACTGGCTACCAGATATATACCAGATAATATATATAATATATATATAATATATATACTATATATATATATATATCTATATATATATATATTATATCTATTTGTATATATATTATATATATATATTTCTATATATATAATATATATATCTATATATATATATATAATATATATATAATTATACATCTATATATACTTATATCTATATCTATAGCTTATATATCTATATATATAGATATTCTATATTAGATATATATCTATACTATATGTCGTACCTAGTAGCCAGAAACGCACTTCTCAGCCTACTACCCAAGGCCCGATTTGCCTAATAAGCCAGTTTTCATGAATTAATTTTAATTGTTTTTGGACTACCTATCCTACCTAACTTTTTCGGCTACCTAACCTAACTATAAGATAGGTTGGGTTAGGTTAGGTAGGGTTGGTGAGG
>WNGS01160430.1:18488695-18499269 GCA_020271785.1 Procambarus virginalis
TCCCCACTCTTCTAGCATGCACTAGAAATGACTTATTTAATGAACTTATTAGGTTTCAGTATGTATATATTAGTATTTCATGAATAGAGAGAACGAGAGAGAGAGAGGAGAGAGAGAGAGAGAGAGAGAGAGAGAGAGAGAGAGAGGAGAGAGAGAGAGAGGGGGGGGGTGAGGCTGTCAACCTTCAACAGTCTCATGCTAGAAGTGCCATTCTCAAGAACATGACTCCATCAGCGACCATTCACTCCGAGACTGACTCGCATCTGAAACTTGTTCGCTCAACAGGTTGACACACGGAGATCAGGTCAACTGATCACATGAAGGCTCTGGCACACAGCTGGCTACAGGCTCATCATGCTCCTTATATCATTGTTACCTAATGTTGTTAATGAATAAAGTTTATTCCTACTGATGCATATAACAGGCTCATGACATAAATGGGCCTCCAGGAGTAGGTTTCAACTGAGCTGAGGTAGGATAACAGTTTGTGTTTGCAGTTCACTAGGTATGTCATTTAACAAACCTTATGAACCTTAATCTTAGTTAAAAGAAAAAAGAGAAAGAGAGGGAGAGGTGAGAGAAAAAGAGAGAGTGAGAGAGAAAAGGATAGAAGGATAGAAGGAGAGGTGAGAGAAAGAGAAAGAGGGAGGGGGGGGTTATGAATCGATCACGAAAAGTCGAAGGTTAATTAATGCCAATTAAATTTCTGACCAGTGGTTGGATATATCTGCAATTGGCTCTAATTACTAATTCCGTTGGTAATTGGCGATTTAGAGAGGTCAATTAAACTAGTGCTTCATATATATATATATATATATATATATATATATATATATTGTTCGCATATATATATATATATATATATATATGCGAACAAGCCTGAATGGTCCCCAGGACTATATGCGACTGAAAACTCACACCCCAGAAGTGACTCGAACCCATACTGCCAGGAGCAACGCAACTGGTATCTACAGGACGCCTTAATCCGCTTGACCATCACGACCGGACATAAGGAAGTGATAGCCGAAGCTATTTGAACCACTTCCCCGCCGGGACTCGGATGTAATCTTGGGCATAGCATTTTATCAAATCACCTCATTTTTGGGGCAACACGTGAGGAACACAAATGCGAACAAGCCTAAATGGTCCCCAAGACTATATGCGAACAAGCCCATTCAGGCTTGTTCGCATTTGTGTTCCTCCAACGAATAAGAGAAAAAAGAAGATGATTTCAGAATACTCATCGATTTTCCTTATCGATCTCCTAAAATAATAGACCTACAGCAACGATAAGTCGAAAGGGCAAAAATGGATTGTTATACACAGAGAAAGTTCATGTTCCGTGCTGTTGACATTTTAAAAATGGCAGGACAAAGAACGGAACAGTGACTATACAATTAAATTTAATCTGTCCAAAGAGTAAATATGCTATCCAAATATATGCAATCTTAAGCCTAATTTAGTGCATACATGTGCTACACTAGGCTTAGGACAAAATTTAGTTTAGTTTTTGCATTCTTTCAATTGTTATCTACAAAACTAATAGTACAAAACGAGAACTTTCATTTTGTGCAACAGTTCATTTACGTGTGTTCGGCCAACTGTTGCTGTATGATCTTTTTCGGATGAGAGGTTGTTGTTCTTTCATGACACTCCATCTATTTCACTGCCTCCCACTACATCTATTTAATTGCCTCTCCATTATTCCACTGTACACTCAACCTAGCCTCAACACCCCCAACACTGCCTTCCGCCAGTGTTAACATTAGCCTACACTCCCACACCCTCCTTGTGAGAGAAGCCTGGGGGTGAGAAGCCTGGGGGTGAGAAGCCTGGGGGTGAGAAGCCAGAATGAGAAAACATCAACTAATGAGAGACGTAGCTATGTACATAAATGCGGATGGAATGACAAACAAGACAAGAGAACTGTGACAGCAAGACTCCAAACACAAAGCACGCATAACTGTCACCTTCTCTGTATGGACTCATGTGGAACTTTGCTCGCCATCTTCTTAAATAATAATAATTATTAACATATATTATATTATTACAAAAAAAGAAGAAGTAGTAAACTGTTTACTACTTCAGTTACAAGAAGTAGTAAAGTACCAACTGTAGCAGAAGTAACAGTAGCAGCACTGTAAGAAGTAGACATTGTATTATGATAAACAGTTAGTGGTATTAACATCAGGCATGCGGATCCCGGGCCAAGAATCGTCAAACAGTTACGAAACCACTGACGAAACCTCTACATCTTTCCTGCATCATGGCCCTTTTTTAGTTACATATATTAAACAGTTTATCAGCTCCGAAGCGCTACGGTGTTGTTTATATCAATAACAATCTTGGGTTGTGAAGCACGTTATGTGTTTAATAACGTAAACAAAGCCACTATGATTAAGGAAAATGAACAGGTTTCGTAATTGGTTGCGTAAATGTTGGAGGAATCCTGGCCCTGGTCCAAACATATGGGCCTCCACAGGACCTACCTGAACCGAATTTGACGCCGGTCCACGCCTGCTTGATGAAGGTGAGCAGCCTCCTGTAGAGTGAGCGTGGAGGCCGCGACCCGCCGCCGCCCCCGTGGCCGTGGCTGGAGGAGGTAGCGGTGGAGGCTCCAGTACCACGGTACTGGGTTGACCTCCGGCTGCTGGACCTGGTTCCACCTCCACCACCCCCACCACTACCACCCCTCGGAGTCCCGCCCCCGCCACCACCACCCACCATGCCATACATTGTGGCTTTGTGGGGGGAATGAAGTTAGAAAATGGGGGGAAGGGTTGGCGAGAGAGTACAATGGGTGGTGTAGGTTAGTGGTTTGTTTTGGTAGATGTGATGGCGGCGGCAGGTGGAGGAGTCACACTGGTGGTAGACAGATCTTGGTGGTAGTGGTAGCAGTCCTTATAATAGTGGTTAGTGGTTGTTATCGTTGCTGGCAATAGCAGTACTAGTGGCAGATATGGCAGTAGCAGCGGGTGTTTCTTCCCTGGTATTATTATTCAGTGTTCAGCTAGCCATGCACCCGCCTGCTGGACCACAGTGTGCGAGCTACGGCGGTCCTCCACCACCTTGACCCCGTGTACCCCACCACCTTGACCCCGTGTACCCCCACGCTAGGCCTCTCATTAGCGCCTCGCCTACCCACACCTCGCCAACTTCCTCGCCATCACTTGACCAGTCCTCACAAATGTTCTCCTTTTGTTCACTTTATATTTCATGGTCTAAGTTATTTCCTACGGTCTCACGGCAGTAGATATTTTCCTCTGGGTAAACAAGGCTATTTTACACGTATTTTCAATGTTTACATTCACTTACAGGTTGTTTTTCCTCCTCCTTTTTTACGTCTACCATTTACAGTGGTTCACTCTCGCCCATCTTCCGTATCTGTAAAGACAAACATAATTATTGCTATTAGATTATAATTATAATTATTAGAACAGATAATTACAGTGATTGTTATCACAATTTAATATGTTTGAGAAGTAATGTTAACTTATAAGATTTATGACAAATACATTTTCCTTGTATTCAGGTTTATGTTTTACGCTGTATAAATTGATATGGATTATTCTTCTATATGAGAAAAATAAGAAATATTATAAAATAATATAAAATAATATAAATAATATAAAAGATTATATATAATATAAAAGAAAATAATATAAAAGATATAAAAATATATTATAAGATTATTTAAGAAACAATAGAGACAATTATATGAAAAATTATATGGTAATATTTTAGTGGCAGAACCCATGGTGTTTATGATGTAAAGTACCATCCACACGCTGGCTCCAGACTCTACACTGTCATCCACACGCTGGCTCCAGACTCTACACTGTCATCCACACGCTGGCTCCAGACTCTACACTGTCATCCACACGCTGGCTCCAGACTCTACACTGTCATCCACACGCTGGCTCCAGACTCTACACTGTCATCCACACGCTGGCTCCAGACTCTACACTGTCATCCATCAACACACACACGGGCTCCAGACTCTACACTGTCATCCACCAACACACACGGGCTCCAGACTCTACACTGTCATCCACCAACACACACGGGCTCCAGACTCTACACTGTCATCCACCAACACACACGGGCTCCAGACTCTACACTGTCATCCACCAACACACACGGGCTCCAGACTCTACACTGTCATCCACCAACACACACAAGGGCTCTTCAGTGTAAAATCTTCAGTGCAAGATCTTCAGTGTAAGATCTTCAGTGCAAGATCTCCAGTGCAAGATCTCCAGTGCAAGATCTACAGTGCAAGATCTTCAGAGCAAGATCTTCAGAGCAAGATCTTCAGTGTAAGATCTTCAGTGCAAGATATTCAGTGCAAGATCTCCAGTGCAAGATCTTCAGAGCAAGATCTTCAGTGCAAGATCTCCAGTGCAAGATCTACAGTGCAAGATCTACAGTGCAAGATCTACAGTGCAAGATCTTCAGTGTAAGATCTTCAGTGCGGGATCTTCAGTGCAAGATCTCAGTGCAAGATCAAGATCTACAGTGCAAGATCAAGATCTACAGTGCAAGATCAAGATCTACAGTGCAAGATATTCAGTGCAGATCTTCAGAGCAAGACCTTCAGAGCAAGATCTTCAGTGCAAGATCAAGATCTACATTGCAAGATCTACAGTGCAAGATATTCAGTGCAAGATCTTCAGAGCAAGATCTTCAGTGCAAGAGTTAGTGATCATGGTGATAACTTGAAAGGGAAGATAGTTGAGATTAATAATAGGCTATGGACGAGGGTCAGTAGCCGAGGATGGGGCCCAGGAGCTGAGGGCCCCCTGGCTCCCCTACACTCTCATCCACCGACACACGCGGTTCGGTCACATATCTATGTTTGTTTTAACTAAAATAACAAAAAAATTAACTCATACATAATGAAATGGATAACTTTATCATTTCATAAGAAAAAAATAGAAAAATATATAAATTCAGGAAAACTTGGCTTATTAGGCAAATCGGGCCTTGCATAGTAGGCCGAGTACTGCGTTCTGGCTACTAGGTACAACTTAATATATATATATATATATATATATATATATATATATATATATATATATATATATATATATATATATATATATATATATATATATATATATATAATATATATATATATATATATATATATATAATAGAGGCGAGTTCACACGACCCACAAATACTTCGTTATTAATGGAATTTATTAACTCGATTTCCAATGTAATTAACTAGTAAATAACTCAAATTTAACAGGCAATAATTAGCAGGTGTTGGAGTCGAATTAATCGAGTGCTGTGTCTGTCTGTCTGTGTCTCTCCCTCCCTCTCCCTCTCCCTCTCCCTCTCTCCCTCGTCCTCAGTTACCTCACCTACCCTCACCACTGTTACCCTCAGCCTCCTTCACTGCCCATTTAGCAGTGATACCTGAGACTCTCCTCCCGCCCCTCTTACACGTCCCTGTGCGCTCTTTTTACCTGCGTCACCTGAGATTCTCCCCTCACTCTCTTAAGACTCCACCTTCCCTTCCCCCTCTCTTTTTAATACACCCTCTTCCCGCCTCACATACCCTATCCCCCCTTCCTTTGATCCCTCTCCCACAATTCCTCTCATATCCCCCTTCCGTTGTTTCTCCCGTCTTGTATCCCCTCTTCTGTCTGGTGACTTGCTGGTTGGATATCCATATAACCATCTATATATATATATATATATATATATATATATATATATATATATATATATATATATATATATATATATATATATATATATATATATATATATATTTCACTCTCTCTCTCTTTTCTGGTGGTACTAAAATTCTGGTATCCGGCCCCAAGTAAGTAGTGGCTTTCAAGGAGTGAGCTCGGTAACGCAAGTAAAACAAAAGGGGGGGTTGTATTGAACACTACACTTCATAAAATGTCGATATATTTACATATGATAACCTTTTCCATTACCTCGTAAATAATCCTAACAAAAGTATTAGTACACCCAATATGTACAAAAGTGTCTCATGGAACACTTAGTGCTCTTCGATGCTGGCGATGCAGTCTTGTAAGCTACCGTGTTTCCTCATCCGTAGTACCGTCCTCAGCAGGTACCGGGAAGCAACAATGAGTCTGCCCTGGCCACGGGCCAGCCAAACCACCGTCTCTCTAAGTGCTTCCTCGTGAAGGCCCACAATCACAGTCCAGCCTGGTGCTGGCAGATACCTTCAGCCTCGCGCTGTTGGGCTACTTCACGTGCAAATACTAGGGTAGCGAGCCCTAGGCAGGAGCTTCGTGCAACTCGCTGGTTACTCTCCTCTTCAGCACCTTAGTCAGTCGTCTCTTCTACCAGCCAGCTCCGGGTACGGCGAATCCCGTCACTGCTACTCCACAGGCAGACAGTAGAACACTTCACAGTTTTCTTCCGGCGGCGGCTCACTGCTTCCGTAAAGCAGACTGGTGTAGAGACCTTGGCTACCCTGGGTAGACTGACTGTCCTCTATCACAGCAGCCCTACGTCGACTCTGTGGATACAGACACCTCATCAGTACACTGGGACACTAGGAAATAACACTTACTTCATCTGACATAGACATACAACTCCTCCTTCAATAGATGGCGCTGATTGTCTAAGCGCCACCTCACTAGAGGTCAGCACCAGCTACTTCTTGAGCTAACTAGGATAGGAATCTAGTTCCTCTTGCTGGTATCTTCCTGCCACCACTAGATGGCGTCGTCCATTTTACATACGATTCTGGGGCAGTACGGGTCCGGACTCGTAGATGGCGCTGAAGCTGCCACCCTACCCCCTGACAAGGGTGACGAGTCAGCAACCACAGGTGGTTGCAACCACCACAACCACCACCACAACAACCACAACCACCACCACCATCACCATCACCACCACCACCACCACCACCACCACCACCATCATCACCACTACCACCACCACCACAATCAAAGAATGTAAATTAAATTATCATACCAAACTCGGGGCTGGGAGAGAGCTCTCCGCCAATTAGAGAATCCCACACAAATGTTTCAGACTAAACAAAAAACAACAACAATGTTTGCTACAAACCATTTCATAATATTAACCCCTAAAACAATAGGCTTATTTCAAATAAATTAATATCTCACTATCAAATAAAGAACAATATTTTTATTCCCTTGTAGCTGTAAACAGAATATAATTAAAATCTGACAAAATATCTTCTTTATTTTTCATAAAGGAAGTGAAAATAATACATACAAATTTGAATTTTTTATTTTGACCTCAGATGAAATTCAAAGGCGGTCGCCATGAAATAGCGGTCTGGGAGAACGGAGAAAATGTTGGATGGAAGAGGGGAAGAAGGGGAAATGGAAAGGGAGCGATATGAACGGAAATGGGAGGGTAATGAATAGAAAGGAGCAGGAGAAGGAAGAAGATAGACAATATTATGGGGGAGGAGAAAGTAGTTGGAGAAAAAAGAGGTTGAAAGGTGGAATTTGGGTGAAGTTGTGATGATATCGCGTGTGTGTGTCTGGAGAGAGAGACATGACACATACCCCATCACCAGAGGTACACATGACACATACCCCATCACCAGAGGTACACATGACACATACCCCATCACCAGAGACACACATGACAGGAAAGAGAAGGATGGGCAGAATGCATTTTCTTGGAATGTCAGAAAGCCTTTGACACAGTACCTCACAAAAGGCTGTTCCAAAGTTGGAGCAACAGGCAGGAGTAAAAGGTAAGGTGCTCCAGTGGATTAGGGAGTATCTAAGCAATAGGAAACAGCGAGTAACGGTGAAGGGGAGGACATCAGAGTGGCGAGATGTCACCAGCTGAGTCCCACAGGGCTCTGTACTCGGACCCATCCTGTGTCTAGTATATGTAAACGACCTTCCAGAGGGTATAGACTCATTACTCTCAATGTTTGCTGGTGATGCAAAAATTATGAGAAGAATCAAAACAGATGAAGATAGACAGAGACTACAGGACGACCTGGACAAACTGGAGGAATGGTCTAGAAAATGGCTGTTAAAGTTCAACTCAGGAAAGTGTAAAGTAATGAAATTAGGCGAAGGGAGCAGAAGGCTGAACACAAGGTACCATCTGGGAGGTGAAACCCTACAAGAGTCAAATAGAGAGAAAGATCTGGGGGTTGATATCACACCGAACCTGTCCCCAGAGGCCCACATCAAAAGGATATCATCAGTGGCATATGCGTTCAAGGAATCGTTCAGGACCCTGTATACCACTTATGTAAGACCAATCCTGGAGTATGCAGCTCCAGCCTGGAGTCGATACCTAGTTAAACACAAGACGAAGTTAGAGAAGATTCAGAGGTATGCCATCAGACTGCTCCCGGAACTGAGAGGAATGAGTTATGAGGAAAGGCTAAGGGAGCTGAACCTCAACCCTGGAAAACAGAAGAGTAAGGGGAGACATGATAACCACCTACAAAATTTTCAGGGGAATTGACAGGGTAGACAAAGACAAATTCTTCAGCACGGGAGGGACACGAACAAGGGACACAGGTGGAAACTTAGTACCCAGATGAGCCACAGAGACGTTAGAAAGAATTTTTTCAGTGTCAGAGTAGTTAATAAATGGAATGCATTAAGTAGTGTTATGGTTGTTATGAACAATAGTGGGCTTGCTATGGGGAACTTGGTACTATTAAGGGGTAAGGGTAAGACTAGAGGTATCAAGATATGGGAGAACAAAAGGCCCGGCCCCCAAAGTAAAATATCCACAATAATAATTGCTTGCTACTAAACCTGGTTAGTCTAGGAAATGATTATTGTACTCCCACATAGGAATAAGGGATACTCTGTTCAACCTTACTTATTTATTAACCCCTTAACACCCCCCATACACAATCTCACCAATAACAATTTAATACTAACTTTACCACCCAATCTTACGTTAAAAGCCTTGGTCCACCTAGGCAGGATACAAGGTTTTACACTGAAAGCAAGCTAGGGTAAAGCTCTACTATAACACACTAGAGACAGCCTAGGGTAGGGGAACCACGTGGTACACTGGGACCCCTGTTAGCATAACAGGTAATAAAAAACCTTAAAATACTTACTACACCCCAGGTATACTACTCTACACATATAACGATAGGTATGCCACAATATAACCACACAAAATAGCAAAGAAAACTTAACCAGACGAAGATACAGAAAAATAAATAAGAGGAGGGAGAGGCACTTCCTTCCACCACAACCAGTCAGCCGAGAAGAGCGTCTCCCGTCTCCGAAAGCTATGCTGCCAGCAGACTGTTCAACTAATCATACTGGTGCCCGATACTAAATTTACTCAGGTTTACTTTACAAATGATTAGACAGTATTAGTAAACATAGTTGGTGCCTATTTTATTATTTAATAAACAACCCCAAGCTCAATCTTTAAATACTCTTTGAGAAACAAGAATAGTCTTACGACTGGCAGGGAAGATACAAACAACTAACTCTCTCTATGCGTGCCCTGCCATATTCTCGATAATAAGCTCAATTTTGACCTCTGGTTTCCCTCTAAAGAACCCAGAGTCGTAACACTCCTCCCCCCTTCAGAAAAAAAAAAAATGTGACTACTAGAATAGTAGTCATATTTTTTTGTAAGAGTATACAGAATAAAATGGACATCCATGACATAATAGAAAATCAACCAAACAACAATTTCTGTCAAAAAAAAATTACAAGGGAATCCTCTGAAAGAAAAAACATACACAAAACAAAAAAACAAAAGGAAGTAAATAAATTGGACACGGGATATTTAATGTCACAGGAGAACCTAAAAAAAAATAACTAAAGCATGACATTTGGTATGGCTTCCTGCGGCTCAGATGAATGTTACTCAGGCAAGCGGGACAGAGCGTCGGCTATCACGTTGAGCCGGCCCGGTAGGTGGATAATAGATAGATTAAAGTCCTGTAGGTACAATGCCCACCTGAGGATGCGTTTATTTTTCTGCTACATCTGATTCATGAAAACTAATGGGTTATGGTCCGTGTACACTTCTACTATATTACCTGTGAGGTACACTTCGAACTTTTTGCAAGTTAGCACTAGCGCCAACGCCTCTTTTTCTATCACTGAATAATTGCGCTGTGCCTTGTCAAATTTCACAGAGTAATAATATACTGGGTGTTCCACTTTATCATCCCCAGTTTGCAACAACACTGCACCAGCACCCGAGTCAGACGCGTCAACTTGAATTTTAAACGGACGGTCGAACCTTGGACTAGCAAGCACTGGGGCAGAAGCTAAGATCAATTTCAAGTTTTTAAATGCCTCTGCACAGTCCGATGACCACTTAAATTTAACGGCCTTCCGCAACAAATCTGTGAGAGGAGTGGCCACACTGGAAAAGTTCTGACAAAAGCGTCGGTAGTACGCACACATACCGATAAATCGTTGAATGTCCTTTTTAGACCTGAGCACTGGATAGTCCAGAATAGCACTAATTTTGTCTTGTCGAGGTAACACTTTTCCTTGGCCCACTTCATAACCGAGGTACGTCACTGTGCCTTGGCCAAAATGACACTTTTTAGCATTTAAGGTTAGATTTGCGTGTTTA
>WNGS01160430.1:18566493-18584809 GCA_020271785.1 Procambarus virginalis
ACCGAAAGTAATATTTAACACGCATGCGGGGCCTGCATGCGTGTTAAATGCGTGCATGCGAGGCATCTGTATGCGTGTTAAATGTGTGCATGCTGATGGTGCCTGCATGTGTGTTAAGTGCGGGCATGCGTGGCACCTGCGTGTTAAATCGCCCCCGCTTGCTGCAAGTGGTTCACAGAGCTGTATAAGACTTCTGAATACAGTCTTAATTTGATATTAGGAACCATTGTCAAGGTCTGGAACCCGTTCGCCCCAGACGTCTGGTCCTCAGTGAAGCTTGTCCTCAGAATGAAGCCATGTGAATAATTCTTGGTGCCCCAAGATGCACAAGAATCTTCAACATAAGGGAAAAACTGAAGCTTCCAACCATACTAGGGAGAATCTTGCAAGTTACCACGACCTTTTGCCTTAAAGTCATGAGAGACCCTTCATCTCCTGCATTTTTCATAGACAAATTATTCAGTGTTGTTAACACCCTATTGACTGGTGCCAACATACAGACTCACTCATTTTATGATAAATGGCTGAGCAAAAATACTTACAATCTCATCAAACTCAATATTCCTTTTATTAAGTGCAATCTACCTGTCTCCGATATTCCTCTTTATCTGTACCCCACCATTCAAGTAGGGTACAGATAAAGTACACACCCGTCATCAAGAAAGGTAATGAGAATCTTGCTCTTCCACTTGGGCTGGACGGTAGAGCGACGGTCTCGCTTCATGCAGGTTGGCGTTCAATCCCCGACCGTCCAAGTGGTTCAGCACCATTCCTTCCCCCCTTCCCATCCCAAATCCTTATCCTGACCCCTTCCAAGTCCTACATAGTCGTAATGACTTGGCGCTTTCCCCCTGATAGTTCCCTTCCCATGCTCTTCTCAAAGCTGTCACACTTGAAACAATTACCTCCTTCATCGAAAATTTAAAATCTCACGAGCACTGTGTCTACACCGACGGCTCAGTCCAATGTTCTACTGGACGGACAGCAGCAGAACGTATGTTTTATAGAAATAATATTTGCACATAGACTGCCAGTGTTAGGTTAAACAACGGGCTGACCTCCACACAAGCAGAACTAACGCCACTACTTCCATCTAGCAGAACATTAAAAAACATAGGAGGAAGAATAATATTTTGTGATTCAAAGTCTGCTCTTCAAGCAATCGAAAACTTCTCCTGGAAGAACGACAACAAGAACCTCATAACACCAATTATAAATAACCTAATCGTTGCACATGTGCATTACATTACACATGCACATGCACATTACTCAGCAACGCATGTGCGTTGCTGAGCCACAGCAACCTTCCCTGTCCCCCCAGTCCTCCCCACCATTCCCCTCACCCGTCTCCTCGGCCTCCCCACCATTCTCTATTCCCCCATCCCCTCGTCCTCCCCACCATTCCCCACTCCCTCGTCCGATGCCTTCCCAAATGGTCTGATGTTCCCATCAAAAAATTGGGAACATCAAGTGATCTGATGTTCCCATCACTGATATATAAGAAAAACTGTTAAAAAATTAAATGAAAATATGAAAAAAATATAAAAATAAACTACTCACGAAATGAACGGTATGGTAAATAAAACAGCTCAACTCCAACGCAATTCACACAAAATAATTAAATCAACATGAAAATAAATCAAAATCTATGAAAATTCAATTTATCAATGTAATCAGAAACACTGAAATGGAGTTGTAACATCAAAGTATAACATGTGTGTTGCTCCTACATACAACAGATGGCGCTGTTTTTCAAGAAAAGCATAGTTTTACCTGTCACAGGTGTGGCATCTATACTTATACTTACGAAATGAACGGTATGGTAAACAACACAGCTCAATTCCAACACAATGTCACACAAAATAATTCACTAAATAATAAAATAAATCTAAATCTATGAAAATAAAATTTATCAATGCAATCGGAAACATTGAAATGGAATTCGTGACATATTTATTATAGCGTGCATGTTGCCATTATGTGCAACAGATGGCGCTGTTTTTCAAAAACGCATGTTTTTACCTGTCACAGGTGAGGCATCTATATAGTAGGTATATAAAAAGACGCGCCTATTCCAATGCAACGTTGTGTCAAAATTTCAAAGCAATTGGTAAAGTGGTTTCGAAGATTTCCCTCACATGAAAAACACAGTTTGTCAGAAAAAGCATGTTTTTTTTTACCGTCACAGACATAACATCTGCTCGGATGGGAATGGAACGTTGTGTGAAAATTTGAAAGCAATCGGTGAAGAAATTTCGGAGATTACCGATTTTGAACAAACGAACATTTTCACTTTTATTTATATAGATTGTACATATTTAGGCACTGGTTAGGTTAGGTTAGGTGTTTAGTTTCTGTTAGCGATTATTTGTATTTGTAGTACGTGGGTGAAGCATTTCCAACCTGTTCTCGACTCAAGTCCATTACATCCAGCGGTCAACCCCACAGACGAATTCATAAATTTTAACATGCTGTTCATTCCAAACAAGATTTTTCTCAAATATAAATTAATATTATACTATATTATTGTACATATATAGGCATAGGTTCGGTTAGATTAGATTAGGTATATAAGTTCTGTCGAGAATTATTTGTATTTGTAGTACGTGGGTGAAGCATGTACTGCGTAGTGGTTCGAAAAAAATGTCAGTGAAGCACTTGTTCCGGAATTGTTCGAATGAAATCAGTTGTGAGTCGTGTGTAAACCGTTTTTCATTCATAAACAGGGGGTTTGGCTGGTGGATGGAATCACTTTTGGGTTTGGAGGACGGGCTGGTTATTGTTGACAACTTCGGTGTGCCCTCCCATGCAAAGATCCAAGCTTGTTAATCCAGCCGTCAAACCCATCCCATCCTCCAAACAAAGACCCAAAAGTGATTCCATGCACACGCCAACCCCAGCTGTTTGTGAATGAAAAACGGTTTACACACGACTCACAACTGATTTCCTTCGAACAATTCCGGAACAAGTGCATCACTGACGAATTTTTCTCGAACCACTACGCAGTTAATGCTTCACCCACGTACTACAAATACAAATAATTCTCAACAGAACTTAAACACCTAGCCTAACCTACGTCCAGTTATACATAAAATTTTATGTAGAGTAATATTATTATATATATAAGAACAAACCAATTTTAATACACAGCACGATAAAATTGATGAATGCGTCTGGGGAGGACTGCCGCTGCTTTAACCAGCCTTGTGTGAGGACGGGTTGGGGAGGAATGGCCGCTGCTTTAACCAGCCTAGTGTGAGGACGGGTTGTTTGATTAGCGTGGGGTGTGCCCTCGGCAGCTCCCACTATTCCATACTTTGCTACAATACTGTAGAGTATTAAGGTGCATATACAACATATTTAAAATATAGTGTGTGTATGATGGCCTTTTTAGCAAAAGGTCAATAAATATATATGTATAGTGTGTGTATGAAATGTCATTTATATTCGCGAACAATCCTACTTCAAGATATACGGTATATACCGGCAGTGAAACGTATTTTTTAAGGGAACCTGCATTTATATACATGAATCATACTTTTAATTGCATGAAACATGCATCACTTGTGTGCCTTTAATGGCCTTTACATTAATCTGAAACGTTATTTATTGAAACAAATACCTGCAATGAAGCATATATTTAAATCCCATTGATTTAAGTGCATAAACCATCGATTAAAGATAGAATATATACTTTTAAGTGCTTGCACCATATTCCTGAAATACAGTGGGCTTTTAAGAAACTTTATATTTAAATGAATCATTAGTTCAGGAAATACACTTTAGGTGATCATTACGAAACCAAAGTCTTATAATACCGCGTCGAATCCTGAGTATAGTGAATAATTCTAGTAAACAATACCAGTATTGTGATGAATGCTCACATATGCTCGTAAAATATATTTGGCATGCCAGCGACATTTCTTTGCTAGTGGAAATATATGTGATTGTTAACGTTGTTTGTTCGCCCTAAACCAACGGGCACTAAATTGTATTCCATAGTGGAAATTTATTGTTTTACTTTGAAATTGGAATTAAATTTAAATAAAGGTATATTTATTTTTAAATAAGGTAAATTATTGAGGTATAAATACACAAATGAACGAGGTACCTCAAGAAGTTCTCACCCGCTCAATATAGGTTTACATAATAGCGAGTAAACTAACTTTCTGAACTGTGCACATCTGTAGTAAGAATCTCTCACATGCCTCTCCTCCGTCATGTCAAAAATCCCCATAGACACAGCTCCAGTGTAGGCTTTGATGACTGGTCGACCGGTGCGCAACCCGTCCTCGACTCAAGTCCATTACATTCAGCGGTCGACCCCACAGACGCATTCATAAATTTTTACATATTGTTCATTCAAAACGGGAATTTTCTCAAATATAAATTAATATTATAATATATTGGCATATTGTGTATATATAGGCATAGGTTAGGTTAGGTGTTTAGGTTCTGTTGGCGATTATTTGTATTTGTAGTACGTGGGTGAAGCATTTATAGCGTTGTGATTCGAACAAAATTCGTCAGTGAAGCACTTGTTCCGGAAGTGTTCGAACGTCAGCAGTTGTGAGTCGTGTGTAAACCGCTTTTCATTCATAAACAGTGGGTTTGGCGGGTGCATGGAATCACTTTTGGATCTTTGTTTGGAGGACGGGCTGCGGTGCGAGTGAGGCCCACTGGAAGAGTGGTGGTGAGGGTGTGAAGATGGTGGACGCCACTGGGGAAGTGACCCCAACTGAGGAACAGCAGTTAAGCATGAGGGCTGTTACCAGGGCAGAAGCTATCTTCGTAGGAGTGGTTCTCGCAGAACTGAAGAGACAAACTGTTCGCTACTGATACATGCAGTGCACAGTGTAGTGAGTAAAGAAGTGAATAGTGTAAGAATTAAGAACTAACATGTGTGTGGGGGAACAGACAGGTGTGCTTCCTCAAGCGGACCTCTGACACACTGACGCATCGTGACGGGTTGGCGAGAAGGGAGCCCCTTTGAAATTCCTCGCCGGCGGAAGCGTTTTCCCTCGTCTGGTTATACCCAGAGGCGATTGGCTGAGCCATCGTGCACGGCCGCTCCCGGGGGCACCTCGTTGCTCCATTAGTAGGACCTCGGGCCCCTGGGACCCGCCCGACTGTAAGTAATTCGCCATCAACCCAGCCATCAAGACCACGAGACGCCAGACTCACGGTAAGCTCTATTTCTTACTCTCTTACTTACTTAAGCTCTTCTCTATTTCTTACAACCTCGTGGAGGCGCCGCCGTTACCTGACGTATGATCCAACGCCTCTACACTTTTCTTTACGGACTCCTTGATAAAGGATGCCACGAAAACAGTGAAGCTGCCAGATTTATGCATGGAGGAGCAGAGCCTAGAGTGGGATTGGAGGGGTGTCTAAGGTAGCGGACTTTGCAGAATATTAACTTAGGACGCAGTTGTCTCTGCATCTGTGCGGGGGAAGCGAACCCCAGTGATACGTAATCAGGTTGCATGGTTTCAGTAGCATTAATTCTGTAAAAAAAAAAATGCGTGAATACTAAGGCAACGGCGAGAGTTTCACTGAATTGTCGACTTGGGAAGAACTTGCAATACTTCATTTTTCTTAGAGAGGGAGGTGTGACCTTCAACTGTCTGTTCGGAGTATGGCAAGACGCTCGAGTCTAGCCATATGAAGCTTTCCAGGATGACACATGGGACTAGGGGAGTGTCATAGGCCAGTCGAGGTCGGCCTCAGTGCCAACTTTTAAGAAATATAGGTCTATAGTAAACCTCCTGAGTTTTTCAATAAATCTGAATCGAGGAATTAATTTCCGTAGAGTACCTACTTGCTCGCACACTTGACTCGTAAAGGATAAACACGAACTAATCGGGTTACCTGAAGATTTGGGTTTCTGGAATTTGAATTCAATTTTCTAAGCTGGGAAAAGGGTTTCTAAGGGTAGGAGAGAGGGAGAGAGGGGTGTTAGGGAAGAGGGAAGGAGAGAAGGGAGGAGAAGGCAGAAAAGTGGAAAGGTGGAAAGTGAAAGAGTGAAGAGGAGATTGGGAAAGAGAAGGAAAAGGGGTGAGAAAGGGAAGAATTGGTGTGATAGATAGAAATGGGGAGAAAAATTATGTGGGTTGGAGAAGAAGGGAGTGGAGAGGAGAGGAAAGGGAAAGAGAGGGGGAAATAGGGAGAGAGGTGAGGGAAAGAAGAGAACAAAGATGGGAGAAGGAGGGAGGAGAGAGACCCGGGTACAGCCGGGTAGGCACGTGTTGGGGATGGTTGGNATTTTGCTCTGGCTCTTTCGGCCAGCCTCTCAAGTGTCAATCATTTTTTTTCACACACACACACACACATCCCCAGGAAGCAGCTCTCTAACTCCCAGGTACCTATTTACTGCTAGGTAAACAGGAGCATCATTATGAAAGAAACACTGCCCATTTGTTTCCGCCTCCGCCGGGAAACGAACGTGAGCCATTAGGACTACAACCTCCCCCAAGCGCTTTCCATTCAGCCACGAGACCCCTGTGTTTGTGTGTGTGTGTGTGTGTGTGTGTGTGTGTGTGTGTGTGTGTGTGTGTGTGTGTGTGTGTGTGTGTGTGTGTGTGTGTGTTCGCATGCGTGTTAACACACACACACAAAAAATAATACAGAGTGCTTGATCTACACGACCTAGCAAACAAATAAAAATATAAAACCGTGTAATATAACACTGATTCAGATATATAATAAATAACAATATATTCAGAACACTGTAAAACAAATACTAAACGGTGGGCACTCCGCGCCTCGAGAAGATAACCATCAACAAGTGTAAACTCCCAAGAATCACAGAATTTAGAGTTTATTCCCCAGAATAAATATAGCCTGTCAGGGATACTTTCCAACTTGGCAAGCCTGGGCTTAAGAATCTTCGTGTGGACAGTTGGAGTTATTTTCCACCGATATATTTCCCAGCGATATATTCCCACCGATATATTTTAGAGCCACACATCAACAACGTTGAAGAGTATTTCTCTTCACAAAAAAAAAAACTGATGTATAATTCCTATTCTTCACTGCGAAATAAACAATATACACAATTAACTTGCCCAAACTCCGTCGTGTTGTGAAATACTCTAGAGCAGCAGACTGTTGTTAACCCAACCACACACTAGAAAATGAAGGGACGACGACGTTTCGGACCGTCCTGGACCATTCTCAAGTCGATTGTGAGAATGTAACAATCGACTTGAGAATGGTCCAGGACGGACCGACACGTCGTCGTCCCATCACTTTCTTGTGTGTGGTGGGTCAACATATTTGAGCCACGTTATTGTGACTCCTCGTTAGCAGACTGTTGTGAGTGTATTGTGTATAACATACACCATGACAATGGCATGAGGTACACTCCATATACAGGTGTTTTGTGAGTGCCCAGGATACACTCACGCAAAAGACCATAATAAATATAATGCACTCAACGGACAGAGCTCCTTAGTGAATGATACATTATACACATATCTTAAGCAGACCAGCTAAGTGAATGTGATATAATACACCTCATAATTATTCCACCCTATAAAGTACGAGGTCAAACACAACCCCCTAAAGCAGCCCATCTGAGTTTATAAGATACAACACACTCCAGGATCCGCCTTCACGCCCACACACCGCCAGTACCTCGCTAAGTGTCATCAAGGCTATTGTGATCATTTCAGGTTATGCAAATTGTACATAATTTGCATGTGCCTGTAGTCGGCGTGGCGGTGTTTATGGTCTGGCTTTACAGTAAACTTATTATCTAACTATCACTGTAATAGCTAATACCTCTTCCCTCGATTTATAATTACACAAACACACACACACACACACACACACACACACACACACACACACACACACACACACACACACACACACACACACACACCAAAACTAGAAGACAGAAGAAAAATTGGTGATATGATCACTACATACAAAATAGTAACAGGAATTGATAAAATCGATAGGGAGATTTCCTGAGACCTGGAACTTTAAGAACAAGAGGTCATAGATTTAAACTAGCTAAACACAGATGCCGAAGAAATATAAGAAAATTCACTTTCGCAAACAGAGTGGTAGACGGTTGGAATAAGTTGGGGGAGAGGTGGTGGAGGCCAAGACCGTCAGTTGTTTCAAAGCGTTATATGACAAAGAGGGCTGGGAAGACGGGACACCACGAGCGTAGCTTTCATCCTGTAACTACACTTAGGTAATTACACACACACACACACACTCACAGGAGGAGGACCAAGAGTAGTACCAGTAGTGATACTACTACTGCTACTACTTGGTAGATACTCACTACCAAACGACAGAAGACAGTCGAAGGCAAGAGTATGACAGAAACAACATGGCAGTTAACACTATAATTGAGAGAGCAGCCGCTGCTGCCTGTAGACATCGATCCCATCTGCTCATAATTGGGGACCTTAATCACGGAAGGATAGACTGGGAAAACAAGGAATCGCATGGAGGCAAGGAAACATAGGAGAGCTAAACTGTTCGAAGTGGCGACAAGAAAATTTTCATGTCAGCATGTCAGAGGACCCGCAAGAATGAGAGGCAATGATGAACCAGCGAGACTCGAACTAATCTTCACTCTGAACGACTCCGACATAAGGGAAATCGGTTTCGAAGCTCCCGTTTGAATGAATGATCGCAGTGTGTTATTTTAGAGTACCAGGTCAAAGTAGGGTTAAGCCACTCAAGGAAGGGTTTAGGAAACAAAAGGCCGGCATTCCGGAAGAGAACTATGAGGGAGGAAGGAAAATGAGTAGATAAGGAAATTTATAACAGATATAGCTTGGGAAACAAAGCTCAGAGGAAAGACGGCCCAAGACATGATGGACTACATTACGTAGAAAAGGAGGCAGCAAACAAGTTCGTCCCAGTCCAAAAGGAAAAAGGTGAGATGCAGACGAGAAACCCATGGTTTAATCAGAGATGTAAGCTAGCAAAGCAACTAAGTACAAGGGCGTGGAGAAACTATTGAAATAACAGGACACTAGAGAGCATAGAAGGATACCAGAGTGCCAGGAATGAATACGTCAGAGTGTGAAAAGAGGCAGAAAAGCAATTCGAAAACGACATCGCAAGCAAGGCAAAGACTCAACCTAAATTACTACACAGCCACATCAGGAGAAAATCAACAGTGAAGGAACAGGTAATGAAGTTGAGGATAGGGGCAGACAGATTCACTATAAACGACAAGGAAGAGTGTGAAGAACTCAATAAGAAATTTCAGGTCTTCACAGTAGAACCAGGAGAAGTTCCAGAGATATGAGAGGGAATATCTAACCAAACACCACTAGAAGAGTTTGTGATTACCAGTGGGAAGATGAGGAAGCATCTGCTAGATCTGGCTATGACATAGGCTATAGTCCAGAATGGAATCTCACCATGGATACAAAAGGAAGGAGCAGAAGGTCTGTGCCAGCCACTCGCCATGGTGTACAACAAATCACTGATAACAGGTGAACTGCCTAAAATTTGGAAGACGGCCAATGTAATCCCAATATACAAGAAGGGTGATGGGCAGGACGCACTGAACTACAGGCCAGTGTCCCTAACTTGCAAACCATGCAAGATGATGAAGACTGTGCTAAAAAATACTAGTGTAACATCTGGAGCAAAAGAACTTTGTAACAAACCATCAGCATGGGTTGTTACAAAGCATGGATGGGAAATCATGCCTCACAGGATTAACTGAATTCTATGACCAGGCAGCACAAATCAGGCAAGACAGAGAGGGGTGGGAAGGCAGCATATTCTTGGATTATCAGAAAGCCTTTGACACAGTACCACACAAACTGGAGATGCAGGCAGGAGTGAAAGAGAAGGAGCTCCACTGGATAAGGGAGTACCTAAGCAACAGCAAGACAGCAAGACACAAGAGCTCGGGGAGACCTGAACACGATATACAAAATTTTCAGGGGAATTGGCAGGGTAGACAAGGATGGATTATTTAACACGGGAGGTAAACGCACAAGGGGACACAGGTGGAAGCTGAGTACCCAAATGAGCCACAGAGACATTAGAACGAATTTTTTCTGTGTCAGAGTAGTTAGTAAATGGAATGCACTAGGAAATGATGTTCAGAAGTGATGGAAGTGATGCACTAGGAAGTGACTATGAAGTACAAGTTATATGTAACGAATGAACTCTTCCTCGTGAAGGCTTGTAACCTTAGAAAGCATGGTGCACCAAACACCTCAGCATACCCAGTACGCTTACCGGCTGGGCCAGAAACCGACTTAGAAATATTGTGTGAAAAAGTGGCATTTCCTTTCACCAAGTAATCAGGGAGAGTTAGGGAGATCAGACGACAAGTCTATTCAGAACGAAGCTTTTTCGCTTTACGTCTGTCACCGGAAGACATGTTAAGGATATTTTCTAATACATATTTTATTAAGCTATCGTTTTCATCTATTTTGGGATTGTTGAGGGGTGAGAGGCGGGATAATCTGGGCAGGGACGGGTGTGTGGTTAAACACATCTTTACTATTTTGTCCTAAATCGTCTCGTCCGTCTTTTTCAGGACAGTGATTTCCTTACCAGGGTCATGACTGGTAATGTTTCAAATGTCGTCTTCAGTGGCATTAGGTCACATGTATCGTCACCAACAGTAATCACGTCACATGTATATCGTCACCAGCAGTAATCACGTCACATGTATATCGTCACCAACAGTAATCACGTCACATGTATCGTCACCAACAGTAATCACGTCACATGTATATCGTCACCAACAGTAATCACGTCACATGTATATCGTCACCAACAGTAATCACGTCACATGTATATCGTCACCAACAGTAATCACGTCACATGTATATCGTCACCAACAGTAATCACGTCACATGTATATCGTCACCAACAGTAATCACGTCACATGTATATCGTCACCAGCAGTAATCACGTCACATATATCGTCACCAACAGTAATCACGTCACATATATCGTCACCAACAGTAATCACGTCACATGTATATCGTCACCAACAGTAATCACGTCACATGTATATCGTCGTAAACGGACAAAAAAAATAATATTATATATAAATCTTCATTCCCTCTGCCACCCATGTTGCTGCCTCACAGCAGGAACACACAATTTATGAGTTTTATTGCAATATTGGAATGTTTTACGACCTCGTTCGGTAATATTCCCATGTGACCTGAACACAGCTGCGAATGCCTCGCTTCTGCTGACATCTCGTGTGATTTGTTGGAGTAAATAATTGTAAATTGTTAGCTATTGGTTGAATTCCCACGGTCCCTAACGATATACGTCATGTCAAATTTCCTAATTTAGGTAATGTCAGCTCTCACATTGGAAAGAAACTTCGTTATTTTTTGTTTAAAGTATGGTTACCAAAAATCATATTATTGGAAACTATTTAAAACACGGAAATCCTTTACCCTCTGACCTCAGATCTGGTGACGTTTACCTTTTTAAATAGTCGAAGTGTCATGTTCGCTTCGTGGGGAATACCTCAGGGAACCTTAAATACTATATATCTGTGAACACATCGAGGTATCTTACCGCACAAGTTTGTCCTTCGGTCATGTTGTGTTCTTCCCCATTTGATATTACTATAAAGAAATAACACATCCTCTCACACATAAATTTCACTGTTCTGACTTTCAATTGTCAGCGACACGATTTCGACCTCTTGGAATCGATTTGACAGCCCGTCCTCGAAACAAAGATCCAAAAGTGATTCCATGCACCCGCCAAACCCCCTGTTTATGAATAAAAAGCGGTTTACACACGACTCACAACTGCTGGCGTTCGAACACTTCCGGAACAAGTGCTTCACTGACGAATTTTGTTCGAATCCAGCCCGTCCTCAAAACAAAGATCCAAAAGTGATTCCATGCACCCGCCAAACCCACTGTTTATGAATGAAAAGCGGTTTACACACGACTCGCAACTGCTGACATTCGAACATATCCGGAACAAGTGCTTCACTGACGAATTTTGTTCGAACCACAACGCTATAAATGCTTCACCCACGTACTACAAATACAAATAATCGCCAACAGAACCTAAACACCTAACCTAACCTATCATATGCCTATATATGCATAATAAGCTAATATATTAAAGTATTAATTTATATATGAGAAAATTCCTGTTTTGAATGGACAGCATGTAAATATTTATGAATGCGTCTGTGGGGTCGACCGCTGGATGGAATGGAGTTGATCATGGTGTAATCCTCGTCAACCACACCCACAACCATGGGGCCGTCACCATCAATCACACCCACCACCATAGTGCCGTCACCATCAACCACACTCACCACCATAGTGCCGTCACCATCAACCACACTCACCATCATAGTGCCGTCACCATCAACCACACTCACCATCATGGTACCGTCACCATCAACCACACCCACCATCATAGTGCCGTCACCATCAACCACACTCACCATCATGGTACCGTCACCATCAACCACACTCACCATCATGGTGCCGTCACCATCAACCACACTCACCATCATTGTGCCGTCACCATCAACCACACTCACCACCATAGTGCCGTCACCATCAACCACACTCACCATCATTGTGCCGTCACCATCAACCACACTCACCACCATAGTGCCGTCACCATCAACCACACTCACCATCATTGTGCCGTCACCATCAACCACACCCACCATCATAGTGCCGTCACCATCAACCACACTCACCATCATGGTACCGTCACCATCAACCACACTCACCATCATGGTGCCGTCACCATCAACCACACTCACCATCATTGTGCCGTCACCATCAACCACACTCACCACCATAGTGCCGTCACCATCAACCACACTCACCATCATGGTGTGGTGTATAAAACACACAGAGTTAATATTGGCAGTAATTATAGTGAGTGCTTGTTCAGTGTTGGTGCTTATTCGTTTAATTTGTGAAATATCCTGCCACAAACATGTGCCAATTTTTCGCCACCAAAATGTTAAATTAATTTGAATATTTGTTGACAAGTTGCAAATCATTTGTTTAATAAAGTTACGTGTTTTTCAGTAACCACTGGGTCAGCAGGAGGCGTCATGGGCAGTAAGAGTCCGGGATATCAAGCAAATGCTAAACACAGCACATGGCGATACCACACACAGGTGTTTTTGTATGCTAAACTCTCAAGTTTCTCCAACATGTAACTTTCTGAGATGGATACATGAGTGTGTATCCTCCCTGGCTGACACTTACGTATCCCAGTGGTGTTGGTCAGGTATGTGGTGCAACCAACCACAGGGAGGCAGTCAAAACAATCACGTACAACGAACTGGAACGTCAGTATATGTTTATTCCCACGGCATCTGAGACACTTTGCCCCTAGGGCAAGGATACCCTGAGACACTTGGCTCCTGGGTCAAGGATATCCTGAGACACTTGGCCCTTGGGTCAATAATTCCCTGATCTTTCTCAAGGACTTAGGCAATATGCTCATCGATACAACTGGAGACCCAAAAGCAGCCAGTGTTTAGTTTCAGTGCCTCAGTGTGGTGATACAGATGGGAAACGCCTGCTGTGTCCACGGTGATACCTGATCAAAAAGGCTGTGACTCATACGTCAGGCTGCGAGCAGCCGCGTCCAACAGCCTGGTTGATCAGTCCAGCAACCAGGAGGCCTGGTCGACGACCGGGCCGCGGAGACGCTAAGCCCCGGAAGAACCTTAAGGTAACCTCAAGGTAACGGTTCCTATCGGGATGCTAGAGATCCAAGAGATTCACAACTAATAACCTTCCATTGTATTCACCAATTTGTAACTTGTAATCTTTCAAAAATGTCTAGTAGAGAAAAAAAGAAAAGGTGGGGACCTAAAAATCCTTTCTAGTGCCTTGTGTGTGTCATGAATATGTCATTAGATCGTCAAAAATACATAAAAGGTATGCCAAAGGCTTTTTATTACGTTTTATATACGCTATAAGAGTAGTCTTATGATCATGTGAATAGGTCCAAAAGAGTAACTAGACGCAGTAGGTAACATATATAATGAAGTCTTATAATCAGAAAGAGGGAGAAGTCTATACCTGAAATATGTAATTAATTAAGTGCCGCGACGTAGCTAATTCTTGCATGGCGGGATCGCCGATGTCTATGTGCTTGGGATTGATTGATTGATAAAGATTAGGCCACCCAAAAGGTGGCACGGGCACGAATAACCCGTAAGTGGAGGCTCTTTGGAGCCATTACCAGTACCAATAGCTGATACTGGAGATCTGTGGATGGATGGATTTTTTTTATGGGAGGGTGGAGGTAGGCGGTCTCGAGGGCCAAGCTATACCAATTAAAGAGCTGGTGAGTTAGTGAAGGCCTCTAGGTCTTCCGTTTTTTTCCTTAGTCAGAGTCTTGCTGCGAGTTGACGTGGCTGTGTTGTCGTTGGAGCTCGGTGATGTGGCCTCCATGAGGAGATCTTGTACGAAGTAGGGCAAGTGTCGCGGCGATGGAGCTCTTACTGAGAGTTCCTCGTCTGAGGAGTCCGTGGCGTAGTCCGATGGTGGTGGTTTTGGTCTCCCAACCTGAGGTTGGCTCTAGAGTCGATCAATTGTGGTATAAGCTGGTTTGGTCCCGTTGGTGTTGTTGTTGGTGGTCGGAGCTAGAGAGCATGTCTGCGAGCGCCTCTGCTGAGACGGTGATGTTGGTAGCATTTGGGGCTGGACTGTAGGATGCTGCTGTTTGTGCAGCCTGGGTCTTTAGTGGAGCTGAAGTCTGAGTTGAGATGAACCTAGTGGTCGACCTTGTGGAAGTCCCCTGTGTGGTAGGAGAGGTAGTGAGACTTGTGTCAGGGGCTATGATGGGGTCCAGGCCATTGGCTAGGTAAAGCACATTCAGTTCCCTGACGAATCGGTGGTTCTCTGGTCCGGCAAGCATCTCCGCTAGTCGTATAGGACCAGGGATAATGATGCATGGAGCGGCGAGGGTGCTGGTTGGGTCTTGAGTCCCAGTGTGAAGGTTGGGTCGACTGGTGGGAGGAACCACTGTTTGGTAAGACTGGGAAGTCTTCTGGTTGGTTGGTAGAAGCTGAGGTGTTGGGTATAGTGTCTGGGGCTCTGGTGGCGGGGTTAGGAGAGTTGGCTTTCTTGGCTTCAACCTGGGCCTTTAATTTTTTCCTAAATTTTTTCCTATAATTTTTTTGCGAGGGCAGCGGTGCGAAATTGCAGGGTGATCGCCGTTTCAAAGCAGGCAGCGATGGGTTGTTGATTTACAGATGGTGTAATGATGGTCACGGGCGCAGAGGCTGCACTTCTAGACGGGGTGCTGACACTTGTTGGTGGGGTGGGAGAGCTCGTAGCACTTGAAGCACTGCTGGAGCTCGTAGCCCAGGAGTTTTTCTAGGTCCTCCACACTTATGAAGAAGAGCGCGATATCCTCACCTTCCTGACTAATGTCATAAGGTGTGATGCCGGCCCCATATTGGAGGATCTTCTGAACGTCGCTTTTTACAAAACCATGACCGTTAAGGGGGGTGGAGGGTAGCTCTAACTTTTCCACGTTTGGGTCGCATTTTGTCCTCTGTGCGACTCCTTAAGTCGCACAGAGGACACTGATGTTTTGTTGGAAGGTTTCAGGCTCTGTGTGTGTATGATGTGGTTGGGACGCGTCCCTACATCTAGTACTTATATCCAAGCTCCTCCTTATTACCTCATCTGCCTCCAAGCTCCTCATTAATACCTCACCTGCCTCCAACCCGTCAAACACACACCGAAACTACGACGTTTGTACAACGTTCGAACAAGTTTTAACACCAGCTAACCAGTTATAACAATCAATATAGCAAGTTGTAACAACGTTCTAATACGTCATAAACACGTTAAGCCAAGATGTAACCAGTTTATTACAAGTTGTAACAAGCGGAAAATAGAGACAGTTTCGGTTTGTGTTTCCTGGGAAGCTCCTCATAATTATCTCACTTCACCTGCCTTCAAGCATCGTCCTCAAGAAGCTCAGAAGTGTAGGTTGTCCCTCCTGCAATATCTTGCACATTGTTTACTTTTATTTTTCATAAAAATGCTCAATTTTTTTTACGCCCAACCACTTGGGGTGGACGGTAGAGCAACGGTCTCGCTTCATGCAGGTCAGCGTTCAGTCCCCCGACCGTCCAAGTGGTTGGGCACCATTCCTTCCCACCGTTCTATCCCAAATTCTTATCCTGACCTCTTCCCAGTGCTATATAGTCGTAATGGCTTGGCGCTGTCCTCTGATAATTCCTTCTTTCTACCTTTTTTGTGGAGTCCATTACTTTGACTTCAAAAATATGAATCAGTTTTTTCGTAAAGCTGTCAACTTTAACAATTCATCCTATTTGAGTATTGACAGAGACTGGTGGAAATACTTAGAATATTTGCATCTTTGATTCTGTGAATAGCCAAATTTGTTTGACTAATAAAAAGTCATTCTGGCTATAAAACTAAAATACGAGACCGACACTAGCAAACTCTTATTAATGGAAGTCATTGAGGGAGAGAATTGCCAGAGAGTAAGTGATCACGAGACCATTTTGTAAAGAGTTAAGGGGGGTTTTCGGAGGCAGAATTCCTTTATGTCAGACGATTTTTCCCCCACAGAGTCCGGCTCATGACGTGGCTATTGTCAGTAAGTTCCGCCTTTCTTGTTCTTTTACCATCTTTTTTTCCGGTGGACTTCACTATTCAATATAAAATAAATTCAAAAGACAGCCGAGGGGGTGGGACGTTCTGAGGGAAACTTCACGCAACGAAGACAGGCGTCTGGAGAATAAGTTCCCTGCCACCCCAGCGAGCAAAGTAGGAAGCAGACTCCGTAAGAGTCTAGCGTTTTGCATACCAAGGAGAGGCTGATGAAGACATGCCCCTTCCTGACAATCTTTGCAGAATGAGAGGTTGTCCAGAGTGCATGTGTGCGGGGCGAGGCCACAGCAAGAGAACGCTTATGCATCTCTCTCCCCCCCCGCTTGTCGATGGCGTGTTTTCCCTGCTTAAGATTTGGCTCCAGCAAGAAGAGATGAAACTCTGGTAATGTGACCTGACATTTTCCCGCTGCTTTTAAACAGAAAAGGTGAGACACCGACAAGCTCTGACCGTGGAAGAGTTTTCGGAGACGGTCAAGAGAAGGGAAAGAAACTTAGTTAAAGACACAGGAAGCTGTTTTTCTTAAATGTGGGACTGCTTTCTTCCCTGACCAGTGGGAGTGCCTGAAGAGAACACGATCAAAGCCTGTACTGGATCCATTACCCACAACGCTAAGTGTCGAAAAGTGATTGTGTAATCCTGTGTCTCTGGAAAAGTATATAAATATAAGTAGTATTTATAAATAAAAATTTAAATGTTGACCAGACCACACACTAGAAGATGAAGGAACGACGACTTTTCGGTCCGTCCAGGACCATTCTCAAGTCGATTGTGACTTGACAATCGAGGTCAGTGTTCAATGCTGCCAGAGGTCTCGTCTGGTTCTTTTATATCTGGCAAAGCAGATATTGCCGTCATGCAGTCATGACGTGTCTCACAGTTCACTCTCGCTGTCTGTCTGTCTGTCTGTCTGTCTGTCTGTCTGTCTGTCTGTCTGTCTGTCTGTCTGTCTGTCTGTCTGTCTGTCTGTCTGTCTGTCTTTATAGACTCTTATTTAATTTCTCTTTGGAATTCAGCGCGTCGAAGGAAGGACAGGTGCGGCTGTCAAGGTGTTAAAAGAACGCGGAGCCTGAGTTCACAGTCACAAGATCTCGCCTCGTAGAGTACGTGAGCGTGCGTTGTGGTGTGTGTGTGTGTGTGTGTGTGTGTGTGTGTGTGTGTGTGTGTGTGTGTACTCACCTAGTTGTACTCACCTAGTTGTTGCTTGCGGGGGTTGAGCTCTGGCTCTTTGGTCCCGCCTCTCAACCGTCAATCAACAGGTGTACAGTTCCTGAGCCTAATGGGCTCTATCATATCTACACTTAAACTATGTGTGTGTGTTGTGTGTGTGTGTGTGTGTGTGGTGTGTTGTGGTGTGTGTGTGTGTGGTGTTGTGTGTGTGTGTGTGTGTGTGTGTGTGTGTGTGTGTGTTGTGTGTGTGGTGTGGTGTGTGTGTGTGTGTGTGGGTGTACGTGTTCGTGTGTGTGTGTACTTACCTTACCTAATTACCTAATTGTGCTTGCGGGGTTGAGCTTTGGCTCTTTGGTCCGCCTCTCAACTGTCAATCAACTGTGTGTGTACATGTGAGTGTATCACATACAAACACAAAAGTTGGAGTGCCCGATCATCGTACAGAGGACCATCTGCATCCCCTTTTCTTCTATTCACCCTAATCAAGAGAGATATTATTGCATTGCACCAGTCGCTTC
>WNGS01160430.1:18594657-18604657 GCA_020271785.1 Procambarus virginalis
TTGATGTGAGATAGCAGATAAACGATCATAAGGATTAAGTAGTCTAGGTTAAGACGTTTCGTTTCAAGAAATGGCAGTCTGACGTGCGAAATGTTACCGTTATCCATATCACAAATAAAGTGATTGTGTTATCCATAGTTATCCCAGGTATCCTAGTGATTTCCACGAGTTATCCCAGTTTCTGTATATCTCTGAATGTCCTTATCTTGAGTGAGTTATCCTAGTCTTGTGCATACCAGTGTTATCCCCACCTCTAGTGATTATCTTCGATCCTTGGATCGCATACCAATTATCCTAGGATAACACAGGCGGAACACTAACTCTTAATAATTATCATAGATTAATCTCTTTTTGGCTATCCTACATGTCCTAGTGCCAACCCAAAACGTCCAAGTCCAGTTTATCAACTTAACCAGGCATGTCTAAGTTATCCTAACCCCCAGTAATAATCCTTGATACACCCCCTCACTAGCGTTGATATCCTAGTACATCTCTTTGCTTCTCTGATTTATACTAGTACAGATCTTCCAAGTATCCGAACTATCAAAGTTATCTTAACTCCCAGTGTTTATCCAGTGTTAACCTATTTCCTGTACATTTATCCAGAATTAAACTATTTCCAGCATGTTTATACACTTCCCTTATCTTGTGCCGTGGCTCTGGATTTATCCTTACCATTGCTCGTTCCAATATCCTTTCTTAAGCTCCCAATAGCCTATAACAGTCGAAGTCATTATGTTAGCCATGATGAACTTTATTCCAAGTTCAGAGTGAGCTAGTGAGCTGTGGCTGGCAAGTTAGAGTAAGTTTAGAGTTCTTGGGCTGTAGCTAGTCGTGCTAGTGAGTACTAGTGAGACAATGAAGCTAGTAGTGCTAGGGAGATCTAGTGTACTAGCCATAACTAGATAGAGTTAAAGTCAATAGTTTTGCTAATATTTTATTTAATAGTATTGTGGTTATTTATTCGTTATTCTTTATTTGGTACTGATGAATATTATAAGTGTTCCTGACTTATCTTTAAGTAACGGTGTTATTATCATGGTTTTAGGAGGATTAATTACCGTTCTGTTCAATGTATGGTGGGCCACCGTGGGCGTGTATGGGGGGCCACCGTGGGCGTGTATGGGGGGCCACCGTGGGCGTGTATGGGGGGCCACCGTGGGCGTGTATGGGGGGCCACCGTGGGCGTGTATGAGGGCCACCGTGGGCGTGTATGGTGACCACAGTGGGCGTGAAGAGAGTGTGTGATA
This sequence comes from Procambarus virginalis, assembly GCA_020271785.1. NCBI lineage: Eukaryota > Metazoa > Arthropoda > Malacostraca > Decapoda > Cambaridae > Procambarus > Procambarus virginalis. The sequence continues at coordinate 18,595,908 of WNGS01160430.1, forward strand.
GTGGCCAGGTCGTCCAGCCGCCCACAACATCTCGCCCTCAAGACAGCTGTGTATTGATCTCAGTATTGCTCCAGGCTCGTCGCTGCCCGCTGCGGCCTCTGTCCACCTGTCCACCTGTCCACCTGTCTACCTCACCATAATCCCACCCGTCCCCCTCCGACACCTGTAGCCGTCGTACGTCGGCGAGTACCGCTCTGACCTACACACACACACACAATAACGTGTCACTTTCCCTGTCGCTAAAATGGTGGAGCTCCGTGACCACGACTCCCAGAGAGGCACAACAGTTTCAACCCTTTTGTGTTTACGATCATAATTCCCGTTGTCAAGGGCAGGAATTAAGCCTGTACCCAGTGGGTGCAAACTCAACGTTCACACATGGAAGAGCTCCAACACAACTAAAAATATAAGCACATTCTCCAGCCAATATATTTCACAAACTTTTTGCTGCCGAACAAGTGTCATTGCACACGATGAGAATAGTCTTAATTGGTTCTATTCTGCATTTTCTTCCATATCGTTCACTCCAGTACGTTGTTGTTTTACTGTGTAAATTTGGGACCTGTCCCTCCAGTATTTTCCACATGTATATTATTTGATATCTCTCTCGTCTCCTTAGCAGTGAGTACATTTGGAGAGCTTTGAAACGATCCCAATAATTTAGGTGCTTTATCGCCCCTATGTATGCCGTACATGTTATCTGTATTCCCTACATTTCAGCAATCTCTCTCCCGCTTTGACTGGAGAAGTGAGTACTGAGCAGTACTCAAGACGGGACAATATATGTGATTTGTATAGTACAACCATTGTGATGGGATCCCTGGATTTGGGATTGGGATACCTGGACCCTGGGATTCTGGCTTCGGACCATCACCTAACACAGAGGACCAACAGGAAAACTTTCTAACCCCAGACGATATAGGCTTTTACACGTCTTTCAGCGCCAAGGTTAAACCAGGAGGTCAACCTGCAGCCAGTAGAGGTGAAGAGAAGAACTGGGTGATGTTGACGTTATTGCTCTAATCCGGATTATTCTCCATTCAGTTTTGTGCCATACGATTACTTCGTTCGTAGCCGCTGGGGTAGGACAGGTCGGGTATTAGTTGTGGTGTGAGAGACGAGGGGAAAAGGTTTGTTGTCTGTGTTGCTGGGACAGGACAGGCTTGAAGGGAAAGTTAGTTGAGTGTTGATGGATCGGATCAAGAAGTGGTGAGAGAATTAGGTGCTTGTGTGCTCTTGCTCTGGGAGGACTGCGTTCACGAGTCTCTTTGTTTTATCATGTTTAACGTAGACCAGAATTACCTCACCTCACCTGTTCCAGATTATTTGCATCTCTTCATACCCAAATAATGACAGCAAAATTACAGCAAAATTCTGCATAGAACAATGCAGAATAGAATCAGCGAAGAGCAGGGGTGCCATAGACACAATCAGAGAACACTGCATAAACATCAGAGGTCCACAGTTGTTGATGTCTAAAAGCTTAGCCACTCTCACAAACATTGTTTAGTCAGTTCCATCAGGCTCTTCCTATCTGGCTCCAATCTGCTTCGTCCTATCTGGCTCCTCCTGTCCTTTAACACCCATATCATTATTCTTACCATCAATTGTCTTCAGGAAATGACATCTTTCTTTGGTCACCTAAGTCGTGTACAACGTCCCTGTAGAAGCCTTCTCGAAGGCATGTGTTGCTCACAGGTTTCAATGTTTCAGATGATGACTTTGAGAGCTAGCGGGCCGCGTGCTCTGATGAGGGGATTAACATCTCTGGGCTTTGGTATAGAGTTAATGAGGTCGCATTCATCACTTTTTGTAGCAAGAGAATCGTGTAAAGCTTGCAAATGAATTTCTATAATTGCAACATTTCAAATGTAATCAGCAAAATTATTTTATATTGTATATAAATGTCTATATTTATATACCTAGGTACACAATTAAATATGAACATTTAGATACAATATAAAATAACTTGAAGGCAATGTTCTGACTGATACATTTTGGTTATGCAGGATGCTTTATAGGGATTTGGTATAAAAACACAACACTATGAAATATAAAATGTTATCAACTGCTATATGAGTCAAACCTGTGAAGCATTTGAGGTAGGCACCTGCAGCACACCAACGATATTGACACTTGTCCACTTTGACAGGTGACACTTTGACAACTTTTCCGTTGATGTCAATTTTATCATTCAACCAGACTCTGATCTAGATTAAAACTATCTCTCCAATCCCGTTGGCGTCAGCCCTCCTGGTCAGCCTCTCGTGGGGCACAGTGTCAAAGGCCTTAACAAGGTCGAGATAGAACACAACATTTTTTTTTTTGAGATATATATACAAGAGTTGTTACATTCTTGTACAGCCACTAGTACGCGTAGCGTTTCGGGCAGGTCCCTGGAATACGATCCCTGTCGCGAAGAATCGTTTTTTCATCCAAGTACACATTTTACTGTTGCGTTAAACAGAGGCTACAGTTAAGGAATTGCGCCCAGTAAATCCTCCCCGGCCAGGATACGAACCCATGACATAGCGCTCGCGGAACGCCAGGCGAGTGTCTTACCACTACACCACGGAGACTATTCATATTGGTGTCGACTGCCAATATGGATTATGTTGTGTCTTAGCAGATTTGTGAGACAAGATCGCAAGAAGCCGCGTTGAGGATTTCTCATGTGTATCAAGGTGTTTTCAAAATGAATTAACTGTTATGGCACCAAGAAACTCTCCCACTATCAACGTCAGCTAATCGGGTAGGAGTTTACAGCAAAGATTCCGTCCTTCTTGAATATCAGTAACTCTTTGCCCGCCCTCCAGGCTGTAAAAACCATTACTGTGTTCCTCCAGGTGACTGTGAGTAGTCACTTTAACTGCCGTAAGTGTGGAGGCAAGGAAGGTGGTGGGTGAGGTGGTGGTGAATTGTGTGGTTGGTGTAGTGACGGTGAGCGTGGCAGTGGTGATTAGGAATAGTGATGAGAATGGTGTGAAGCCGAGCCTATTACGTGCTGTGAACCATGTCACACGCTGGATAATGAACCAGGAGCCTATAAGACCTCTTCATCCCCAACCCCTCTGCCATGCGCCATGAAATGGGATCTGTGGTGTGGAATGAGGAGCTTGCTGGAGGTGGAGCACTGTGGAGCACTGTGGAGAGGGAATTATCACTTGACACTGGCTGTATAGCGTCTTAATGAGACGCTGGGTCCTACACTGTTCTGCCTTCTGGCCGCGGGCGGCGCCTCCTTCTGATATACACACGCAAATTCCAGGTGGGATGAACGACCGCTGCTAGAGACGTGATGGCATGTGCCAAGCCATGCAGTACAGGGTGACGACAGCCTGTAACATGAGAGTAGAAGCGTCAGTGAAGGTGACGACCGCCTGTAACATGAGAGTAGAGGCGTCAGTGAAGGTGACGACCGCCTGTAACATGAGAGTAGAGGCGTCAGTGAAGGTGACGACCGCCTGTAACATGAGAGTAGAGGCGTCAGTGAAGGTGACGACCGCCTGTAACATGAGAATAGAGGCGTCAGTGAAGGTGACGACCGCCTGTAACATGAGAGTAGAGGCGTCAGAGAGGGGTGACGACGCCTGGAGCGTCACAGAGGCGAGTCTAGCCTGTAACAACAAAGCATGGTAGTATTCCCTCGCCACTTGCCTGAGCTGCGGAGAACCTGGTCAAGCCTCCGGATCCCTGGGTTATGGCACCATAAATTTCTTCTAGATCCTTGTTGTTGGTTTGCCTATTTGTTATGCACCAAGATGTGGCCCAGTTGAACTGCGCCCCAGCATGATGGCCTTGTGTTGACACAGCGACAGTATTGTCACCCATATTGATGACTTGCTTACAAGAATCATTTAATAATGTGTTTCGTTACCATCTACTGTTCGGGGATAGAAATCTTGGAAGGATTATCTAGCTACATCTTAGGTCAGCTACTGGACCTTCTTCAATATGCAATATGCAGTTTCTTAATGTGTGGGTACCTATTTACTGTTAGGTGAACAGAGGTATTAAATGAAATGAAATGTTGCCAAAACACTTCTGTCCTCCCGACGAAATCGAGTCTGGAGCCTTAGGACTTTGGTTCAAAGTACTACGGCTCCACAGTAACCAGTTACTCAGGCTGTCTGACTGTTCTCTTCCTGGTGCCTTATAGAAATTGTCTGTGTTCCGTCGTCAGTGGAAGAAGTGGTGTTAGTAAGGCGGCTGAGACCCATCTTATAGTAACAACAGAACTACCAACAGCGAGCATGAAGCACCGCCTGAATTTCAAGAAGCGGAGTTGACTTCAAGGAAAGCCAGCGGCGGGTGCTCAAACCCAACAGTACGCCGAGGAAAGGAGAGAAAGCAGAGTGACAAAAGAAAGGTGACGTCAATATTTCCCGAGAGANGTATGTACCTTACCTGAATAAACATATTTATTTATTTATTTAAGTGAACTTCATTCTTGTTGCATGATAATTTGCTGTTATAACGGATTATATTTCTGTGAGACGGTATCCATATAAACAAGATTCTGAGCCGACTATATTCTGTGCAGCGAACAGAGTATTCATAATTGCTATTATGAGGTTCTAATTTGAAGTCCAGACTTTGAACTACAAAACACTATTCCTTCTTTGTTTTTAGTATACTGGTAGCTAGTTGTAGTGCAGCTAGTTCTGCTTGTGTAGTTCTTTTCGTGAAGAGTTAATCTGTTCAGTTGTTTAACCTGACACTGATAGTCTATGTACAAGTATTACCTCTATCACACCTCCAGCGGGCGACTGCCGCCCGTCTGGGTGACGATGGGGGCTGAGCCATCAGTGAGGACACTGTGCCGTGAATCCTCAGGTGTGTGATAGTAGAGACAATTGTTGCAAGGGTGACAGGCTTTTAAAAGAACAAAGGTCTCATTAACTTTCTTGGTGACGGTTGGGTATGATACTTGGATGGTGCATTAATTGGGTTGAAGAATCATTGACACTATTAGACACCCAGGAGCTGCAAGTTTCATGTTGGAGAGTGTTGTACATGCTGCTATGGCGGTAGGTCCACTCACAGGATGAGTGAACCTACCCAATACTGTCACTATGGCGGTAGGTCCACTCACAGGATGAGTGAACCTACCCAATACTGTCACTATGGCGGTAGGTCCACTCACAGGATGAGTGGACCTACCCAATACTGTCACTATGGCGGTAGGTCCACTCACAGGATGAGTGGACCTACCCAATACTGTCACTATGGCGGTAGGTCCACTCACAGGATGAGTGAACCTACCCAATACTGTCACTATGGCGGTAGGTCCACTCACAGGATGAGTGGACCTACCCAATACTGTCACTATGGCGGTAGGTCCACTCACAGGATGAGTGGCGCTGCCCAATATACTCGCCCTCGGAGCAAAATTAATTTTTTTTTCATGTTTCAGAGCCTCAGTGTGGCGGTCCAGAGAGGGAACGAGTGCCTTATCTTCAGTGTGAGCTCATCAATATGAACTTTATTAATGATGGAACTAGTAAGCTTGTTGCTGTTCTTACCAGCGGCTCACAAACGAGAATCCAAGGCTTGATTTCCGTGCAGGACGAAAGCGGTTGGGCAACGTTCCACTTCACCTGATGCCTATGTTCACCTAGAAGTAATTAAGATCTGAGGAGTTAGCCAACTGTTGCGGGCTGCATCCTGGGAGAGGTTAGTCGTTGACCAAACTGGACCATGATAAGGCTAATTACAGGTTTCCTGTGCCCGACAATGGAAAACGGGAAACGCCCAATAATTCCTCCCTCCCATCTACCAGGAGGCCTGGCTTTGGACCATGGAACTACCGCAAGGTTACCTCCCTCCCTCCCTCCCTCCCTCCCTCCCTCTCTCACTCCCTCTCTTTCATTCCCACCCTCCCCCTCCCTCACGCCCTACAAAACACTGCTCTTCCTCCACAGTTGGCGACTGGGGGAGGCCACGCCACCTACCTCCTGAAGGGCAAGAGAAGTCACGCCACCTACCTTCTGAGATGCTTCCTGGCTATGAGGAGTATCATGAGGACGATGTTAGCAGACATGCCGAGGACGCCCAGTGCCAGGATGATGGCGGCCTCTGTAGTGCCTCCAGGGTGGCACTCAAACTGCACGATCGGCACTGTCTGGTTGAATCTTTCCTTCGTCACTCCGTAGCGCACGGGGGACCCCGCGTAGGACATGGCGATGGTGGTAGTGGTGATGAAAGCGATGGTGGTAATGGTGGTGATCTAGTGGTAGGTGGTGGTAGAGGTAGTGGTGGTGGTGGTGGTGGTGAGGATACCGATGGTGGCAGGGTGGTGGTGGTGGTGGTTAGAGGCGGGAGTTAGAGATTGTGGTACCCGGAGAGAGAGAGAGAGAGTTAAGTCTTCGAGAATGAACACGTCCAGGTCAGAGGTTCAGTGGAGGTCACAGTGATCCTTCATAGCTACTGGCACAGTACTTCCGCTCGTGTCTGACACTCGCCTCATAGTATATAGTGCTCTCGGTGGTAGTAGCAACAGTAGTAGTAGTAGCAGCTGTGCAACAGCAGTACTTGTTGCACTTGATGAATGGATGATAGTCTTCAAGAAGATAGTTGCTGTTGTCTTGGTAAGAAATGATCCTTGTTGATTGAAGGGTGACGTGATTGATCTGGAAAAAGATGGAAAGAAAGACACTAGTTAAGATTCCTTGTTATCAAAGAGGTTTCAATAAATCGTGTGTGAGACACGTTCTAAACCAGTGATGTGCTGTTAAGTTCATCTAGATTGAGAATGATTTTAAACCATTGATGATAATTCATCAATTAATTAGTTCATTTAGTCGGACCATGTAAGCGGAAAACGTTTACTTGAAATGAAAGTTTTATTATGGGACACACACACACACACACACACACACACACACACACACACACACACACACACACACACACACACACACACACACACACACACAGTGCGCGAGGGCCTGATAGCTGAGTGGACAGCGATCAGTACTCGTAATCCTGGGGACCGGGGTTCGATTCCCGGAGATGGCAAAAACAAATATGCAGAGTTTCTTTCAACCTGAGGCCCCTGTTACCTAGCAGTAAATAGGTACGTAGGAGTTAGACAACTGTTACGGGCTGCTTCCTGGTGTGAGTGTGTGTGTGTGTGTGTGTGTGTGTGTGTGTGTGTGTGTGTGTGTGTGTGTGGTGTGTGTGTGTGTGTGTGTGTGTGTGTGTGTGTGTGAAAAAAAATGATCGTTGATTGATAGTTGAGAGTCGGGCCGAAAGAAAAGAGCTCAACCCCCGCCAGCACAACTAGGTGAATGCACCATGTGACCTGGAAGGGGTCACTGTATGGCTGGAAGCGTCCACTTCCGGGTCAAGTGACGTGTAGAAAGTTAAAAAAAAAAGAGTTATTGCATTAACCACAGAAACATCAGTCACAGTCCCGCTCCTGTGCCAGATAAGTCCACTACGGGCTCACCATAGCCCGTGCTACTTGGAAATTTTTGTTGCCAGTAGCTGAATCTACGACAACATCATCATTAACCAATAGTTAGCTAGACCTGGCAAGCACCTCTGCGTAGGTAGATCCAGGACAATAAATACAACAAACACAACAACAAAACAATAACAAGCACAAACACACTAAACCCACAAACACAAAGGAACACAGACGAAAACTTCGTTACAGCTGCCCAAGGGAAATGTTTTTATTAGGTTTTATACAGTGAACAGTGAAGCTCCTCGTTCGTTACTCTCCCTGCCTACTTGTCTCGTTATTTCTCTGGCTGTGTTGTCTGCTGTGTATCTCTGGCTGTGTTGCTGCTGTGTGTCTCTCTCTGGCTGTGTTGCCTGCTGTGTGTCTCTCTCTGGCTGTGTTGTCTGCTGTGTATCTCTGGCTGTGTTGTCTGCTGTGTGTCTCTGGCTGTGTTGTCTGCTGTGTGTCTCTGGCTGTGTTGCCTGCTGTGTATCTCTGGCTGTGTTGCCTGCTGTGTATCTCTCTCTGGCTGTGTTGTCTGCTGTGTGTCTCTGGCTGTGTTGTCTGCTGTGTGTCTCTGGCTGTGTTGTCTGCTGTGTGTCTCTCTCTGGCTGTGTTGTCTGCTGTGTGTCTCTCTCTGGCTGTGTTGCCTGCTGTGTATCTCTGGCTGTGTTGTCTGCTGTGTGTCTCTCTCTGGCTGTGTTGTCTGCTGTGTGTCTCTGGCTGTGTTGTCTGCTGTGTATCTCTGGCTGTGTTGTCTGCTGTGTATCTCTGGCTGTGTTGTCTGCTGTGTATCTCTGGCTGTGTTGTCTGCTGTGTGTCTCTCTCTGGCTGTGTTGTCTGCTGTGTGTCTCTCTCTGGCTGTGTTGCCTGCTGTGTATCTCTCTCTGGCTGTGTTGTCTGCTGTGTGTCTCTGGCTGTGTTGTCTGCTGTGTGTCTCTCTCTGGCTGTGTTGTCTGCTGTGTGTCTCTCTCTGGCTGTGTTGTCTGCTGTGTGTCTCTCTCTGGCTGTGTTGTCTGCTGTGTGTCTCTGGCTGTGTTGTCTGCTGTGTATCTCTCTCTGGCTGTGTTGTCTGCTGTGTGTCTCTGGCTGTGTTGTCTGCTGTGTGTCTCTCTCTGGCTGTGTTGTCTGCTGTGTGTCTCTGGCTGTGTTGTCTGCTGTGTATCTCTCTCTGGCTGTGTTGTCTGCTGTGTCTCTCTCTCTGGCTGTGTTGTCTGCTGTGTATCTCTGGCTGTGTTGTCTGCTTTGTATCTCTCTCTGGCTGTGTTGTCTGCTGTGTGTCTCTCTCTGGCTGTGTTGT
>WNGS01160430.1:18609657-18614306 GCA_020271785.1 Procambarus virginalis
GTGGTTGTATATGGTGCGCCCCTGTGAATGTGTATGCTGATCTACCATAGACATGGAGACAGCCACAGTAGTCGTGTATAGTGAGCTACTGTCATGTATAGAAGTATATAATCAACCGTCGAAATCTTGTATGGTGTATACTTAAACCCCTCCCCCCCTCCCTTCTCTTTCCCCAAACATTTCACAGAAATGCGCCCTTCAGATTTCAACTTCTCCTGTTCTCTGTAATGTCCCAGAGAACCTCGCGTGTCTGCCGGAGATTGCACAGAGGATTAATTGCAACTTGCATGAGGTTATGAGAATAACTCACTGTATTATGGTTCTAGAGCGGTGAGGCTTTTGTCTCAAGCTTATGAAACGTGTGTGGTGGAGATTAGGGCTAAGCTCGCAATGTCTAATATATAAGCTGTATTTCTACGTTGATGTGAGATAGCAGATAACGATCATTAAGGATTAAGTATCTAGGTTAAGACGTTTCGTTTCAAAAATGGCAGTCTGACGTGCGAAATGTTACCGTTATCCATATCACAATAAAGTGATTGTGTTATCCATAGTTATCCCAGGTATCCTAGTGATTTTCCACGAGTTATCCCAGTTTCTGTATATCTCTGAATGTCCTTATCTTGAGTGAGTTTCCTAGTCTGTGCATACCAGTGTTATCCCACCTCTAGTGATTATCTTCGATCCTTGGATCGCATACCAATTATCCTAGGATAACACAGGCGGAACACTAACTCTTAATAATTATCATAGATTAATCTCTTTTTGGCTATCCTACATGTCCTAGTGCCAACCCAAAACGTCCAAGTCCAGTTTATCAACTTAACCAGGCATGTCTAAGTTATCCTAACCCCCCCAGTAATAATCCTTGATACACCCCCTCACTAGCGTTGATATCCTAGTACATCTCTTTGCTTCTCTGATTTATACTAGTACAGATCTTCCAAGTATCCGAACTATCAAAGTTATCTTAACTCCCAGTGTTTATCCAGTGTTAACCTATTTCCTGTACATTTATCCAGAATTAAACTATTTCCAGCATGTTTATACACTTCCCTTATCTTGTGCCGTGGCTCTGGATTTATCCTTACCATTGCTCGTTCCAATATCCTTTCTTAAGCTCCCAATAGCCTATAACAGTCGAAGTCATTATGCTGGCCATGATGAACTTTATTCCAAGTTCAGAGTGAGCTAGTGAGCTGTGGCTGGCAAGTTAGAGTAAGTTAGAGTACTTGGGCTGTAGCTAGTCGTGCTAGTGAGTACTAGTGAGACAATGAAGCTAGTAGTGCTAGGGAGATCTAGTGTACTAGCCATAACTAGATAGAGTTAAAGTAAATAGTTTTGCTAATATTTTATTTAATAGTATTGTGGTTATTTATTCGTTATTCTTTATTTGGTACTGATGAATATTATAAGTGTTCCTGACTTATCTTTAAGTAACGGTGTTATTATCATGGTTTTAGGAGGATTAATTACCGTTCTGTTCAATGTATGGTGGGCCACCGTGGGCGTGTATGGGGGGCCACCGTGGGCGTGTATGGTGGGCCACCGTGGGCGTGTATGGTGGGCCACCGTGGGCGTGTATGGGGGCCACCGTGGGCGTGTATGGGGGGCCACCGTGGGCGTGTATGGTGGGCCACCGTGGGCGTGTATGGTGGGCTACTGTAGGCGTGCATGGTGGGCCACCGTGGGCGTGTATGGTAGGCCACTGTAGGCGTGTATGGTAGGCTACCGTGGGCGTGTATGGTGACCACAGTGGGCGTGAAGAGAGTGTGTGATAGTGGCCAGGTCGTCCAGCCGCCCACCACATCTCGCCCTCAAGACAGCTGTGTATTGATCTCAGTATTGCTCCAGGCTCGTCGCTGCCCGCTGCGGCCTCTGTCCACCTGTCCACCTGTCCACCTCACCATAATCCCACCCGTCCCCCTCCGACACCTGTAGCCGTCGTACGTCGGCGAGTACCGCTCTGACCTACACACACACACACAATAAGGTGTCACTTTCCCTGTCGCTAAAATGGTGGAGCTCCGTGACCACGACTCCCAGAGAGGCACAACAGTTTCAACCCTTTTGTGTTTACGATCATAATTCCCGTTGTCAAGGGCAGGAATTAAGCCTGTACCCAGTGGGTGCAAACTCAACGTTCACACATGGAAGAGCTCCAACACAACTAAAAATATAAGCCCATTCTCCAGCCAATATATTTCACAAACTTTTTGCTGCCGAACAAGTGTCATTGCACACGATGAGAATAGTCTTAATTGGTTCTATTCTGCATTTTCTTCCATATCGTTCACTCCAGTACGTTGTTGTTTTACTGTGTAAATTTGGGACCTGTCCCTCCAGTATTTTCCACATGTATATTATTTGATATCTCTCTCGTCTCCTTAGCAGTGAGTACATGTGGAGAGCTTTGAAACGATCCCAATAATTTAGGTGCTTTATCGCCCCTATGTATGCCGTACATGTTATCTGTATTCCCTACATTTCAGCAATCTCTCTCCCGCTTTGAATGGAGAAGTGAGTACTGAGCAGTACTCAAGACGGGACAATATATGTGATTTGTATAGTACAACCATTGTGATGGGATCCCTGGATTTGGGATTGGGATACCTGGACCCTGGGATTCTGGCTTCGGACCATCACCTAACACAGAGGACCAACAGGAAAACTTTCTAACCCCAGACGATATAGGCTTTTACACGTCTTTCAGCGCCAAGGTTAAACCAGGAGGTCAACCTGCAGCCAGTAGAGGTGAAGAGAAGAACTGGGTGATGTTGACGTTATTGCTCTAATCCGGATTATTCTCCATTCAGTTTTGTGCCATACGATTACTTCGTTCGTAGCCGCTGGGGTAGGACAGGTCGGGTATTAGTTGTGGTGTGAGAGACGAGGGGAAAAGGTTTGTTGTCTGTGTTGCTGGGACAGGACAGGCTTGAAGGGAAAGTTAGTTGAGTGTTGATGGATCGGATCAAGAAGTGGTGAGAGAATTAGGTGCTTGTGTGCTCTTGCTCTGGGAGGACTGCGTTCACGAGTCTCTTTGTTTTATCATGTTTAACGTAGACCAGAATTACCTCACCTGTTCCAGATTATTTGCATCTCTTCATACCCAAATAATGACAGCAAAATTACAGCAAAATTCTGCATAGAACAATGCAGAATAGAATCAGCGAAGAGCAAGAGTGCCATAGACACAATCAGAGAACACTGCATAAACATCAGAGGTCCACAGTTGTTGACGTTTAAAAGCTTAGCCACTCTCACAAACACTGTTTAGTCAGTTCCATCAGGCTCTTCCTATCTGGATCCAATCTGGTTCGTCCTATCTGGCTCCTCCTGTCCTTTAACAACCATATCATTATTCTTACCATCAATTGTCTTCAGGAAATGACATCTTTCTTTGGTCACCTAAGTCGTGTACAACGTCCCTGTTGAAGCCTTCTCGAAGGCTTGTGTTGCTCACAGGTTTCAATGTTTCAGATGATGACTTTGAGAGCTAGCGGGCCGCGTGCTCTGATGAGGGGATTAACATCTCTGGGCTTTGGTATAGAGTTAATGAGGTCGCATTCATCACTTTTTGTAGCAAGAGAATCGTGTAAAGCTTGCAAATGAATTTCTATAATTGCAACATTTCAAATGTAATCAGCAAAATTGTTTTCTATTGTATATAAATGTCTATATTTATATACCTAGGTACACAATTAAATATGAACATTTAGATACAATATAAAATAACTTGAAGGCAATATTTTGACTGATACATTTTGGTTATGCAGGATGCTTTATAGGGATTTGGTATAAAAACATAACACTATGAAATATAAAATTTTGTTAACTGCTATATGAGCCAAACCTGTGAAGCATTTGAGGTAGGCCCCTGCAGCACACCAACGATATTGACACTTGTCCACTTTGACAGGTGACACTTTGACAACTTTTCCGTTGATGTCAATTTTATCATTCAACCAGACTCTGATCTAAATTAAAACTATCTCTCCAATCCCGTTGGCGCCAGTCCTCCTGGTCAGCCTCTCGTGGGGCACAGTGTCAAAGGCCTTAACAAGGTCATGATAGAACACAACATATTCCATATTGGTGTCGACTGCCAATATGGATTATGTTGTGTCTTAGCAGATTTGTGAGACAAGATCGCAAGAAGCCGTGTTGAGGATTTCTCATGTGTATCAAGGTGTTTTCAAAATGAATTAACTGTTATGGCACCAAGAAACTCTCCCACTATCAACGTCAGCTAATCGGGTAGGAGTTTACAGCAAAGATTCCGTCCTTCTTGAATACCAGTAACTCTTTGCCCGCCCTCCAGGCTGTAAAAACCATTACTGTGTTCCTCCAGGTGACTGTGAGTAGTCACTTTAACTGCCGTAAGTGTGGAGGCAAGGAAGGTGGTGGGTGAGGTGGTGGTGAATTGTGTGGTTGGTGTAGTGACGGTGAGCGTGGCAGTGGTGATTAGAATAGTGATGAGAATGGTGTGAAGCCGAGGCCTATTACGTGCTGTGAACCATGTACACGCTGGATAATGAACCAGGAGCCTATAAGACCCTTCATCCCCACCCCCTCGCCAGCGCCATGAAATGGGATCTGTGGTGTGGAATGAGGAGCTTGCTGGATGAGGTGGAGCACTGTGGAGCACT
>WNGS01160430.1:18663745-18680593 GCA_020271785.1 Procambarus virginalis
AAGTGTGGTTTGGCCACAAAGTGTGAGAGGAGTGTGAGGCCACAAGCAAGGAGCCAGACAACTCTCACACCACAAAACACTACACACCACGGACTGTATGCTATTGTGTTGTTGTTTATGCTAATCGTTGTTGTTGTTGTTTTAGTTCAGCTACTGGCAATAAAAAGTTCCAAGTAGCACGGGCACGGGCTATGGTGAGCCCGTAGTGGACTTACCTGGCACAGGAGCGGGGCTGTAACTGTGTGGGTTGTGTGTGTCTGTGCTATCAAATTAGGCTCTTTATCTATTCTGTGGACAGTTTTGTTGTGAAATAACAAAACTATACGTGAATTAAATGAGAAACAAACCGTGAGGAGGAGGAATGCTACTGACCCCCCTCCCACTTGGGCTGGACGGTAGAGCGACGGTCTTGCTTCATGCAGATCGGCGTTCAATCCCCGACCGTCCAAGTGGTTGGGGCACCATTCCTTCCCTCGTCCCATCCCAAATCCTTATCCTGACCCCTTCCCAGTGCTATATAGTCGTAATGGCTTGGCGCTTTCCCTTGATAATTCCTTCCTTCCTGACCCCTGAAACCACAGCTGGAGGAGCCGGACAACACCACCCCCTCCCCCCACCGCCACTTCGGGGTACTGAACAACACTAGACACTCCAGCCAAACAAGAGGGCTAAGTGCAAAATAAGATTGAGAGCTCCACACACATGCATATTACATTAGGAAACAAGGATGGTTGGTGGTGTTTTGGGGATTTGGATCCAATGTCTTTGTGCCACTGACCCCATTATATTGCAGGTGTGGTCACTACCATGGGCCTAGGAGCCAACCTAAGTGGGCTCGTAAGAACACACTGGTGTACAACACAACCCACTCGTAAGCAACACAACACACCAGTGAACTTCACACAAGTGAACAACACATTGGTGATATTCACAACAGACCAGTGAATAACACACGAGTGAACAACATAAAAGTGAACATCACACTAGTGAACAATACATTAATAAACAGCCCACTAGTGAACAACACAACAATGAACATCGCACTAGTGAATAACACCATAATGAACAACAAACCTAACACCTGCAATCAAAGCACTTATAAACAAACAATTACACTGTGCATTATCACAGTTAAAAATTAACACCATGTGACTCCTCCTCTTTAACAGTTACATGCCATAAAAAAATTATCCATTAACATACATACACTTTTTTTAACGTCAATGCTCGTGGTGACAATTACAATTTTTTCCGTATGGGGTTTCACAGTATTGAATTGTTGATATTTATTTCCAGGTCACAATGTAAACTTGAAATTCAGGCATAAAATGTGACGTTACATTGTCTCTAATAGATTAAGCTTTACTTTGTGTATTGGCAGCATACATCGTAAGATGAATGACAAGCGTTTGTCACACTCTACTGATACATTGAGCTTCGTGTCATGTAGTATGGTAGGCAACCATCACTCTCAGAGGAGTTTCGCTCTGGTTGTTCTCATGGTTGCTACTGTCATGTATTAACAGTATATACACCATGAGATGGAGGCATTGTATGTGTGACAAACGCTTGTCAATACACGTATCTTTACCTATCATGGCCTTTGGGTTTTTGGGTTTGGTGTTGGGAGTTAACACCTATCAACCTATGGATGGTTGTTAAGGCATCACAATAGCTTACTGACCAACCAGCAAGATTATTTTAGTTCTGAACATTGTTCGGGACCACAGTATAAACTCTGAGTGCATATACACTCAATAGCGGGATGCACCTCTCAGTGTCTATTCCCTGATTGATTTTCAACTTGACAAACACAAATTATTTTCATTTCCTCACACCACAAATATCTCGTTGTGTCGGTACATGCAGGACAATTGTCTGTAGTCATTCTCCCCTGTTTGTTCTCCTTCATATTCTTTCATCAATACGACTCATGGCATCCAATTTCAGGCTTCAGTCATCTTACTCCTATGTGTAGTAACTTAATATTTAGAGTGTAGCATAATTTTTATTTCATTAAACTTGTACCGATGCGTCCTCTGTGAAATTTGGAAACCGATAATCTTTGGAGGTACAGAGTTCAGCTTGGAAGGAGAAGGATAACGTGTCAAATGTTCGTCTTATCCCTTAACTGCTCCATAAAACACTTAAATGTATATCCCTGAATTACTTCATGTCTTATGTCATCTACATTCCCATTCTCTCTTCTCTCCTGTTCTCTTGTTGTTTTCCTTCCTACTGATCCATTTGTAGATGTTGTTATTGTTTTAGATTTAGCTACTCAGAATGAAAAGACCACGTAGTACGGGCTATATTGAGCTCGTAATAAAGTTCGGTTATTAGTGATAATTTTGTTACTGTGATATGTGGGTCAAAGTTTTAAATGGAGTTGGGGGTTTCCACCTTTCCTCCCGATTCTTTTCTGCGTCTGTTTTAGCGCACTGGCTTTAGTCTTGTTTTAATAACATTATCTTGCTGGCGGATATAGATGCAGTGTTCACTAGTGTGTCCCATTCTTCAACTGTTTTTCTAATCATTGAAGTCGATGTGGATTTGCATCTAATGTAGCTGCTGTCATTGGATTAATGTTGAGTTTGATGTGCAGTATTTACGTTGCTTCACATTCCAGTATGTAATGCAATATTGGTGCCTATGCATCTGTTCCACAGATATGATATTCTTTACCAAATTAGTTTATTACCCCACAACAGCACTTGTAATCACGTCTGAGTCTGTGTATGGCTACTGCAATGTCTCTGGATATCTTTTTGTCATGCTTGACCGAGGAGTACCCAGTGGCTTGTTCGTACCATATCGCAGTGGATCTTCCTTCCGCTACTTTGGCTCTGTGGCGACTTCTGATAGTTGGGAGTATTTTCTTCTTGATTTGCTCCTTAATCTGGGAAAAATTTTGAGATACCTGCTTGATGGGGTCTGGGAGTTCTTCTACTTCCCAAGCCCGGCTCGAGACCAAGCTTGATTTGTGAGAGCTTGGTCCACCAGGTTGTTGCTTTGAGCGGCCCGCAGGCCCACATATCCACCACAGCCTGGTTGGTCCGGCACTTCTTGAAGAAAACTATCTTGTTTTCTCTTGAAGATGTCCACTTTTGTTCAGGCAATATTTCTTATACTCGCTGGGAGGATGTTGAACAATCGTGGACCTCTGATGTTTATACAGCATTCTCTGATTGTGACTATGGGACCTCTGCTCTTCATTGGTTCTATTCTGCATTTTCTTCCATATTGTTCACTCCAGTATGTTGTTATGTCACTGTAGATTTGGGACCTGGCCCTCCAGTATTTTCCACATGTATATTATTTGATATCTCTCTTGTCCCTTTCTAGCGAGTACATTTGGAGAGCTTTGAGACGATCCCAATAATTTAGGTACTTTATCGCGTCTATGTATGCCGTATATGTTCCCTGAGCTCCCTCTATTTCAGCAATGTCCTGCACTGAAGGGGGAAGTGAGTACTAAGCAGTACTCAAGACAGGACAGCACAAGTGATTTGAATAGTACAGCCATTGTGATGGGATCCCTGGATTTTTAAGTTCTCGTAATCCATCCTATTATTTTTTCTGGCTGACGCAATAATTGCTTGGTTATGTTCCCTAAATGCTAGGTCGTCAGACATCATTATTCCCAAATCCATTACATGTTGCTTTCCTACTATGGGCATATCAGATTGTGTTTTGTACTTGTTTTATGTTTAATGTACTTATTTTTACCGTAACTAAGTACCTGGAATTCATCATTGTTAAACATCATGTTATTTTCTGTTGCCCAGTCAAAATTTTTATTAATATTTGTTTGTAGTTTTTCAATGTCGTCAGCAGAGGTAATTTTGATGCTGATATTTGTGTCATTTGCAAAGAATGATACGAAGCTGTGACTAGTATTTTTGCCAATATCTGTTATGAGAATAAGGAAATGCAGTGGTGGAAGAACTGTACCTTGAGGTACAGAGCTTTTAACTGCGTTTGGACTCTATTATATATAGTTGACTGTTACTCTTTGTGTTCTGTTCGATAGAAAAATTGAGTATCCACCGTCCTACTTTACCAGTTATTCCCATTAACCTCATTTTGTGTGCTATCACTCCATGGTCACATTTATTAAATGCCTTTGCGAAGTCCGTGTACATCACATCTGCTTCCTGTTTTTCTTCTAATGTCTCAGTGATTTTGTCGTAGTGGTCAAGTAACTGTGAGAGGAATGATCTTCCCGCTCTAAATCCAGGTTGGCCTGGGTTGTGAAGGTCATTGGTCTCCATGAATTTGGTGACCTGACTCCTGATCACTTTCTCAAATACTTTTATTATGTGGGACGTTAGTGCAACTGGTCTATAATTCTTTGCCAATGCCTTGCTCCGTCCCTTGTTAGAGGGGTTATGTCTACTGATTGAAATGCATCTTAAACAGGTATCTGTACAGGTATTTTAACCTATACAACAGGTAGAGCAGTGGCAGTTTTTGCTAGTGAGTCTGCCTTTTCATTTACATCTCTTTTTAGTATATCCAACTTATACCCCACCTCACAGAAAACTTTTGTGCCACATCACCTCACCCAAAACAAATGTAAGCATGATGCATGTTATTTGTAAACCAGTCTTTGAAAATGTAACAAGCTTTATGAAACGCTTATAGGCGTCAGACAAAAAATAAAAATGTAAAAGAAATGAATTTTGGAGAGTTAAATTTTCAATTACCCACGACAGTGAAGAAAAACGTAAGAAATATTGAGAAGATTCGTGTTAGAATTATTAATCTTACCCTTTCAGTCATATTCAGTAACATATATATATATATATATATATATATATATATATATATATATATATATATATATATATATATATATATACATATATATATATATATATATATATATATATATATATATATATATATATATATGTCGTACCTAGTAGCCAGAACGCACTTCTCAGCCTACTATGCAAGGCCCAATTTGCCTAATAATCCAAGTTTTCATGAATTAATTGTTTTTCGACTACCTAACCTACCTAACCTAACCTAACCTAACTTTTTCGGCTACCTAACCTAACCTAACCTATAAAGATAGGTTAGGTTAGGTTAGGTTGGGTTGGTTAGGTTCGGTCATATATCTACGTTAATTTTAACTCCAATAAAAAAATTTACCTCATCCATAATTAAATGGGTAGGTTTATCATTTCATAAGAAAAAATTAGAGAAAATATATTAATTCAGGAAAACTTGGCTTATTAGGCAAATCGGGCCTTGCATAGTAGGCCGAGAAGTGCGTTCTGGCTACTAGGTACGACATATATATATATATATATATATATATATATATATATATATGTATGTCGTACCTAGTAGCCAGAGCACACTTCTTGGCTTACTATGCAAGGCCCGATTTGCCTAATAGGCCGAGTGATTTCCTTTATTTCCAATAAATTGTTCCCAATTAGTTTATTTGAATTAATATTATTATATTATATTAGGAACATAAATTATTGATTTACTTGTGTTAGTTTATATTAGGTTTAGAGAGGTTAGGTCAACCCGTCCTCGCAAATTCGTATAGTCAATATTGACTTATTAAATATGTGCATAGGTGATATACTAAACATAATAGTTTACCTTGAAAGCTTCATAGAAAACACTGACCTTACCTAACCTTGTTAGTATGTTAAGATAAGCATCTTATTGCTTCGTAATTACAATTATTACATAACCTATATCTGTAATAGGTTAAGTAACAATTGTAATTACGAAGCTATAAGATGCTTATCTTAACATACTAACAAGGTTAGGTAAGGTCGGTGTTTTCTATGAAGCTTTTCAAGGTAAACTATTATGTTAGTATGTCACCTATGCACGTATTTAATAAGTCAATATTGACTATACGAATTTGCGAGGACGGTTGGTTAGGTTAGGTTAGGTAAGGTGGTTAGGTTCGATCATATATCTACGTTAGTTTTAACTCAAATTTAAACAAATTATCTTATAATGAAATGGACAGATTTACCATTTCATAAGACAAAAATGCGAAAAAATTTAAATTCAGGAAAACTTGGCTTATTAGGCATATCGGGCCTTGCATAATAGGCTGAGTATGACGTTCTGGCTACTAGGTACAATATATATATATATATATATATATATATATATATATATATATATATATATATATATATATATATGTATATATATATATATATATATATATATTATATATATATATATATATATATATATATATATATATATATTCATTTTATTTTATTTAAATAATAATTAATAGTATTTAATTGATATTAATTATTAATTAACAATTATTATTATTAATTTAATTAAAATTATTATATATTGAAGGCATAGGTTAGGTGTTTATATACTATTGCAACCCGTCCTCGACTCATGTCCATTACATTCAGCGGTCGACTCCACAGACGCATTCATAAATTTTAACATGCTGTTCATTCAAAACGGGAATTTTCTCAAGTATAAATTAATATTATTATATATTGGCATATTGTGTATATATAGGCATAGGATAGGTTAGGTCAGGTGTTTAGGTTCTGTTGGCGATTATTTGTATTTGTAGTACGTGGGTGAAGCATTTATAGCGTTGTGATTCGAACAAAATTCGTCAGTGAAGCACTTGTTCCGGATATGTTCGAACGTCAGCAGTTGTGAGTCGTGTGTAAACCGCTTTTCATTCATAAACAGGGGGTTTGGCGGGTGCATGGAATCACTTTTGGATCTTTGTTTGGAGGACGGGCTGACTATTGGTGATTATTTGCATTAGAAGTACGTAGGTGAAGCAGTTGCAAAGTTGAAATACGAGGAAAGGTTGTCAGCGAGACACTGTTCGAACTGTTCAGCGAGACACTGTTCGAACTGTTCAGCGAGACACTGTTCGAACTGTTCAGCGAGACACTGTTCGAACTGTTCAGCGAGACACTGTTCGAATTGTTCAGCGAGACACTGTTCGAACTGTTCAGCGAGACACTGTTCGAATTGTTCAGCGAGACACTGTTCGAACTGTTCAGCGAGACTCTGTTCGAACTGTTCAGTGAGACTCTGTTCGAACTGTTCAGCGAGACACTGTTCGAACTGTTCAGTGAGACTCTGTTCGAACTGTTCAGCGAGACACTGTTCGAACTGTTCAGCGAGACACTGTTCGAATTGTTCAGCGAGACACTGTTCGAACTGTTCAGTGAGACTCTGTTCGAACTGTTCAGCGAGACACTGTTCGAACTGTTCAGGGAGACTCTGTTCGAACTGTTCAGCGAGACACTGTTCGAACTGTTCAGCGAGACACTGTTCGAACTGTTCAGCGAGACACTGTTCGAACTGTGCAGCGAGAAATGTTCGAACGTCATCAGCTGTGAATGGTGTGTAAATCGATTTTATGTCATAAACAGGGCGTTTGGTGACCGGATGGAATGATCACTGCATCTGTGTTGATGAGGGTAAACTGTCCTCAGATTGTTCATCCCGTCCAACGGTCGATCCCAAAGACCCATTCATCAGTCTTAGCATGCTTTACGTTCAAAATAGGAATTTTCTCATTTATAAATTAATATTATATATTGTGCACATTTAGGTGTAGGTTAGGTTAGGTGTTTAGATTTTGTCAGTACTTATTTTTATATTAAGTACGTGTGTGAAACATTTACGGAATTTTGATTCGAACAGAGGTCGTCAGTGAAGCACTGTTCGAGAAATGATTGAACGTCATCAGTTGTGAATCGTGTGTAAAACGTTTTTCATTTATAAACAGGAGGTTAGGATGCCTCATGGCTGAACACCGGGCCTTTGTTGATGAGGACGGGCTGTACAGAATGTAGGTAAGGAAGGGGGGGGGGGGCTGGTGGATTTACGAGCATTTGGCCAAAGTTTATGAGAATGAGGTGAACTGCTCAACCACACCAGTCACGAACCATTCGTTTTCTTTGACTGGCGAGCGTGGGTGAGAGGAGGGGAGACTGATGAGCGCGCCCAGTGCGTCTCTTTACCTAATAAACATCGTAAGCGGGAAAGTAGGCTGTTCTCACCAAGCGTCGTGGACTTCCCCTGACACTTGTCCTACTGCAAAGAAAGACGTAAGGCTGTACATTTCCATATTAGCTTCATTAATATATCCATTAAGACTATCCAGTTCTATGTTATATAAAAGTAGAAATCAGGTAACTAGGATAAGAGCTGGGTTAAATAATTGGACATTGATACACAATCAGTAAATGTATTTGTTAAATGATTGTCACTGTTAATATCAGGGATTAATTACACAATATATAGCGCAGCAGTGATGTTAAAATCAAGAAACAAGTGGCTCTGAACTGGCTGTTTTACGGGGATATTTCCGCAAAGAGAAAAATTACTACATTGTTCTCATGAACTAATAGCTATTCTGCGTTTAAGTAAAATGTGCATGTGATTAGATGATTTTTCCACCGAGTTTATCACACATAATGAGCCTGCCAATCGGGCAGCTTACGCGACTTAGGACATTATCTTCCTAAATTGAATTGTGCCGGGCCTCTCTGAGATAAAATCAGTGCTCCCTTATATCAGCTAGTACGACCTTGAACATCGTCATGATCGACACATTACCCCTCTTTGAATTAAGAGAGCTTAAGAGGCAATTAAGTTGTTGTTGCTGGCATAAATACTGTTAGTCTATCACCACGTGAACGGGAGCAGAGAACGTGTGAACACGTATTGAACGAGATGTTCACCTGTTTAGCAGTCATCAGCGACAGATCGTGAGTGTATGCCGCCTTTAGTCAACTGCTTGCCACATGCAGGAACCGTTTTGTTGCATATCTTGCATAAAAGGAACGAGTGCATCTGTCAACCGTTAGTGGAGTGTGCTTTCGTGCGTAGGGCTCCTGTGTTGATTTGATCTCGCATCTGGCGATCACCTGCTGCTGCCCAGGAAGGACTTGCTGCTACTACTGATACACCAGCCAACCCCCCCTTCGCTTTAATAAAGTAGACTGTGTAAACAAACTTGATGTTTACTACAACTTCTCAAGAGCTTCTTCTCTGCATTATTGTGTGGTTCTTTGTTATACATAGCTAGACCTATCCTTCAGAGCTCCTCGCTAGACCTATCCTTCAGAGCTCCTAGTAGACCTATCCTTCAGAGCTCCTAGTAGACCTATCCTTCAGAGCTCCTAGCTAGACCTATCCTTCAGAGCTCCTCGCTAGACCTATCCTTCAGAGCTCCTAGCTAGACCTATCCTTCAGAGCTCCTAGCTAGACCAATCCTTCAGAGCTCCTAGCTAGACCTATCCTTCAGAGCTAGCTAGACCTATCCTTCAGAGCTCCTAGCTAGACCTATCCTTCAGAGCTCCTACCTAGACCTATCCTTCAGAGCTCCTAGCTAGACCTATCCTTTAGAGCTCCTAGATAGACCTATCCTTCAGAGCTCCTA
Organism: Procambarus virginalis; assembly: GCA_020271785.1. Classification (NCBI taxonomy): domain Eukaryota; kingdom Metazoa; phylum Arthropoda; class Malacostraca; order Decapoda; family Cambaridae; genus Procambarus; species Procambarus virginalis. The sequence continues at coordinate 18,673,179 of WNGS01160430.1, forward strand.
GCTAGACCAATCCTTCAGAGCTCCTAGCTAGACCTATCCTTTAGAGCTCCTAGCTATACCTATCCTTCAGAGCTCCTAGCTAGACCTATCCTTCAGAGCTCCTAGCTAGACCTATCCTTCAGAGCTCCTAGCTAGACCTATCCTTCAGAGCTCCTAGCTAGACCTATCCTTCAGAGCTCCTAGCTAGACCTATTCTTTAGAGCTCCTAGCTAGACCTATCCTTCAGAGCTCCTAGCTAGACCAATCCTTCAGAGCTCCTAGCTAGACCTATCCTTCAGAGCTCCTAGCTAGACCTATCCTTCAGAGCTCCTAGCTAGACCTATCCTTCAGAGCTCCTAGCTAGACCTATCCTTCAGAGCTCCTAGCTAGACCTATTCTTTAGAGCTCCTAGCTAGACCTATCCTTCAGAGCTCCTAGCTAGACCTATCCTTCAGAGCTCCTAGCTAGACCTATCCTTCAGAGCTCCTAGCTAGACCTATCCTTCAGAGCTCCTAGCTAGACCAATCCTTCAGAGCTCCTAGCTAGACCTATCCTTCAGAGCTCCTAGCTAGACCAATCCTTCAGAGCTCCTAGCTAGACCTATCCTTCAGAGCTCCTAGCTAGACCTATCCTCCATGATGGTTCCACAGGCAAGACCAACGAGCCTACTGATCGTGTCAAGTGCAAGACTGACTCCCTAGAGGATTGAGTCTCGCATAAAGAGGTACAAGGCTTTTTGCCGTATGCTTTTTTTTATATATTTTTTTATTTTTGCAGGGATATTCCTGCGCGGGCCCTAAGCCTCTGGTTGGCCCACTAATAATAAAGCCCAATTTAATGGGTCAAGACAAAATTATTTAAGACTCATTGAGTTGTTCTCCTCTACGGAAATCTTTAGTAAAAGGCGAAAGATTTATGCGTTTTGAAGGAGAAACCAGAGTTCCGTATGCTTTGTCGAGGCGCCTGTGTGATCTTGACAACATCTTGAGAAGCGGCCCGACTTGACGTGAGAAACAGACTGTTAACATGCCAAGTCTCCACCGGTCTTGGTCTTTCACTCAGCGTTACTCGAGAACGTCAGAGCGAAATGGAGGGGCTTCAGATGTCTGAAACCCTGAAGCTTATTGAACCGACTCGGGGAGTCTGTAAGTTGATGAGTGCCCAAGAGCTTACTGTTCTGGACTCTGTTTAATCCATGCCGAAAACACATAGGGTGCACACTAGGCTACCGCTCACAGGATGAGCTTTGGCCGGAAAATTAGCGGCCGCTCGCTCGACGAGAATTTGGTGCACAATAAACAAGAAACTCAACAAAAGGCAGTAACCATCAAGAGATACAACATTACAGAAAAATATTGAAGTCAAAATCCCCTCCAGCAATTTCATACAGTAAATGGCTAGACAATATAATTTGATCTACGTAATCCCTCACCTCTCTGGCCGAGCCATAAAATTCCTTCGATGTTGATTTCCTTTATGTACACTATCCCTTGGCTTCTCTGTCAGCTCTGGTCGAGCTCTCACGACGCGTCGCCCCATTAAGGCCTACCTTTTCACACATAATTTCGGATATATATATTTCAGGAATTTATATTTCCGATCAACTATCTTTTTTTTTTGCGCAGATACTTATGAAACATTTTGCAGTCCCGCTTCTGTTTTGATTAGTGTCGTCAGTCTTGCTCCGTCTGTGACGTTGTCATGTGGGCTTCTATTTCTTAATTGATACTTATCACATATATCACGAACAGTGTTTAGGTCGTAGTACAAATTCATGCGGTACTCCGCTTGTTTATCCCAAGTATTCTCATCCCTTCCTTGTCATTATTGCTCACAATATCCCTCACCCACGCCAACACGCTGTTGGTAACTCCAGCTTTCTTTTCATGTCTGCTTAATAGCCTCTTGAAGGTTACAATGTCGGGTGGTTTCTGATAGTCCTGGAAGATGCGATCTACCCCCTCCTTCTCTTTCTGGCTTAATCGTAATTTCTGAACTCGAGTTGGCTCGTTCAGACACGAGTTCCCTTCAGTAATCACATGAAGCTTTGATGCGAAATTAATCCTTTCGCTTCCTGGCATCTCTCTGAAGTGCCTTACGGTATATATATCTGTGAGACACAGGTCTGTGGCACAGATCTGTAGCACAGGTCTCTGGTACAGGTCTGTAGCATAGGTCTGTGGTAAACGTGTGTGGTACAGGTCTGTGGTACAGGTCTGTGGTACAGGTCTGTGGTACAGGTCTGTGGTACAGGTCTGTAGCGCAGGTCTGTGGTACAGGTCTGTGGTACAGGTCTGTGTTACAGGTCTGTGGTACAGGTCTGTGGTACAGGTCTGTGTTACAGGTCTGTGGTACATGTGAGTCTCGTCTCTCTGTTCAACCCATCCTCCTGCTCAGGCTGTGTGTATAAGTAATGATGAGGACCATCGTACATATATACTGACGTAAAATGCAGTTAGAAAAATAGTAATCAGACGTATTGAGTTTGAACAAACTGGAAAAGGTTTTGAATTTATGTTGCAAAGAAAACCTAAACTAATCTAATCTAACCTTCCTAGGTATAAAACACGCTATCTAAAGCCTAATATATAGTACATATAAGAACTATAGCAGGCCTAGGAATATTAGTTTTTAGCTTTATTTTTTTGGGATTCTATGAAAAGTGTGTCAGTTAGATTCTATAGCATTTAGATTCCATGGTCAGCATAGTTATAACAAATAGTATCTAAACAGGAGGATGAGTTGCTGTATTATATTCCTGTTGATGTTAGAGGTTGTGTAGCGGTCTGGCTGACCTTCTGTGTCCGGTAAGGTTAAGTGGATTATGGTAATGGCTTCACGGTAATAGTGTGTGAGAACACTGTCAGTGTAATGTGTGTTGTGGCATCACATATATGAGGGAGTTGTTGTTGTTGTTGTTAAAGATTCGCTACTTGGAACAAACAGCTCCAAGTAGCACGGGTTATGGTGAGCCCGTAGCGTATATGAGGGAGTGATCCTCAACGATGTTATTATTTTACTGCTGATATTATTCACCGAGAGGAATACAAATGTCAAAAACATATTAAATTGTCGACTTAATGATAGCTTATGGAACCTTTTGTTTATCAACGAAGTTAATTATGAGTGGAAACTGCTAAGGTAGTATGACTATACTGCACTTGGAAGGAATAGAAGTAAGAGGATCTAGGCTAGGAACAAAGAAAAGAATGGCACCCAACTACCTGGACTATCGGGCATCGAACAACGGCCAGCAAGGAGCGAGGCCGTTGCTGTACCAACCAGTCCAAGTAGATGTGTCGTCTCCTGCTCTTTCAGTTCACTTCCTCCGTGATTGATGCGATGCGAAAAGACGGTACAGCGACGGTCTCGCTTCATGCAGGTCGGTGTTCAATCCCCGACCGTCCAAGTGATTGGGCACCATTCCTTCCCCCATCCCATCCCAAATCCTTATCCTGACCCCTTCCAAGTGCTATATAGTCATAATGGCTTGGCGCTTTCTCCTGATAATTCCATTCCATTCCTCCGTCGATTATAGCTTGGATTCTGTCTGAGAAATGTTTTACTTCGGCCGCTCGAGCTAAGGCCCTCAACCTCGTCCTCAGATGAGTTCTGAAACTTGAAGTGGTGCTTCAGACGCCTTATTCTTGAAACTTGGTTCCGAGTGTCTCTCTTCGTTTTGGGATCCCTCCAGAGAGTCATTAAAATCCATTTCCACTCTGATGATGAAGTCAGAGAAGCAACTAGTGAGTGCCTCTGTAGTCAAAAAAATTATTTTGAGATGCAGTGCAGGTAAGTTTAACAATGGACGAAGCGTACTGAAAGATCAGGGTTCGAACCTGTACATCATAATCGAAGCTTTCTATATATATGACCTATATACACACATGACTGACGTGGTATTATACACACATGAATGGCACGTGGAGTCACATGTACACGCAAGCTAAGCATGGGGAGAGGACATTGTATATGTATACACAGCACCTGGGGTGATGCCACTGTACACATATACAACACCCGTGTTGATTACACTGACTGCATACATGTACAACCATTGGGGGAGATTACACTGTATACATATACAGCACTTGGAGTGACTACACTCTCTTTATACGTATACAATACCTTGGGTGGTGACACTGAGTATGTACATTATACAGCACCTTGGTGATTACATTGACTATTTACATATTTATCATACATTATACACATACATCACTTGGGATGATAACACCGACTGTATTCATATGCCTCACCTGGGATGATAACTCTGTATATATATACATCACCTGGGATGATAACACTGAGAGTATGCATAGTATCTAGCCACACAATCCAGGTCACAACAACAACATCAAATACAACAACAACAACAACAACAACAACAACAACAACAACAACAACAACAACAACAACACCCAACAACTACCAACCACACCAGGACGAACTCAGAGAATGGTTATAACTCTACATAATAAGTTTCTATAGAATTTATTTGTAGTTTTAATACAATAGTTTTTTTTATTGGCCTAATAATATGGAATGACAAAAATTTGTAGAGAAAGACCCATTGGTAACCATTCATTTTAATTTTGTGCTGCTCTGAGATGCGACAAATTTGTCAAAGTGGTGAATGATTAATATTCTTCCAATTAATTAATAACTAAACCAATCTTAAATTAATCCTGGCTTACTTTAGTTCTGCTTTAGTCAGGCTTTAAACTCTTCTTCATCAAAGAGTGGTCTCCCTGGAAGAGAGAGAAATAACAGATACACACAAGAAAAAGAGAATCTAGACAGGGGGGGGGGGCAGCAAGAATCAAACCATTTGCTCAATCTTTTACGAAATCTTTGCATCTTGTAATACATCCTATAGCGGTTTTATTCACACATAAAGATAAGATTACGAGCTTTGAGAGTTCACAAGGCATAGTTATCATGTTATAGGCACCCTCGTAGTGCTTCGGAGCTCATTATCTGTTACATAAATGTAAACCATTTGTTAAAAGATGTACATGTTTCGTAAATAGATGAGTAAATGCTCGATGAATCATGGGCCCGGGTATATTGCACTAAATCTACACAATGAGGAGGGGGGTGTAGGGCGGTGACACACACACACACACACACACACACACACACACACACACACACACACACACACACACACACACACACACACATGATCATCAACACTGCAGGCAACATTGAAGGCAACTGAAAAGGCCTGTGCCACGAGGGAGTATGGCACAAACAGCCAAGGTGGCGGACATCTATGTCAACTGTCAACACAAATATTAATCACAAACAGCAAAAGTTTTAACACTGTGGTAATTACTAAACAAAGTATGGGTGATTGCAAACACTTAAGCTAAGTTCTAGTTATACGTGCACAGCAATACGGTACACACATGCAACACACACACACACACACACACACACACACACACACACACACACATACACACACACACACACCACACACACACACACACAACACACACACACACACCACACACACACACGCATGACTGATGACTAAAGGTACCAAGCCACCATGAATACTTTGCTGCACCTAGAATAAATAGCTGATTAAGAGAATCACAACATAAAATATATCAGAAGCAGCATGTGAGCGGCAGCGTGTGAGAGGCAGCGTGTGAGAGGCAGTGTGAGAGGAAGCGTGTGAGAGGCAGCGTGTGAGAGGCGGCGTGTTAGACGCAGCGTGTGAGAGGAAGCGTGTGAGAGGCAGCGTGTGAGAGGCGGCCTGTAAGAGGCAGGTGTGAGTGGCAGCGTGGAGAGGCGGCTGTGAGAGGTGTGAGAGAGGCAGCGTGTGAGAGGCAGCGTGTGAGAGGCAGCGTGTGAGAAGCAGCGTGTGAGAGGCAGCGTGTGAGAGGCAGCGTGTGCGAGGCAGCATGTAAGAGGCAGCATGTAAGAGGCAGCGTGTGCGAGGCAGCGTGTGAGAGGCAGCGTGTGAGAGGCAGCGTGTGCGAGGCAGCGTGTGCGAGGCAGCGTGTGAGAGGCAGCGTGTGAGAGGCAGCGTGTGAGAGGCAGCGTGTGAGAGGCCGCGTGTGAGAGGCAGCGTGTGAGAGGCAGCGTGTGCGAGGCAGCGTGTGAGAGGCAGCGTGTGAGAGGCAGCGTGTGAGAGGCGGCGTGTGAGAGGCAGCGTGTGAGAGGCAGCGTGTGCGAGGCAGCGTGTGAGAGGCGGCGTGTGAGAGGCAGCGTGTGAGAGGCAGCGTGTGCGAGGCAGCGTGTGAGAGGCAGCGTGTGAGAGACAGCGTGTTCGAGGCAGCATGTAAGAGGCAGCGTGTGCGAGGCAGCGTGTGAGAGGCAGCGTGTGCGAGGCAGCGTGTGAGAGGCAGCATGTGCGAGGCAGCGTGTGAGAGGCAGCGTGTGCGAGGCAGCATGTAAGAGGCAGCGTGTGAGAGGCAGCGTGTGAGAGGCAGCGTGTCGAGGCAGCATGTAAGAGGCAGCGTGTGCGAGGCAGCGTGTGCGAGGCAGCGTGAGAGGCAGCGTGTGCGAGGCAGCATGTAAGAGGCAGCGTGTGCGAGGCAGCATGTGAGAGGCAGCGTGTGAGAGGCAGCGTGTAAGAGGCAGCGTGTGAGAGGCAGCGTGTGAGAGGCAGCGTGTGAGAGGCAGCGTGTGAGAGGCAGCGTGTGAGAGGCAGCGTGCGAGGCAGCGTGTGAGAGGCGGCGTGTGAGAGGCAGCGTGTGAGAGGCAATTTGTGAGAGGCAGCGTGTGAGAGGCAGCGTGTGCGAGGCAGCGTGTGAGAGGCAGCGTGTGCGAGGCAGCGTGTGAGAGGCAGCGTGTGAGAAGCCGAGGACGAGGTGAAGGAATTTTCAAGAGTCACAACAGACATAAACCAAAATTGTCGTCTAGTTTAGGTGGATTTAGAAGAATCAGTGATTATAATAGTGAACCATGATGTAATCAGTTTAATCATTCAGCTTAATCAGTAGGTAATGGGCATGCATAAAAAAATGAAATAAAATCTACGGCAATAGCCAGAATAGGAAGAAAATGTTATGAAAGTAGCATTATCCAGAAGAGAAAATAAAATATTCCAACAAGGCAGATGGATTGAAAGCATATATAATTAATTGAAGGAGCGAATAATAACTAATATGAAAAAGTATAAATAACAAAAACAAATACCGGGAGAGACAGCAGGCAACAATAACATGGAGAGTGGGCAGCAGCTACGAGCAGGCAACACTAGAGCATCAACACTAGTGGTGGACTGACGCACAAAGCCAGTCACGGGAACCAATCATTGGGCGACGCTTTGGAATGTTGCACGGGCATTTTTTTGCGTTGTTTTGAAACAAAATAACTGGACAGGTCGTTTCGTCAATGGATTTTGTGTTAAGACTTACCTATACTGTGTAGCCAAACCCAACCTCCTCACTGATCCCAATCTACCCAACCTAGCC
>WNGS01160430.1:18687110-18689610 GCA_020271785.1 Procambarus virginalis
AATGGCGAAGACACCTACAGAAAAGTGACCGAGCAGACGGGCAGCAGGATGCCTGCTACCTCAGTCATCTTTCCTAAGCCAGCAGAAATCCCCTGTCAAGCTCAGCTCCCCCCTGCCTGTCAAGCTCAGCTCCCCCCTGCCTGTCAAGCTCAGCTCCCCCTGCCTGTGTAGCTCAGCTCCCCCTGCCTGTCAAGCTCAGCTCCCCCTGCCTGTCAAGTTCAGCTCTCCCCTGCCTGTCAAGCTCAGCTCCCCCTGCCTGTCAAGCCCAGCTCCCCTTGCCTGCTAGCCTACCACACACCATCTAACCTTAACAAACACACATTGTCCCTCCCTACGACACCTTTATTCCTCAACCACACAGCCTTTCAGGGGCCTGAACAGGGACAAAACCAACCCATTTATAGACGGTGATGACAAATTAGTTTTGGTCACTGTTAAGTGGCCTTGTTCTCTGAAAACGTCCTAATGTATTGTTTGATTTGACTGTAGACAATTATACGGAATACCTTTGTTTACAACAGTTAAGCGTGACGTCATCGCCTGGGTATATGGAGCAGTGACGTCAAACAAAACCTACAGGGAATATATTCTTAAGAACAAGACAGTGAAGCGTAGTAAACAAGTTATTTATATACAATGAATGACAACAACAGAACGCCGACCGGCATACTTGTATAATGAATGACAGTAATGAGACGTCAGCTGCCATCAATATATAATGAATGACGGAGGCATCAGTCAACAGTCATACATGTATAACTGTATCAGGGGCAGGGAACTGGCCGTCATGTGTTCAGTGAATGACAGTCTGGCATACAGAAGCAATACGAGGATGCTAACAGGCAGAGGACACTGCTAGGAGGATGGTGGGGCAGGTGACAGAGCCCGTCGTTCAGGCCGTTCTCGCCAGCGTTCACATAAAAAAAACTGTTGTACTAGAGTGGGTGCACCCATGGCGTCTGGTGACACGTCTGATAACGGGTGCAGAAGACGTGGCAACTGCCACTGGCGACGCACAATTCGAACGTGCTGCTAATGTCCTCAACCAGCTCCTTACTTACGTCACTTGCCGAAGTTGATCGAAACCGTCCAAATCTCGCTCATATTGAGCGAATTATCTCATAATTTACTTTTTTTTTATATTTCATGACAAAAAAATCCCTTAACCCTTCGACTGCTGTTCGTGGCCATGAATGATTTTTTGCAGGTACGACTGCGAGAGCGAGTAATACGAGGGAGCGTTTAGGTGTCTGGGTCACTGGTCATCTGATGTATGTTCCGCCTCTGACCACCAGAGGTCTCAGGGAACACAGTGGCTGTGTTATTGAACATTAGCCAGTCTCCCAGTGACCACATAGCCATTAACAAGGGAGAATGTCGTGTTCTCCGCCTCGCTGACTCGCGGGGCTACATTCACGAAGAAGTTACGCAAACACTTTCGAACCTGTATATCATTTCTCAATCTTTGGCGGCTTTGTTTACAATTATTAAACAGTTAATGAGCTCCGAAGCACCAGGAGGCTCTTTATAACAATAACAGCGGTTGATTGGCAAGTTTTCATGCTTGTAAAGTGTTTAATAAATGTACCAAAGCCGTCAAAGATTGAGGAAAGATGTACACCATCGTAAGTACTTGAGTAACTGCTTCTTGAATCATGCCCCCGACCTCTGTGCGTCGCCTCACCGAAGATTATACGTTGTCATTAGTGGTTATTGAATTATTTGTAATGAAGCAATGACTCTGTGTGATAATTATCACAACCAGAATTTCTTTACATTCCTTTCCCTCAACCTGCATTTATTTTCACTGAAACTTTAAAAGACCCAATTTTTTTGATACTTATTAAAATTTTATTTATTTATTTTGTTTTATTTATATATTTTGGCTTTGAAAAGACGTAATTCTCAGTTTATCGCAGTCGTATTATAGAGTCGAAAACTACTTGAGTATTTTCCTAATTTCTTTAATTTTTATCAATTTTATTATCAATTCGTACAAAAATCAACAGAAAACGGTTTAAACCGAAATGAAGCGCAGCGAGGGTCCCTCTAGGCACCCATGGGCACGCCCTGGGCACCTGAGCACCCTGGGCACGCCCTGGGCACGGCATGGACACCCCTGGACATCCCTGGGCACGGCATGGGCACCCCTGGGCATCCCTGGGCACGGCATGGGCACCCCTGGGCATGCCCTGGACACGGCCTGGACACGTCCGGGACACGCCCTGGATACCCTGGGCACGCCTTGGGCACGCTCTGGGCACCCTGGACACGTTCTGGACACACCCTGGGCACGCCTTGGGCACCCTGGCCATACCCTGGGCGTGCCCTGGGCCAGTATTGAACAAGTTCATTAACACGACTAAGCGCTAGAGGGAGCTCCTCATGCAGTGCACCGAGCTGCACCTCAGCCACCACCACACCACTCTATTATACAAGTGCTAGTCACGTTCCTACAAGACGTGCCAGACCAACCAGGTTGTAGTGGATACGTTGGCCT
>WNGS01160430.1:18694610-18699610 GCA_020271785.1 Procambarus virginalis
CAAAAAGATGCAGTCTGCCCACCCCTCTCTTTCATGTCTAATTCTTGTTGCCTGATCGTAAAATTCAATTAATCCTGTGAGGCATGACTTGCCATTCCTGAAACCATGTTCGTGTAGTGTCACAAAGTTCTTTCGCTCCAGATGTTCCACTAGCTTTTTTCGTACAATTTTCTCCATTAGTTTGCATGGTATGCAAGTTAGGTACACTGGCCTGTATGTAGTTCAGTGCCTCCTGTCTATCCCCCTTCTTGTATATCGGGACTATGTTTGCCGTCTTCCATATTTTGGGCAGTTCAGCTGTTACCAGTGATTTGTTATACACCATGGAGAGTGGCAGGCACAGTGCTTCTGCTCCTTTCTTTAGTATCCATGGCGATATTTCATTCGGGCCTATGGCCTTTGTCACATCCAACTCTAGCAAAAGCTTCCTTACATCCCCACTGGTAATCTCAAGTTCCTCTAGTGGTGCCTGGTTAACTATTCCTACTTTTATTTCTCGAACTTCTCCTTGTTCTAATGTGAAGATTTACTGGAATTTCGTAGAGTTCCTCGCACCTTTCTTTGTCCTTTGTAGTGAATCTGTGTGCCCCTATTCTCAGTTTCATTACCTATTCCTTCCCTGTTGTCTTTCTCCTGATTTGACTGTGCAGCAATTTCGGTTGAGTCTTAGCTTTGCTTGCTATGTCGTTTTCATATTGCCCTTCTGCCTCTCTTCTCACCCTGACGAATTCATTCCTGACTCCCTGGTATCCTCCTCTGCTCTCAAGTGTCCTGTTATTTCTATAGCTTCTCCATGTTGTTTTGCTTTGTTGCTAAGCTAGCTTACATCTCTGATTAAACCATGGGTTTCTCATCAGCATTTCATTTTTTACATTTTGGGCCGGGATAAACTTTTCTGCTGCCTCCTTGCACTTCTGTGTAATGTATTGCATCATGTCTTGGGCCGTCTTTCCCTCAGCTCTGTTTCCCATGTTATATCCGTTAGGAATTTTCTCATCTCCTCATAGTTTCTCTTACGGAATGATAGCCTTCTGTTTTCAGTTCCCTTTCTCGAGTACTTTAACCCTTCTTCGACCAGATACTCAAACGTCAGTACACTGTGATCTCTCATTCCTACTGGGGCCTCGAAGTCAATTTCCCTTATGTCGGAGTCATTCAGACTGAAGACTAGGTCGAGTCTCGCTGGTTCATCGTTTCCCTTCACTATTGTGAGTTCCCTGACATGCTGGTTTATAAAGTTTTTTGGTGCCACCTCCGGTAGTTTAGCTCTCCACGTTTCCTCACCTCCATGTGGTTCCTTGTTCTCCCAGTCTATCCTTCCGTGATTGAAGTTCCCCATGATGAGCAGATGGGATCGAATTCTATAGGCAGCAAGGCTGCCCTCTCAATTATATTGTTAACTGCCATGTTGTGTGTGAGTGTGTGTGTTTGTATGTGTGTGTGTGTGTGTGTGTGTGTGTGTGTGTGTGGTGTGTGTGTGTGTGTGTGTGTGTGTGTGTGGTGTGTGTGTGTGTGTGTGTGTGTGTGTGTGTGTGTGTGTGTGTGTGTGTGTGTGTACTCACCTAGTTGTACTCACCTAGTTGTGCTTGCGGGGGTTGAGCTCTGGCTCTTTGGTCCCGCCTCTCAACCGTCAATCAACAGGTGTACAGTTTCCTGAGCCTAATGGGCTCTATCATATCTACATTTGAAACTGTGTATGGAGTCAGCCTCCACCACATCGCTTCCTAATGCATTCCATTTGTCAACCACTCTGACACTAAAAAAGTTCTTTCTAATATCTCTGTGGCTCATTTGGGCACTCAGCTTCCACCTGTGTCCCCTAGTGCGTGTGCCCCTTGTGTTAAACAGCCTGTCTTTATCAACCCTGTCGATTCCCCTGAGAATCTTGAATGTGGTGATCATGTCCCCCCTAACTCTTCTGTCTTCCAACGAAGTGAGGTTTAATTCCTGCAGTCGCTCCTCGTAGCTCATACCTCTCAGCTCGGGTACTAGTCTGGTGGCAAACCTTTGAACCTTTTCCAGTTTAGTCTTATGCTTGACTAGATAGGGACTCCATGCTGGAGCCGCATACTCCAGGATTGGTCTGACATATGTGGTATATAATGTTCTGAAAGATTCCTTACACAAGTTTCTAAAGGCCGTTCTTATGTTAGCCAACCTGGCATATGCTGCTGATGTTATCCTCTTGATATGAGCTTCAGGGGACAGGTCTGGCGTGATATCAACCCCCAGGTCTTTCTCTCTCTCTGACTCTTGTGTGTGTGTGTGTGTGTGTGTGTGTGTGTGTGTGTGTGTGTGTGTGTGTGTGTGTGTGTGTGTGTGTGTGTGTGCGTGTGTGTGTGTGTGTGTGTGTGAAGCAACAGATGCCGTCAGTGTTGGGAAGCATCGCCGGCTGACGTCTCCCTCACAAGGAAATTCTTAAGTAAACACAGATACGCAGGTAACAGGTCTTACATAAATACAGCAATGGGTTACGCTAGTGTGATGAGGGCCGGGCGTGAGGACCTGTTATGAAGGTCAGATGTGAGTGCCTGGTGTGAGTGCCTGGTGTGAGTGCCTGGTGTGAGTGCCTGGTGTGAGTGCCTGGTGTGAGTGCCTGGTGTGAGTGCCTGGTGTGAGTGCCTGGTGTGAGTGCCTGGTGTGAGTGCCTGGTGTGAGTGCCTGGTGTGAGTGACTGATTTGTATCTACCCAACAAGAACTTAGTAAAGTATTGCATTATTAAATGACCTTATATCTATGACATGAGGAAGGCGATAACAAACCACAACAACAGAAGAAGAGATGTTCTTCGAGCAAATATAATCACCACCGACATGAACACAAAACCATGGACACAAAACCATGGTCACAAAACAAATGTGACCATGGAGTGATTGCACACAAAATGAGGTCAATGGGTATAACTGGTAAAGTAGGACGCTGGATACTCAATTTCCTGTTGAACAGAACACAAAGAGTAACAGTCAATCAAGTAAAATCGAGTCCGAGCGCAGTTAAAAGCTCTGTACCTCAAGGTACAGTCCTTGCATCACTGCTGTTCCTTATTCTCATATCAGACATAGACAAAACACAAGTCACAGCTTCGTGTCATCCTTTGCAGATGATACAAAAATCAGCATGAAAATTACCTCTGCTGAAGACATTGATAAACTACAAACAGATATTAACAAAGTTTTCGATTGGGCAGCAGAAAATAACATGATGTTTAACTGTGATAAAATCCAGGTACTCAGATACGGCAAAAATGAGGGTCTTAAACATAATAAAGGGTACAAAACACAATCGAATCTGCCCATAGTAAGAAAACAGCATGTCAAGGATTTTGGGAATAATGATGTCCGACGACCTAACGTTTAGGGAGCATAACCAAAAAGTATTGCGTCAGCCAGAAAAATGATCGGATGGATTACGAGAACCTTCAAGTTCAGAGATCCATCACATTGGTTGTACTCTTTAAATCACTTGTGTTGTCCGTCTTGAGTACTGCTCAGTACTCACTCCCCCTTCAGAGCAGGAGAGATTGCTGAATTGAGGGAATACAGAGAACATATACGGCACGCATAGACTAGATAAGCACCTAATTTATTGGGATCGTCTCAAAGCTCTCCAAATTACTCACTAGAAAGGAGACGAGAGAGATAAACAAATAATATACACATGGAAAATACTGGAGGGACAGGTCCCCAATCTGCACAGTAAAATAACAACGTACTGGAGTGAACGACATGGAGAAAATGCAGAATAGAAACCAGTGAAGAGCAGAGGTGCCATGGGCACAATCAGAGAACACTGTATGAACATCAGAGGTCCACGGTTGTTCTACGTCCTACCAGCAAGCATCAGAAATATTACAGGAACAACCGTGGACATCTTCAAGAGGAAACTAGATTGTTTCCTTCAAAGAGTGGCCGGACGAGCCGGGCTGTGGTGGTATGTGGGCCTGCGGGCCGCTCCAAGCAACAGCCTGGTGACCCAAACGCTCACAAGTCAAGTCTGGTCTCGGGCCGGGCTTGGGGAGAAGAACTCCCAGAACCCCATCAACCAGGTATCAACCAGGAACATGTTCACCACCGACATGAACATGTTCACCACTGACATGAACATGTTCACCACCGACATGAACATGTTCATCACCGACATGAACATGTTCACAATATTTCCTGGATGCACGCAAAGAGTAAATATGACAGAATTAAATGCCGTCATCGAATGCCTCTGCACTATAGTAACAGTTCTGAGAAACATTTTACAGTCGTTAAATCATTTTTATAGATATAAGTTGCAGATGTTACTTCCCCAGACTGTTCTACTCCTCGGGCGATATGAGGGTTGGAGAGCTGGGAAGGTACTCCACCCCTTGGGTGGTGAGGGGGGAGGGGTTCAGGTGTGACCTTTGGGTGGTGAGGGGGGAGGGGTTCAGGTGTGACCTTGGGTGGTGAGGGGGGAGGGGTTCAGGTGTGACCTTGGGTGGTGAGGGGGGAGGGGTTCAGGTGTGACCTTGGTTGGTGAGGGGGAGGGTTCAGGTGTGACCTTGGGTGGTGAGGGGGGAGGGGTTCAGGTGTGGCCCTGGGTAGGGAGTAGGAAGGGATACAGGTGTGGGTAATTATTTAAAATAATTAATTTTGAATTAATCTAATTGAAGAGTTACTTAAATTTAGATCAATCAATTTCGATAATATCATTATTTATTTTAATATTAACATAGAATAATTATATAATATTAATATATATATATATATATATATATATATATATATAGATATATATAATATATAATATATATATATATATGCAAACAAGCCTGATGGTCCCCAGGACTAGATACAACTGAAAACTCACACCCCAGAAGTGACTCGAACCCATACTCCCAGGAGCAACGCAACTGGTATGTACAGGGATGCCTTAAACCACTTGACCATCACGACCGGACATAAGGAAGTGATAGCCGAGGCTATATGAACCACTTCCCCGCCGGCACCTGGATGGTTATCTTGGGCAT
>WNGS01160430.1:18759410-18771238 GCA_020271785.1 Procambarus virginalis
GGTCATCAAGAGTGGTCAGTAAACCATAGTCTTGATCACTTTAAGTAAGCTTAAGTGTTTTGTTTTTTAATAATTTTCCCTTCTTTGATAGGCAGTCATATCAGTATGAGTTCTTTGTTTTGCCTCTTATTTGATTGTGATTTCTATTTTCTTTTAGATCTGATGATGAATACAAGAAGTATTCGAAACGTTATGAATTTTAAAGTAAAGAATCTGAAACAAGATGTTCAGTATATCCTTGGTTTTCCTATTTATCTTAATATATATATATATATATATATATATATATATATATATATATATATATATATATATATATATATATATATATATATGTCGTACCTAGTAGCCAGAACGCACTTCTCAGCCTACTATGCAAGGCCCGATTTGCCTAATAAGCCAAGTTTTCCTGAATTAATATATTTTCTCAAATTTTTTTCTTATGAAAGATAAAGCTGCCCTTTCATTATGTATGAGGTCAATTTTTTTTATGGAGTTAAAATTAACGTAGATATATGACCGAACCTAACCAACCCTACCTAACCTAACCTATCTTTATAAGTTAGGTTAGCTAGCCGAAAAAGTTAGGTTAGGTCAGGTTAGGTAGGTTAGGTAGTCGAAAAACAATTATTTCATGAAAATTTGGCTTATTAGGTAAATCGGGCCTTGCATAGTAGGCTGATAAGTGCGTTCTGGCTACTAGGTACGACATATATATATATATATATATATATATAATATATATATATATATATATATATATAATATATATATTATATTATAATATATATATATATATATATATATATATATTATATATATGTATGTATATACGCAGAATAGTAGGCCAAGAACGCAGGTCTTGGCCAAGAACACGCAGGTCTTGGCCTACTATTCTGCGTATATACATACATATATATATATATATATATCTATATATATATATAGTATGTATATACGCAGAATAGTAGGCCAAGACCTGCGTGTTCTTGGCCAAGACCTGCGTTCTTGGCCTACTATTCTGCGTATATACATACATATATATATATATATATATATATATATATATATATATATATATATATATATATATATGTCGTACCTAGTAGCCAGAACGCACTTATCAGCCTACTATGCAAGGCCCGATTTGCCTAATAAGCCAAGTTTTCCAGAATTAAAATATTTCTCGTTTTTTTCTCATGAAATGATAGCTATTCATTTCACTATGTATGAGCTAATTGTTTTTAAATTTGAGTTTGCCTAGTAGGGCGAGTGATTTTCTTTAATATCAATATATTGTTTCCAATTAGTTTATTTGAATTATTATTATTATATTATATTAAGACCATAATTTATTGACTTAGTTGTGTTAGTTTAGGTTCCTGTCTCCTCCTCTACCACCTGTTTCCTTCCCGTCTCCTCCCCTACCGTCTGTTTCCTTCCCGTCTCCTCCCCTACCGTCTGTTTTTTTTCCGTCTCCTCACCAACCGTCTGTCACTTACCGTCTGTTTACGTCCTGTATCATCACCGCCCGTGATCTTGTTTACTGTCGTCGTGTGCTAGTCACACTCAGCGAGTTGAGTGTATGTTCTCTAAATCCACAAGTAATACTTACTTTTGGTAAGTCTGAGTTATCACAATTTCAGATTTAATTTTATGATTTCTTGATTATTCTCAGTTTCTAATTTTCTGACCAGTAATTATTTTCATAACTGAAATTACTTCTCACATGTATGATTGTTATGAGTTAGTCGATGGTTTGTATGTTATGTGTTAAATACAATTTTGTAAACTTGCCCACAATTTAGGCTGTTACAGGTTTGTAACACAGGTTTGTTTGTTAGGTTTAGGATTGTAACAGGCTGTATGTGTACGTGTATATTCATTGATCAACTTTCACTAATTGTCAGTTATCAATAAAACCCAGAAAGAAATATGAGTCAATTTGGAGTATAAAACAACATAATTTCTTCGTGGTAAATTATCAAAAATTTATTCGATGACGTATTATTTACAGATAATATAGTACAAACTGTGAAATTCAAAACATTTTACAAAGTGCAAGCAAAAAGGCTGAATGTAGAATCAATGTAATGCCATTTGTATATTAACTGGTTAGTAGCAGCATTATACCATATTGGGTTATCAACGGCAGGCATGTGTTTGCGGAGACCATACATTGATAGGATAACAGAGTATATTAGCGCACGTGTTGTCACGCCTGCCAGCACACCCACTCTGCTGACGCTGGCCGGCTGGTTGCCCACTACCTACACCAGCGCACCTCGTGTTGCAAGTCATACATGGGATATACACACATCATTATGTATATAAAATATATATATATATATATATATATATATATATATATATATATATAAACATATATATATATATATATATATATATATATATAAACATATATATATATATATAACATATATATATATATATATAAACATATATATATATATATATATATATATATATATATATATATATATATGTATATATAGGCTACAAAAAATAAAAGTATATATAATCAGAGATATTGGGGTATAAAACTGTTTAGAACAAAACAGTCAGTGTAAGCGTCCACTAATGTATATATAAAAACTGAAATCTATATTCTTAGTTTTTTATACCGAAACTCAATGTAACGATCTGATGACAGATTATAACAAGTAAGGCAAGAAAATACATTATAATTTATTACATTTTCCATCAAATAATTTTGACAAGTGGTGTTTTGTTGTACTATCAGAAATACAGCGGCAATACAGCAGCAATACAACATACAATGCTATGACTCAATACACGGGAATCTACTGGTGTACGCGACGCCCGGCGCCCTCTACCTGTTTCAGGACACTGAAGTATAGCCACGGGCAGTCACGTGGTACCTCGAGGCGACACGTGGTGCCAAGTGGCATCACGTGGTGCCACGGGGCCTCACGTGGTGCAATGGGGCGCCACGTGGTGCCTTGGGGTGTCACGTGGTGCCATGGGGTGTCACGTGGTGCCTCGGGGCGTCACGTGATGCCACAGGACCTCACATGGTGCTATGGGACGTCACATGAGAGGACAACAGGTCCAGCGACCACCTCAATCAGATGGGTAGGGGTGAGTGTGGAGGCAGCTCACCGCAGCATATTGGATGTGTTAATAACACTGCAACAGCTGACCACGTGTGTTTTGTACCAACGGAAATAGTGAATGAGAAGTGCTGCTGACAACAGAGCGCGCCGTACGCACTCTCTTCTACGCACCACCAAAAACTGCGTTACTCTGCCACCACAAAACGGCCCCACAGTATACCAATATCCATCATACCACACTGTATACAGTATATCTAATACATTACATGTGCAACTACATAGCAGTATACATCATGAGCATGTGAATATATTGCTATACTGGCGGGCAGTAAGTATACCACACATAAACATACTTGTGATAGCACATTAACACATCTTTGTAGCTACATTTCAGCATACTTAGCCGGTAAGCAACCGCACATCAATATACTGTATATGCATGTATCCGCTCATCAGTATGCTGCATATGCATGTATCTACACATCAATATACCGTATATGCATGTATCCATACATCAATATACTGTATATGCATGTATCCGCACATCAATATACTGTATATGCATGCATCCATATATCAATATACTGTATATGCATGTATCCACACATCAGTATACTGTATATGCATGTATCCACACATCAATATACTGTATATGCATGTATCCACACATCAATATACTGTGTATGCATGTATCTGCGTGTAACTGAGGCAACATTATGCATATATGCCATTGTAGTGGCATATATGCATATTGTTGATCCACACATCCATATACTATGTATGCATGTATCCACGCATCAGTATAACTTATGCGGGTAATAACATACAAGTGTATAATGGTATGTAACTAGACATTAGTATACAACATACATAGACGTGATATAAGAGTAGACACATATGTCATACACAGTATACGTAGGTTACTAAAGGCTAATGTACAGGTACGCGAGTATAGGTGCGAATGTGCTTACTTTCACTTTAGTCAGTGTGGTGAGGTACACTCCAGCGGACACTTTTGTGTAGGATGACACGCACTACGGTACTTACCATGTACGTAAATACACTCCAGTACACATGGCATGTAAGTTAATGCACACCAGAACACCTGGAATGTAAGTAAATACACACCAGTACACTTAGCATGTAAGTAAATACACATCAGTACACCTGGCATGTAAGTAAATACACACCAGTACACTTAGCATGTAAGTAAATACACTCCAGTACTCCTGGCAACTAAGTAAATAGACACCAGTGTATCTCGTGTATAAGTAAATACACACCAGTATATCTCGTGTATAAGTAAATACACTCCAGTACACCTGACATGTAAGTAAATACACGCCAGTACACCTGGCATGTAAGTAAATACACGCCAGTACACCTGGCATGTAAGTAAATACACGCCAGTACACCTGGCATGTAAGTATACACACTCCAGTACACTTGGTATCTAAGTAAATACAAACCAGTACACCTGACACGTAAGTAAACACACACCAGTATACCTGTCATGTAAGTATACACACTCCAGCACACCTTGCATCCAAGTAAATACACACCAGTACACTTAGCATGTAAGTAAATACACGCTAGTACACTTGACGTGTAAGTAAATACACGCCAGCACACTTGGCATGTAAGTAAATAGACACCAGTACATATGGCATGCATATAAATACACTCCAGTACACCTGTCGTATAAGGAAATTAC
Source organism: Procambarus virginalis (assembly GCA_020271785.1). Classification (NCBI taxonomy): domain Eukaryota; kingdom Metazoa; phylum Arthropoda; class Malacostraca; order Decapoda; family Cambaridae; genus Procambarus; species Procambarus virginalis. The sequence continues at coordinate 18,764,223 of WNGS01160430.1, forward strand.
ACATCAGTACACTTGGCCTGTAAGTAAATACACTCCAGTACACTTGGCATGTAAGTAAATACACACCAGTACACCAGGTATATAAGTAAATATATACCAGTACACCTGGCATGTAAGTAAATACACACACACCAGTACGCCTGGTATATAAGTAAATACACACCAATACACTTGGCATGTAAGTAAATACTCACCAGTACACCAGGTATATAAGTAAATACACACCAGTACACCTGACATGTAAGTAAATACACACCAGGACACCTGGCACGTAAGTAAATACACACCAGTAAACCCGGTATATAATTAAATACACACCAGTAAACCTGGAATATAAGTATATACACACCAGTACACCTGGCATGTAAGTACCCAGACCATAGCAGAAAGTTAAGCCTTCACAGAAAACGAGCGTTGGTACCATGGCTGAGAGGAACGTTTAAGAACATCACGATATAACTTTTGCATTCTTTCTAAGCAAACTACGATAACTTTTTAAAAGTTTTTGGGTGAGGAAAACCTTCAGAGCTTAAATTTTCAGAATACTGCGTTGGGTGAGTTTTGTGCAAGGAACTAGTACAAGCAGCTAGCGATCTCCGCCTTCTTGAGTTAGTCGGTGTCTGTCTGTCACTAACAAAGCGTCCTTAGAGTGGCAGCCTTTTTTTATTTATGTATGTATGTATGTATGTATGTATGTATGTATGTATGTATGTATGTATGTATATATATATATATATATATATATATATATATATATATATATATATATATATATATATATGTATGCATGTATGTATGTATGTATGTATGCATGTATGTATATATATATATATATATATATATATATATATATATATATATATATATATATATATATATATATATATATATATATATATATATGTATGTATATATATATATATATATATATATATATATATATATATATATATATATATATATATATATATATATATATATATATATATATATATATATATATATATATATATATATATATATATATATATATATATAATAATTTCTTGTGGATTTAAATTTTCATTGGCTCACTCGTGCCTTAGACTAGCGTTGGTGAAGGGGGAGCTACGGGAGGACTCTCCCATGTTCAGCTTCACGCGGACACTTCAATTTACATAGTTCGTCAACTAAGACGGTCACCGTACAAACAAATGATCAAAAGCAACCGTGAACCGGCGAGTATACGCTCTCTCTCTCTTTCTCTCTCCCCTCGCCTGCCCGGAGGGTGGGGTGGGGTTGGGATGATTGGTTATGGCGTGGGGATGTTCATCTCGGATGGGGTGGTAGGGGTGAGGCTACGGGTCCCACACTCTCCATGTCCACGGCAACATATCTTTCACTCTGCTGTTAGACACTAATCTTCCTCTCTATATAGATGGGTCCACTCATGACTTTTCCTGAAATCAGATACTGACAAGAGGCTGTTATGTGGTTATTTTCCAACTGGCTAATACATGCCTAGCCTCATCTTTTGCTGGCTAATTCTACAACTTTGAATTGCTCTACCCGTGACTTAATTTTTTAGGCATTGATAACTAAGACTACATGATCAAGACACCTATGAGGACCGCCTCTACAGTGTGTGGCGAGGCTTGTGTACCAGGACTAACCGCCACCATACTCAGTGTTTCGCTGTCAACCACACTGGATCCCTCTTTATTGTGCTCCTAAACCCAATTATTTTATAATGTTCCATATTTTATTTATCAAATTGACTCAATTTTGAGAATCTGATTATATTTATTATAGATATTTGTATTAAACAACATATTACTTTAGCAAATATACATTACCTTGAAAATTATAAGCTAAATGTTCTTCAATATATGCCAATGTCAGTTTGATTTAGTCTACTTTAAACTTGTTTAGTCCAGCCAATATTATAATGATTTGCACAAGTCGTTACAGATAGTGTCTAAGTCTAATTACTGTCATTATAACGACTGATAATTTAATAATCCCAACCTGTTACATATATTCTTTTGAATTTTGCTTTAAATCGCGGCTGTCTTTCAGAACCTTATTTCGTCACACCTTTTCCTGCCAAGGTATCCGTTCAACGGATACCATTGTCACGTGTACCCCAAGAGATCCCTGTTCCATGGATACCATTGTCACGTGTACCCCTAGAGATCCCTGTTCCATGGATACCATTGTCACGTGTACCCCTAGAGATCCCTGTTCCATGGATACCATTGTCACGTGTACCCCAAGAGATCCCTATTGCCTTCTAATACCATTATCCACGTGTACCCCTAGATATCTTATTGCTACTTCTGCACGTACACTCCCCAGAGAACACTCCCACCTGCACTCACCAGGAGACACGGAGACACTCACATCTACACTCACCAGGGGACACTCCCACCTACACTCACCAGGGGACACTCCCACCTACACTCACCAGGAGACACGGAGACACTCACATCTACACTCACCAGGGGACACTCCCACCTACACTCACCAGGGGACACTCCCACCTACACTCACCAGGAGACACGGAGACACTCACATCTACACTCACCAGGGGACACTGCTACCTGCACTCACCAGGAGTCACGGAGACACTCACCAGGGGACACTCCCACCTACACTCACCAAGAGACACTCCCACCTACACTCACCAAGAGACACTCCCACCTACACTCACCAGGGGACACTCCCACCTACACTCACCAGGGGACACTCCCACCTACACTCACCAGGGGACACTCCCACCTACACTCACCAGGGGACACTCCCACCTACACTCACCAGGGGACACTCCCACCTACACTCACCAGGGGACACTCCCACCTACACTCACCAGGGGACACTCCCACCTACACTCACCAAGGGACACTCCCACCTACACTCACCAGGGGACACTCCCACCTACACTCACCAGGGGACACTCCCACCTACACTCACCAAGGGACACTCCCACCTACACTCACCAAGGGACACTCCCACCTACACTCACCAGGGGACACTCCCACCTACACTCACCAAGAGACACTCCCACCTACACTCAGCAGAGGACACTCCCACCTACACTCACCAGGGGACGCTCACCTTCCTTCATTTCTACGTGCAGCTTCAATCATACCGTGTACAGACTACTCTCCCACGCATATGACTCATCAATCTACTCCCATGTACATGACTCATCAATCCACTCCCATGCATGTGACTCATCAATCTGCTTTCCCACGCACATGACTCATCAATCTACTCTCCAACGCACATGACTCATCAATCTACTCCCGTTCACATGACTCATTAATCTACTCTCCCACACATGCCTAATCCATCTACTCGCCAACACGCATGTCTCACCAATCAACTCTCCCATGCACGTCACTCATCAATTTACTCCCACGCACGTGACTCATTAATCTACTCTCCCATGCACGTCTCATCAATCTACTCCCACGCACGTGACTCATCACTCTTCTCTCCCAGGCACATGACTCATAAATCTACTCCCACGCACATGACTCATCAATCTCCTCTCCCACGCACGTGACTCATCACTCTTCTCTCCCACACACACAGAAATTACTTCACCTTGCTAACTTACACACTTGATTTATAATACATTACTCTCCTACATACGTTACCCACAAGCTCTCACTCTCCCACATATTTGACCCACGCAGCAAATTAGTTTCCAACGTACCTCTATGAGCGAAACACTAGGGAAGCCGGGATATCTATCTCTGTGGTAGCTATCAACTGATGATGATTGTGGTGGCTTGAAGGAGGGGGGAGGAGGAGGAGGAGGAGTTGGGGCTCTGTTGTTTGATTAGAGGGGAAGGGGGTTGTTACGTCAATCATCTCCGCAAACCACAAGATTAAGCTGCAACATATCGCCTGGTCGTTGTCTGTTGGTAATTACGGAAAGTAAGGGAGACGAGGAGTGAAGATTTCTCGAGAATTCTACTTTCGACGGTATAAGGACTGGAAACATGGAAGGACTATAGGGCAACACGCGCTGAGGTCTGATTGAGGTGAAGATCAGGGATGAGGGAGGAACCCCAAGGACACCCGGGGAAGAATGATGTGGTTGAGGTCTGAGCCCTCGTCTCTGGTGCCCGTTCCCTTGCTTTCCGTGGGTATTCAAACTTACAAAAAGGAATAGCATTAAACCAACACATCTCATCGCAGCCATCAGAATACAAAACAAATTTGCTTATCAAGAATATAACAATTTGAATATTACAGAATTGGTATCACATGAGGATGATCCAAACCAAGAGAAGGACAAACTGAGTGTTGCTGAGTGTTGCAGCGGAGGCCGCCTAGCAAGGTCGTGTGGAGCAGTGCAATACGGGCCTTGCCTCCAGTGCACCATTCACCTTAAAAACTAAGACGTGTACAAATCTGAAGGAGTTTCACAGCACTGTCTCTTAAAAGTTAGTGTCTGCAGTTACAAGCCTTTGTTGTATGGAGGAGAGGGCAGGGTGCCGGTGGGAGCGGAGCGGTGTAGCAGTGGACACAAGTGAGATGTGCAGCCCGGGCGGTGGGCCTCCTCTGACCTACCATCACCTAGCTACGAACAAGGGGCGGCGCGTCGCCCTGGAGGGAAATAGAGTCGCTCACTGATTGGCTGCCCGGTGGCACCGTGCCCCCTCGTGCCAGCACAGTCAAGCCTGGAGTATTACTATGGGAGGAGAGAATTCCATCTTATTTTCCGATCACTCAGATAAAAGTTCCATAGCAAAATTTTCAACAATATTCCTATGCTACATGGTTATGAAGTGTTAACAGAGTTTTGGACCAATGAAATAAACTCTGCAAGATATCTAGATACAGAATAATAAAGATTTCCAACACAAGAGAGGTAGGCATTGAGCGACAGGGAGCCTGACACCCACCACATGGTCGACCAGCGGCTGGTGCTCAGCTGCTGCTTTGTGCTCTTGTGAAGGAGGCGGTGGCCGTCGGCAGCGGCGGTGGGCGGGGCCGGGTGGGCGGGCGGGGGCGGGCCACGTGACGTCACCAGTGGGGGAAGAGGACGCATGGGACCCAGGCCCGCCCGCACTCCTGGGCACTAGTTCCCCCGCCGCACGAACGTCACCCCACCGTTCACTGTATCCTCACCTCCTGTTCAGGTCAGCATTTTCTCATGCAAATGGCATTTCTTATACTTTAGTTTCATTTTATGGCCATACATATAAAATATTTTTTATTATTCATTATGCACAGAATAATCGTATAATATTGACTTATCTCATGTACTCGTAAGTAATTATTTCATAAATAATGGCGTGTTGACATAGAATATTGTGCAAGAAACGATCCATACCGATTACACTAGATAGTTAAGGCCATCAAGACTCAGACAACCCAGTCTCAAGGGGCAAGCAACGCGGCAACGATATTATTGGGACCTGGAGCATGGCGGGGCTCCGGTCAGCGGGACCAATGTTGAGCTGAGCTGTGTCCTGCACCCCGTGTACTGGGGCGCTGGGTGTTGGGCAAGGAAGGTAAGCGGGACAAGGAGTGGCTAAAACTAGCCAGGAAAGAGGATGGGGTAGAGGGGGCTGGGCCAAAGCCGAAGGTAAAGGGAGCATGGGAGAGAGTGAAAGGGAAGGAAAGGTACATAAAGGCTAGTTTAGTGAAGGATATGGTTGACTGGTGTAGACAATAGTGAGGTGTGGATAATATTTCTGGGTCCTGGTGAACATTGGGAGTCTGGGCGCTGGAAGGCGGACAAGGGTGTGGATGCCACATGGGAGAGAGAACAACTCGAAGGAGTCCAATGTTTGGCTGGTCATTATAAGGCGTGTAAATTTCCGAGAAATGAATCAAGATATATCAAAAGTTTCGCACAGAAGGATGCATTGATATTTGTCCATCGGAGATGGTGCCGAAGGAAACCACAAGTTAACCGTATGCCAGTTTTGGATTCGAAACACAACAGCTATGATCTGCTGATATAAACTATATTTACTGATGTATTTGGGAGGGGTAAGGACGAGGATGGTGTGTGAGGGAGAGCATCTTTGGGGGTCCTCTCTGTTGGGGAAGAGAGAGACGGACGCCCCTAGCACCTACTTCCTCACCACACTCCTCTCTCTCTTGGAATCGAAAATCTAAAATGAAGTTTAAAAGAATTATGAAAATATAACTCTTATTTTTGTAAGAATTAAATGCTAGGTTTGGGCGAAAATCTGATCCCGTAGAAATGAGTAATTATCCTGCATAGCTCTTAGATGAAATTGATCATTATGGAAAGGCATAGCTAAATGAAGGATGGTAATTGGTAAGGCCACATCCCAAGAGACACAGGGTTGTGGAGGAGAGACGTCCCACTGCTGTGGGGAAGGACGGGCCAACGTGTCTCAGGAATCAATAGGTAATGAGCAATTAGATTAAACACTAGACGTAGCGTCAGAAGTGAGGTGATGACAAAGAGGTGGCGACGAGGACTGACAATGTAGATCAGAGGCAGGGAGAAGAGCTGAAAAAGAGTAGGAAATGTTGAATAGACGGGGAAGTTAACTTCGACGGGTGGATGGCACCAAGGGAAAGAGTGGACGCCACAGAAGAGCGCACCCCGGATGGGGGCACCGAGATCTTTGTGATGCCCTGGGGGGAACTATGGCAAGAAACAAAAGTATGGGCAGCTAACGTTTATTGTGGAACTGACATCCACTGTAAAGCACACGAACCAGCCTATGTGTGCCTAGGGTGGACAGGAGCAGCAGGTGACAGGGGTAGTAGCTCCACACTTAAGTTAGAGGCACACACTTGACTCCGGCTTGACTTCTCCCTAGCTCGTAGTAGTTGCACGTATCAAGTGAGAGTATTAAAGCTTTAAAAAACAATGTAACGGCAGAATACATTCTATAGGTAAGAGTTAGTGGAGAATTGTGTGGCAAAACAGGGCGATACGCGCGCCCCCGGCCCAGCCTGAGGCAAGTGACAAGCTCTGGGAACTAAGGAAAAGTCTTACCACTGGGAAGAGTATAAAGTGAAAGAAGGGA
>WNGS01160430.1:18803652-18820444 GCA_020271785.1 Procambarus virginalis
GCTGAATGTGAGAAAAGCTGTTGGGCCAGACGGAATCTCACCATGGGTATTGAAAGAGTGTGCAGGAGCACTTTGCTTGCCACTCTATAGTAGGTCACTGGAACGTGAGACCTACCAGAAATATGGAAGACTGCTAATGTAGTACCAATATACAAAAAGGGTGACAGACAAGAGGCATGAACTACAGGCCAGTGTCCTTAACACTTTAACGCACCGAGGTTAAGGAAAAAAACTTGGGCCTTATGCCCCTGGCGCTTCGCGCAGCCGAGCGGTGAGACCGAAAAGTGTATACTCTTTTTACTCTCCTCACACTAATTGTAGGCGTACGTATTTAAATTTGGTATCACTGTGTTCGCAATAGAATTGTCTATAAGAACATACGTATAAAATGCCGTCAAATCATAAGGCCTATCAACAACCAATAAAAAACTATTGACATCACTTGCCGAGAGCGCCAAACAGCAACAAAATGTTTCCATTCTCGTAATGGTTGTGAAGCCCACAGTTGTCCTACATCGTTAATTTGGTATCATTGGAATCGCAATTAAATTCTCTATACGGACATATGCATATAAATATAGAATCAATGTCGCAACTGACCCACAAGAGTGTGGGAAGTGGCTGAAGTGTTACCCGCGGCGGCATATCGCCGAAAATGACATCGAAAAGTGTATTTTCAATTCACTGTCCTGACATTATTTTTGGATGTACGCATTTAATTTTTGTACCAATGTGTTCGCAATAGAATGTTCTATAAGAATATAAGTATAAACCGTCAAATAAGAATGCGTTCGACCGGCAACAAATATAAAAAGTACGTCGATTATATGCGTCGGGTCAATAATGCAATAGTTTTACCACGAAGATTCACTGCCATGACATTTTCTTTAATAAGCTCTTCTGTTATTAGAGAAAACGTAAATTTTATGGCGAACATTTCTAAACTATCCCCAAGAAAATCGAAGCAAAAATGGATTTTATACAAATATTTTTTTTTTAACGGGGATACTAGTTAAAAGTGCGTAACCGTCAGAACAGCTCATAACGACCCGGCGCGTCACAAATGCGCGAAAGTGTTAACTGTATACCATGCAAGGTGATGGAGAAGATTGTGAGAAAAACCTAGTAACACATCTGGAGAGAAGAGACTTCGTGACAACCCATCAACATGGGTTCAGGGAGGGTAAATCTTGCCTTACAGGCTTGATAGAATTCTACGATCAGGTGACAAGATTAAGCAAGAAAGAGAAGGATGGGCGGACTGCATTTTTTTGGACTGTCGGAAAGCCTTTGACACAGTACCCCATAAAAGGTTGATGCATAAGCTGGAGAAACAGGCAGGAGTAACAGGTAGGGCGCTCCAGTGGATAAGGGAGTACCTAAGCAATAGGAAGCAGAGAGTTACAGTGAGGGGTGAGACCTCAGAATGGCGTGAAGTCACCAGTGGAGTCCCACAGGGCTCTGTGCTTGGACCTATCCTGTTTCTGATATACGTAAATGATCTCCCAGAGGGTATAGACTCATTCCTCTCAATGTTTGCTGACGACGCCAAGATTATGAGAAGGTTAAGACAAGGAGGACAGCTTGAGGCTTCAAGAAGACCTGGACAAGCTGCAGGAATGGTCTAACAAATGGCTGTTAGAGTTTAACCCAAGCAAATGTAATGTAATGAAGATAGGGGTAGGAAGCAGGAGACCAGATACAAGGTATCATTTGGGAGATGAAATACTTCAAGAGTCAGAGAGAGAGAGAAAGACCTGGGGGTTGATATCGCACGAGACATGTCCCCTGGAGCTCATATCAAGGGGATAACATCAGCAGCATATGCTAGGTTGGCTAACATAAGAACGGCCTTTAGAAACTTGTGTAAGGAATCTTTCAGAACATTATATGCCACATATGTCAGACCAATCCTGGAGTATGCGGCTCCAGCATGGAGTCCATATCTAGTCAATCATAAGACTAAACTGGAAAAGGTTCAAAGGTTTGCCACCAGACTAGTACCCGAGCTGAGATGTATGAGCTACGAGGAGAGACTACAGGAATTGAGCCTCACTTCGTTGGAAGACAGAAGAGTTAGGGAGGACATGATCACTACATTCAAGATTCTCAAGGGAATCGACAGGGTTGATAGACAGGCTATTTAACACAAGGGGCACACACACTAGGGGACACAGGTGGAAAGTGAGTGCCCAAATGAGCCACAGAGATATTAGAAAGAACTTTTTTAGTGTCAGAGTGGTTGACAAATGGAATGCATTTGTTATGCTCAAATTGTATGTCCGTTGAGACGTAACCAATCACAGGCAAGTAGGCCTCTGACGTCATGCCAGACAGACAGTCACCAGCCGTGCTCCCAGCAGGCTCAGTTCTCACCACAGACACAGAGTAGGTGGACCTTGGCTGGCCAGATATACACCTTGCTGTCTCAGTCAATAAATCTACAGAAGTGCCTACGGTGTATATTATTCAACCCGAACAAGTCAACGAATACTGGTAGCAGCAGTGGGATCCAGAATTATTTTTCTGGAAACGAAACTCCAAGTACCCACATCGTCACATGTTCCAGTCGCCACCGCCATCAGCCGCCACCGCCGCCATCCTGCCACCCACGCATTAAATATTGTGCCAGACCGGGGTCCTGCCATCAACCACTACTCAGGCCAACGTCTCAGAAGTAAGGGTCATTATTTTCCTGTGAGAATGCTAATTCATCAGCGAGGAGGAAGGAAGATTCCTGCGCCAGCCATTTTTGAATCTCGCGCCCACGTGGGAACCTGCACCACCACCACCTTCATCAACGTCGACAGCATCAAGTCTTGTGAGTGATTTAAGCTACTGCAATCGTCGTCAGTCATCGTCGCAAGTATCAACTGATCATTGTGTGTGTTGAACTGTTATTGAAGAGGAATTGGGAAAAAAAAAGACTTCAACCGTGTGACTAGTGTCGCTTCCCAAGCTCACACACCTCGCCACATCGACACATTGCCTCCTCTCACCATCGTCACAGCCTCCTGCTACACCACTCTGCTGTGAACTCCTACCTCGCAAATCGTGCTTCGTCCACCGCCATCGATGCAATATTGTCGTCTCAGAATTTATCTTCGCGCTCCCAACATCAATCTAGTGTGGGGTCTCCCGAGCTTCGCGCCACTGCCGCCAGCAGCGCTGCCGTCGCGCCAGATTGTAAACAAGCCCTCGCATGTGTCTCTTCACACGCGCCCTGTCACCGTTTTTTTGTGTTGGCCACTGTTATATTGCAAATCCTGCAGCCCTGAGTTAAGTAACTGAGAGCTAAGATATCGTGTGCTATGTTTTAAAGAGGTTTAACATAAATATATCCACAATATCTTATGAATTAACTTTTCAGTGACTTGTTAAATATTGGAGCCGGTTCAGTACTTCACTCCCAGTTTCCTTGTGTGATTTCAACATTCCTGCTTCTCACAGTAATTTCATTAAAATATTAATTGTGCTACTAGAGTGTTATTGGTAAATTCAAATTCTAGTGAAGTAAGAAATTCTTGTTTTAGTAGCAGTTAAGGATTTGTACAATATAATTCTTTTTAATTCCTCCAGGCCTAAATTTGAAATTTATTCCTTCAACATTTCATATTATAATTTTTACCATAGCAGTTATATACATTCCTGTGTCCAGTTTATGTGCTACATCCAAATTTCTTGCATTGCCACTTGCTGTGTTGAATCATTTTCATGAAATTTTGCAATTGCACTTTCCCGTTTTTATTCTAAATTGCTGTGCTTAGCCTGGTTTAATTAATTTACTTGCTTCTAATTCCAGCCATTTTAATGAAAGATTGCTAATTTAATTCTCAATTTTGCTTGTTCTTAATTATTTGTTGCCTAGCCCAATTTAATAATTTTATTTCTGCTATTTTCTTATTTTAGCCAAGTTGATATTTTTTTGAGTGTTTATTTTTGTGTATACTATTTCTGATGCCTGGTGCACTTAATTATAATCTGCGTTCAAACATTACTTCCACGGCTGTGACAATGCCTACCACTGTTGAAACCCCTTCAGACTCAACGGGAGCAGTTGCTCGTCCCAATGTCCAGAGGTCAGCTCAGGAAATGGCTATTCCTCTTTTTGCTGGTGAATCCCGCTTATTAGAGTCATGGTTTAGTAAGGTTGAAGCGAAAACAGTTGCACGTTTTTCTAAGCCTACTGATGCCGAATACTTGGCAATTGCACGGTCAGCTGTGGACACAACCAAAGGTGATGCACGTTTTGTTGTTGATGAGAAAGCCATTGTTAGCCTCCAGTCTTGGTCTGAATTTAAGGATTTCTTTCGCCGGCGCTTTGTTAACAAAGGAGACCTTGACCCGTATAGGTTAGTCAAGAAAATTGCCAATGCCACCATGCAGCCTGGTGAATCGTTTAATGCGTTTACTAGCCGTCTCGATCAGTATCTGTATGCCTTAGTGTCTGCTATGAATAGTTCGTCTTGGTTAGATAAAGACAATAATCTGTCCCCTGAGGCTATGGCCAAGATGATAGCATTTGGAACTTTAATGCATTTTGCCCCAGAGCATACTAAACCGATCATTGAGCAACAAAATTTTGGAGTTAAACATGAAATTGGTGAAGTGTTTGAGGCTATTAACAATGCCGCCGATAAACTAGCTCCCCGAAGTGCTCAACTGTTGCCACCCTCTGATACTGTAAATGTAGTAACAAGCTCTCAGCATCCTCCCACAAACTCTCAAAACTCTTGGTCGCAGAACCGTACCCATGCTCGTAGCCCCCAGTCAAATTCGCCTCCTCATAAGTTGCCGAAACGCCATAGTCCACAACCATCCACTCCCTCATGTTGGCATTGTGGTAAGAGTAACCACCTCGCAAGGGACTGTTGGTCCGCCCCTAGATCATCACCTCCTAGACAATTCTCTCGGTCCCCTCGTCAATCTAATCATTCTAGGCTCCCATATTGCAAGTACCATAAACAAGTTGGTCACCACACTGCGGATTGTAGAGCTAGGCAAAGGACATCCCCACCTCGTAACTCCCACGGTCAGTCTTGGCGAGGCGCACAGCGTCCAAGACATTATCAGAACTCACGTAATTACAACTCCCAGCCCAGCTATAATGCAACTTCGAATTATAATACTCGGTCACAGAATGCTGGAGTTCAGAATGTTCACTCCATGTCGTCGGGAAACCCCCAAGGCCATCCGCTAACCAATTCAAGCTAGCCAATCCTAGTGCCCTCCCTGTGTATTCAGTAGCTACCCAAAATAGATTTGGACACTTGACAGAGGAGGACACTGACTCTAGACCAGTTGTAGATGTTGACGGAACCACAGTGAATTTGACCCAGACAAGACGCAGATATCCCAGACAACATAAGTCACAAGTAGTAACTTGTCCAGTCTCAAGTGATGGTCCCCTTGTCTCAGCCATTGTCCATGGTAGAGTTTTAAAAGTTTTTCTTGACTCAGGTGCAAAAATTAATATTGTCAAGCCCTCAGCTCTTAGAGACATTGCAAGTAAGTACCCTACTACGATAAGGAAGTGCCCCATACCTTTTCTAAGTGGTGTTTCAGGAAATAAAGTAAAAGTTCAGGGTGAAATTGACCTCCCACTCAAGTTAGATGATGTCACATTGTCTATAACATGTTTAGTTGTTGACGTTATTCATTTTCCTGGAGACATTCTCTTAGGTCTGTACACCATGATTGATGAAAATATTGCATTGTTTCCCCATCGTTGGAACATTAGTATCAAAGACCACGTCATACCCTTGTGTAGCATGTATCGACAGGGCCATGAGTTCAACCTTCAATCAGACTACGTTAATTTTGTTGACACCCGCCTTGCTAGCGTAGGTTTGTCAGATCCTTGTCGTGGTAGCATACCCGAGAAAACGGGCACTCGATTGAAGCATCGTAGTTGTGCAGTTGTTAAGGAGAGTGAGTATCGGGACTTTCTGGAAGGGGACGCCCTAACGGATTCTCGTTGTCTCGCTCGCCTGGCAGCTTCCATCTCTGAAGTCAGTGGTTCCACGGCTACTGACACTGTGCTGCACTCTCATTCTCTCACCAGAATAAGAGTTAAGGTTCAGGGAGTGCCTGAGTTGTCGGATGTGATTGCGGAAAGTGAAACATGTAAAGTGAATGGTACGTTTGTTGAACCCTCCTGGCACACAGTGCAGGATGGTACTGTTACATTGTATATTGCAAACACTAGTAATGCCGACATCCATCTCCAGTCTGGCACCCATGTTGTAGATTTTGCCCATTACTCGTTACCGGTGCGAGTTGTGGATGATGTCTCCATGGATCATACTGTTTGTACTCTCACACCAGGAGAACAGGGATCTCAGCCAGAGGTGCAAGCGCTACACCTCAGTCCTACTGATTTTCCTGACTCTGTGGCTCAGCTTTTGGAAATTTTGAACAGGAATAGAGCCGTTGTTGCTCTACCAGGAGAAAAGTTAGGTCTCACTCCTCTTATTACACATAAAATTCCCCTTGAACAAGGAACTACGCCTATTTATGTACCAGCTTACCGTCTTCCCCATTCTCAGAGAGCAGAAGCCGATAGACTCGTAGAGGAAATGTTACAGAGTGATGTAATTGAATCGAGTAATTCGCCATGGAACGCTCCATTGATTCTTGTACCAAAGCGAGATGGGACTTGGAGACCTGTAATCGATTATCGGAAGCTTAACAGAGTAACGATACCTGATCGTTTCCCACTTCCAGTTCTAAATGATTTGTTGCAAAGTATTGGTCGAAATAAAGTATTCTCAACGTTAGATTTGTTGCAGGGATTCTGGCAAATCCCCCTTGATGAGGAAAGTAAACAATTGACAGCCTTTAGTACTCCCAATGGTCATTTTCATTTCAAAAGAATGCCATTTGGTTTGCGGAGTAGTCCAATAACCTTTTCACGGCTCATGACAAATCTATTTCGTAGATTGATAGGAAGTACTCTTCTAGTTTACCTTGATGATCTCATAATCATGTCGCAAGATGTTCAGACTCATTTCCAGAACCTTGAGAAAGTACTTGCAAAGCTCACAGAAGCTAATTTAAAAATAAAGCTTGCAAAACGTTCATTTTTAAAGGAGAAGATTAATTTCCTAGGTCATACAGTTACACCTTCAGGTATTACATTGAATGAATAAAGAATTATTGCTGCCCGTGATTTTCTAATGCCTCGTACCGCAGAAGCCATAAGACAGTTCGCAGGTCTTGTAGGATTTTATCATTCATTTATTGCTGGATTTACTATTATAGCCGCTCCACTTTACAAGTTGCAAAGGAAAGATGAACCCTTTGTTTGGGGAGAGGCCCAGGATCAGTCATTCAAAAAACTCAAGGCAGCCTTGATTTCGTCACCTGTCCTTAGGTACCAGATTTTTCTAAACCTTTTACGTTGGTTACAAATGCTAGTGACATAGGTTTAGATGCTGCATTACTTCAAACAGAAGGTCACAGAGATCACGCAATAGCTTATGCTAGCCGTACATTATCTAAAGAAGAGAAAAATTATAGCGCAACAGAGCAAGAAGCCTTGGCAGTTGTCTGGGCACTTAAACATTTCAGGGATACAATTTATAATTACTCAGTTCATGTTCTTACAGATCACCAACCATTAATTCCCTTGTTCAAAAATAAGAATCCAGTTGGAAAGTTTGCTAAATATTTGCTCACAATTCAAGAATTCAATCCCACATTCGGTTATATTCCAGGGAAGCAAAATGTTGTAGCAGACGCATTTTCTTGACATGTAGCTGCAATTCAGTTAATTACCCAGCATTAGATGCTACAGTAGTAGAGACAGAACAGAGACAAACCCCATATGGGCACCCGTCATTAAATTTTTGACAAAGCAAGATACTCGCCCGATTCATAAACCGCCAGTACCATTGAAAGAATTAGTGATGTTAGACAATTTACTGTGTAGAGTAGTAAAGCTATGGACAGCCCCGAGGAAATGTTGTCAGTTAGTTGTTCCAGCTGTCTTGGTACCAACTGTGTTAAAAATTATCCATGATGCTCCTGCAAGTGCACATCCAGGTAAGGATCGTACACTCCAACAAGGTCGATTGAAGTATTTTTGGCCAAAAATGGCTAAGGAGATTGCTCATTATGTTGACAGATGTTTAACCTGCTTACAGCACAAGGGACATGTTTCAGAACCTAATCCAATTCAGGTGTACCCAGCAACTAAAGCTCCTTGGGAACGAGTATCGATGGATTTGTTGACAAATTTTGCAGAAACAGAGAAAGGGAAAAAACATTTGCTTGTAATGGTTGATAATTTTTCACGATTTTGTGAACTAGTTCCTATCCCAAACAAAACAGCAGAAACTATAGCCAATGACCAAATAATTTGTAGATATAGTATGCCTAAAGTAATCCTTTCAGATAATGGTCCAGAATTCAGTAATAGTATTTTAACTAGCTTGTGTGATTTATATAACATTAAAAAATGTAGTATCATGCCTTACCATCCAGCAAGTAACGGATTAGCCGAACGTACTAACAGGAAAGTGTTAGATGCCTTGAGAGTCACGTTGAATTTTGATAACAACAATTGGGATGATTTTATACCCTAAATTCAGTGTGCCATAAATTCTTCAATTAATGTTTCTACAGGTGACACACCTCACGCTATTCTTTATGGTACAGATAAGATCCTCCCTAATGAATTGATTAACGTACCTCCTACTCCCTTATATAACGTAGATGATTTTGTTCAAGTGAAGCGTAGACAAATGCAACTAGTATTCAAGAAAATACGAGAACAACTGTCCAAAGCTACAGCCGAGTTCACTCTAGCAAGGAATGCACGAGCTAAACCCAGTAAAATAACTATTGGATCTGTAGTAATGATACTTAACCAACACAGGTCTGGTCCTATGTATAAGTTAACTATGAAATTTTTGGGTCCAAATAAGGTAATCGAGCTTATTAAAGGTAACAAGTACAGACTAAGAACTTGTTAACAGGAGAGTATATAAATGAACATTTAGACCACATGAAGTTAGCTAAAATGACTGTTGACGAGACTGATGAGGAAGATGACAATGAACTTACCCAGACAGATTCTCCTATTGGGACACCACCTTCTGTGGTTGACAGACCACTTGATGTACAGCAACCCCATACTAGCACCTATAATCTTAGATCTAGACCTCTCGTTTCAACCGTGCATTTACCCCATGTCCATTGGCTAGATGTTAACGAGGTTATCTCTCAAGATGATAGTTTGTCACATGCAGTTTCATCTGTTCCTGACCTTCAGTCAGAGCCAGAGTTGTATAGTGCTCTGGATGAGCTAGGTGTAGATATCTGCACTCTGCAGTTATTCTGTTTTGCTTTGCAAAATTGATTTGCAGTATTTCCACCACATGTGTCTTATTATTCCCATTATATATATGGTATAATGAAGTTTTTTCTCAACTTTATTTTGTGTTATAAATTAAATGCCATTGTTAAGTCTACTGCCATTTATATTTTTTACAGTGCTTGTCATAAAGAGTTCATTAATGTTCTAGCAACCACATTGAGGCCAGTGAATCCTGTCTGCTATCACTCAGATGTTAGTCTTCTTGATCCAGGTCTTGTATATAGCTTGTAAATATGTTGTAAATATATTGTACATTAAAAAAATCCTCATTATCTAATCTTAAAATTCATTTGTGGTTGTTAGGCCAAAACTTTTGTTCCATTAATGTAAATAATTGTCTTTAATTTTGTATTGTTTCCCAACACATGCCATTAACACATGTAAATTTTGTTTAGGCAATACCTTGAGTTGTATTGTTCATATCTGATAAGTAGACATACACATGTTCTTAATACTCTGGTTTAATTAAAGCATTATTACCATGATTTTCACCTATATGATCAATTTTTTTTTGGTGTGTATGCCGAAGTGATAGTATTCCTACACACCTGATCTTCTTTCAATGTTTATTATGGAAATTTCACATGTAAGCCATTATTGAATGCCACCGAGGTCCTTTCAGTACCATTGTAACTATATAGCTAGCCAGAACTTATCGACAAGGGACGTCGACTTGGTAGCGTGTCCGAGCATTGTTAATACTCAAATTCTATGGCGGTTGAAACATAACCAATCACAGGCGAGTAGGCCTCTGACGTCATGCCAGACAGAGAGGCGCCAGCTGTGCTCGAGCAGGCCTCAGTGTTCACACAGACCCAGAATAGGTAGGACCTCGGCTGGCCAGTTATACACCTTGTGCCTCACTCAATAAAACTACTGAAGTGTCTACTGTGTATAACATTCAATCAAAGAACGCAATGAATAAGTGAGCACAACGGCACCAACCCCGCACTCAGTGAGCACAGCAGCGACCACCACGTTATAAGTGCTTTTACAATTTGTTATTGGCCCATGGGAGGCAGCTTCTATTTATACCCACCAATAGGCCCACACATGGATAATAATAGCATAAGATAGTAAATATTTATAATGAATTAGTGAGACAAATGTGTATCAATGATCCTGCTCAAATCGCCCTCTAATTGATGTATCAAAAATGGATCTAAGTTATATAAACCACTGCTAATTTTCAAATTACATTCTTTTCTAATCTGTAAGCAGATTCAATTATGTTCCTCTTACAAGTGCTTTTACAATTTGTTATTGAAGAAGCCATCTCCCAATCAATTTGGTGAGAATTTTCTGACAAATGAACAAAAAAGCATTGGACAATTGGTCATTCAGCAGAACTATTCGCATACTTTGCGTCATTATATAATGGAATGTGAAAAAATCATGGAATTTAGAGATAACACCATCAATATTGTACAAGAAATGTGCAAGTACATCATTCATAATAATGTGCTGCCCGAAATCTTAGCGAAGTGTCCAAAATTTGTTTACTGTAGGTAATGCATGCGCAAGACTGTAAAGCCGCCGCCAAGTTGGGTGGGTGTGCAACAAGACTAGTAACTGTGCGACTCATCATAGATGTAAAGTGCCTTGTATAGTGACCGTTGTGAGCCTCTTGTTGATCACTTGTGACACAAAAGATAATTGATGTGTGTATTTGTGTGGCTGATTAAATATGTATATGAATGTATACATATATATATGTACATGTATGTATGAGTATGCATACATGTATATATAACATTAATAATTTTGTAACTAGCGTCAAAAGATTGTTATTTGCTTAGCTAAACGAACTAGAGGGTTCAGTTCCTGAACCGATTATGTGCCTCTGTAATCCTTTACACCACCGCCCACGGGATGGGTATGGGGTGCATAATAAAGAAAGAAATTGAAATTGAATTGGCCATGTCTTACAGAGTATTTATGTTGCGAAATTCTACATTTCAAATATTTAGATGTTTGCCCAACATAGAACCTATTACAGTCTTTACAAGGTATTTAATAAATGAGGCAACTATCACTTCGAGGGCTGTTTCTAACTAATAGTTTACCAACAGTATTTTCATAACTAAACAATACATGTATATCAAAAAGTTTCAAGGCCTTGATCATATTTCCAACCCAGAGAAAGATGGTAAACATAACCATAATATGTTATAGTTTTGTTTACCGTATGAAAACAATGAAAATGAAAACATCAATGAAAACAAACTCCTGGTCTCTGGCCACCTGGAGCAGTTGGGTTATTGGAGGGGAAATAGCTTCTTCTTCCAATTGCTTTTAACTGTCTGGTGGTCAGTTGGTCAGGGTACTGGATTTGTCACAGGGTTCACTGCCCCGATCAGTCATAGGTTTGAACCTTTCACGAGAGTTCTTTCTAATACAATCGTCTTTCGTGTTCTTGCAAGTCTGTGGTTATGTATGTATATATATATATATATATATATATATATATATATATATATATATATATATATATATATATATATAATAAGCATATAGTTAATAAGCACCAAGACTGACCAATCCTTATAGACGATCATTGGTGCGGTGGTCACAGTACTGTGTACGTTTAGGGGTGATCCTGGAGGGCATGGGTTCGAATCCTGGCCGGGTCAAAGAGTTCTTAGTGATATATATATATATATATATATATATATATATATATATATATATATATATATATATATATATATATATATATATTTATATATATACATATGTATATATATATATATATATATATATATATATATATATATATATATATGTCGTATCTAGTAGACTTTTCGGCCTACTATGCAAGGCCCAATTTGAATAATAGGTCAAGTGATTTTCTTTATTTTCAATAATTTTCTTGCAAATAGTTGATTTGAATTATTATTATTATTATTTTATATTAAGACCATACTTTATTGATTTAGTTGTGTTAATTTAGGTTAGGTTAGGTTAGGTAGGGTTGGTTAGGTTCGGTCATATGTCTACGTTAGTTTTAACTCTAACTTAAACAAATGAACTTATACATAATGAAATGGACAGATTTATCATTTCATAAGAAAAAATTAGGAAAAATATATAATTTCAGGAGAACTTGGCTTATTAGGCAAATCGGGCCTTGCATAGTATGCCAAGTACGACGTTCTGGCTACTAGGTACAACATTATATATATATATATATATATATATATATATATATATATATATATACATATATATATATACATATATATATATATATATATATATATATATATATATATATATATATATATATATATATATATATATATATATATATATACTAGCAGTACCCGGCCACAGGTTGTTGTGGCTCAGCAATGCATGTGCGTTGCTGAGCCACAGCGACCTTCCCTCTTCCCCAGGCCTTCCCACCATTCTCTCCTCACCCGTCTCCTTGGCCTCCCAACCATTCCCCACTCCACCATCCCCTCGTCCTCCCCACCATTCCCAGCTAGAAGAACTGCTAGGAAATGCGAACCTGAACAAGTGCCTGGAAAAAATAAGCTCAGTAGCACTAGAAATATGTACAAACCGCATCCCCCTAAGAAAAAAGAGGAAGAGATGCAGATTGGAACGAGAACGTCGTTCCTATATAAGCGAAGAAAACGAATCGCGGAACAACTTGAGAGTCGCACCCTATCTCAGGAACGGCGAAGAAGGTTAGGTAGCGAAATAGGAAAAATTGAACTCAAGCTACAAGAATCATACAAATCCCAGGAGAGGCAAAGAGAGCAAAAGGCCATCAGTAAAATAGAGAGAAACCCGAAATATTTTTTCTCCTATGCAAAATCAAGATCAAAAACCACATCTAGTATCAGGCCCCTGCGAAAGGAAGATGGAACTTTCACCGATGACAACAAAGAAATGAGCGAGCTACTGAGGAAGCAGGACGACTCGGTTTTCAGCGAGCCATTAAACGCACTAAAGATCGATAACCCAAATGAATTTTTCATGGATATGATACCAACATCAAATCATATATCAGAAGTCACCCTATCCCCACTGGACTTTGAAGAAGCCATAAACAGTATGCCTATGCACTCTGCACCAGGCCCGGATTCTTGGAACTCCATATTCATCAAGAACTGTAAAAAAACACTATCGCAGGCCCTCCACATTCTGTGGAGATAAAGCCTAGATACTGGCGTTATTCCTGATATACTAAAAACAGCAGAGATAGCACCACTTCATAAAGGAGGAAATAAGGCAGAGGCAAAAAATTACAGACCGATAGCGTTAACATCGCACATCATTAAAATTTTTGAGAGAGTGCTAAGAAGTAAGCTCACAAAATACATGGAAGCACAGCATCTCCATAACCCCCGACAACATGGTTTCAGAACAGGGCGCTCTTGCCTGTCGCAGTTGCTGGACCACTATGATATGGCATTAGATGCTATGGAAGACAAACAAAACGCTGATGTAATTTACACAGATTTCGCAAAAGCTTTTGATAAATGTGACCATGGTGTTATTGCACATAAAATGCGCTCAAAAGGAATTACCGGAAAAATAGGCAGATGGATCTACAATTTCCTGACCAACAGAACCCAATGTGTAATAGTCAACAAAATAAAATCCAGCCCATCAACCGTTAAGAGCTCAGTCCCTCAGGGTACTGTGCTTGCTCCAGTACTTTTTCTCATCCTCATATCGGACATAGACAAGAACACTATAGCACTGTATCATCCTTTGCAGATGACACCAGGATCTTCATGAGAGTAGGCAACATAGAGGACACGGCAAACCTCCAGTCAGATGTAGATCAGGTCTTTCTATGGGCTACAGAAAATAATATGGTGTTTAACGAAGATAAGTTCCAGCTCATGCGCTATGGAAAAAATGAAAATATAAAAACGGAAACCACGTACAAAACTCAGACAAATCATAACATAGCACGAAAAGGCAATGTAAAGGATTTGGGTGTACTCATGTCGGAAGACCTTACCTTTAAAGAACACAATAAAGTGGCCGTCACAACTGCACGAAAAATGACAGGTTGGATAACAAGAACTTTTCACACTAGAGATGCTATACCGATGATGATACTTTTCAAAACGCTGGTGCTCTCTAGAGTGGAGTACTGCTGCACAATGACAGCCCCTTTCAAAGCTGGAGAAATTGCTGACCTGGAGAGCGTGCAGAGATCCTTTACTGCTAGAATCCACTCAGTAAAACATCTAAACTATTGGGACCGACTAAAGAGCCTAAATCTGTACTCCCTTGAACGCAGGCGGGAGAGATACACAATAATTTACACATGGAAAATATTAGAGGGGCTGGTCCCAAACCTGCACACAGAAATAACATCACATGCGACCAGAAGACATGGCAGGATGTGCAGAATACCCCCGTTGAAAAACAGAGGTGCAACTGGTACTCTGAGAGAGAACTCTATCAACATCAGAGGCCCGAGACTGTTCAACACGCTCCCGCTACACATAAGGGGCATAACTGGCAAACCCTCACAGTGTTCAAGAGAGAACTGGATAAGCACCTCCAAAGGATACCTGATCAACCAGGCTGTGACTCATACGTCAGGCTGCGAGCAGCCGCGTCCAACAGCCTGGTTGATCAGTCCAGCAACCAGGAGGCCTGGTCGATGACCGGGCCGCGGGGACGCTAAGCCCCGGAAGCACCTCAAGGTAACCTCAAGGTAGGTTCCCTCTTCCTTCCCACCATGCCCCACTACCCTTTCCCTTTGTCCTCCTCACCATTCTCCATTCCCCCATTCCCTCGTCCCCACCATCCCAAACTTTCCTTCCCCACTATTACCCCTATCTTGTCCCCTCGTCATCCTCACCATCTCTCATGGCCCCTCGTCATCCCCACCATTCCCACTCCCTCGTCCGATGCCTTCCCAAATGGTCTGATGATCCCATCAGAAAATTGGGAACATCAAGTGATCTGATGTTCCCATCACTGAAATAAAGAAAAAACAGTTAAAAAATAAAATGAAAATAAGAAAAAAAATAAAAATAAACTACATTCACGAAATGAACGGTCTGGTAAACAACACAGCTCAATTCCAAAGCAATTCACACAAAATAAATAAATTAAAATGAAAATAAATCATAATCTATGAAAATTCAATTTATCAATGCAATCAGAAACATTGAAATGAATTTGTAACATATTTAGTATACCATGTGTGTTGCTCTTACATGCAACAGATGGTGCTGTTTTTCAAGAGAAGCATAGTTTTACCTGTCACGGGTGTGGCATCTATACTTATATTTACGAAACGAACGGTATGGTAAACAACACAGCTCAATTCCAACACAATGTCACACAAAATATTTAAATACAAAAAATAAAATAAAATAAATTGAAATCTATGAAAATAAAATTTATCAATTAGATATAATATAATTATCAACTACTTCACGCTACAAACCAATGGAGAAACAGCAACATCGACGAAAACCTCTGTACTCGTATTGAGCAACATCTTGACATCACCACAGCACTGAAACCAGGATAATCAAGACACTAACAACATTATATGGAGGACCTATGGGGATTCCACGACCAAAAGATGGCTTCCTGAACCTTGCTGGAATCAACCTCACTGAGGACCAAGTCACTCTCCTAAATCTGGGAATAAACTGTCACGTTATGTCCAGACCAAGTGAGATGGCCCAGAAAGTGGAGTTGGAGATCCTGTTGGACGACATATTCGACCTTGAGACACAAAAGAAAGTTTACCACCAAAGACACCTTGAAAGCAGAACTTATTGCAGAAGGAGGAAAGATTCGAAGCAACTACAGAAGCACCATACTGTCCCCCGAGCTCAAAGTGGCAGCTAAGAGCCTTCGTGAGAACAAGGAGATAGACGTCAGGAGAGGTGACAAGTCACCATATATGTCATTCTTAAAAAAGACGAATATCTGGCGAAAATGAACCTTATACTCTCTGACCAAACTAAATTCCAAAGGGTAACGAAGGACACTACAGCCGAATTGAAGGCAAAGGTAAACAGATTGATCGAAATTGTGAACGCCAAGAAATCCGGACTCCACCGCCCAAGATTATTGGGGAATACAACCTGGATACGCGTATCCATTGATACGCGTATGTAATGTCAAGACACACAAGCCTGAAAACCCACTTCGGCCATCATCAACCAGATACCCACACCCACGTACAGACTGGTGAAGCGACTCAACGGCTTGCGGACTCTTTATGTATCTTGTGCTTTCAGTCTAAAGTCTCCAAAGGAATTTGTTGAGATATTGTGGGGAGCACAGGCCACAGGGATAAGAGCCTCGTTGGACGTTGAATCACTGTTTCCAACGTATCTGTGAATGAGACAATCGGGATGATAGCGGACAGAGTGTATCATGACCCGGCCTGTACTCCTCTTGACATAC
>WNGS01160430.1:18831568-18842149 GCA_020271785.1 Procambarus virginalis
CATCTCAACAATGGTAACGAGTTTCCAGTAAGAGGAGCTGCAGGCTCCTTACTGATAACTCTTGTTCTACTGGAAAAGCGTTCCTCTTCCTGTTCCAGTAAGAGGAACAGGCTCGTCAGAGATTTATCGCCACCAAAACGAAACTCGTGTCAGATGTGCCGCCATCTGGTGTTGCAGGAAATACCCGGATTTTTGGCCCATCAGTGGAATGTGAAAATGAAAAGACTTTACAATCAATCATGGACAGAGAACATGCTTGCCATCTGTAGGGCAACAGGTGTCGGATACATTACCGACGAAAGTGGTGGCGGAGGCAGGTGTGGACTATACTGTAGTCCAGGACCGTGGTGGTGGAGGCAGGTGTGGACTATACTGTAGCCAGGACCGTGGGGTGGAGGCAGGTGGGACTATACTGTAGTCTAGGACCGTGGTGGTGGAGGCAGGTGTGGACTATACTGTATTCCAGGACCGTGGTGGGGGAGGAAGGTGTGGACTATACTGTAGTCCAGACCGTGGTGGTGGAGGCAGGTGTGGACTATACTGTAGTCCAGGACCATAGTGGTAGAGGCAGGTGTGGAGTATACTGTAGTCCAGGACCGTGGTGGTGGAGGCAGGTGTGGACTATACTGTACTCCAGGACCATGTGGTGGAGCAGGTGTGGACTATACTGTAGTCCAGGACCATAGTGGTAGAGGCAGGTGTGGAGTATACTGTAGTCCAGGACCGTGGTGGTGGAGGCAGGTGTGGACTATACTGTAGTCCAGGACCATGGTGTTGGAGGCAGGTGTGGACTATACTGTAGTCCAGGACCATGGTGGTGGAGGCAGGTGTGGACTATATAACTTGTCTAAGATATAAATTAAGATGCCATATACCAAACAAGAGAGAGAGAGACGGGCGTATTGCATATTCCTCAACTCTCAGAAACCCTTCCTGAGAGAGACTCATAAATCCCACAGGAGAGCCTGCTGCTCGAGGTAGAGAAGAAGGCTGGGAGGAGTCCCAAGGTGGGTGTAGCAGCATCTAAAGAAAGAAGTAACGGTTAGAGTCAGAGAGGAAACACAAGAGAGAGGCTGCGAGTGGTGTACCGAAGGCGGTAGGCGGTCGGGCCCATTCGTTTCGTACCCCCAATTTCCTGAGTCAGCGACCCAGAAAAATTCACACACTTTCCTTAGGAAACTGTGTGTCAAGTCGCTGAATGTTTACAGAGAGGGATACAAAACAAGCACAGTCAAACCTTCATTAGCTCGACTAACTATATTACAAAGACGTAAGGAAATATATGCAAAACAAATATTTTTGTCATTTAAAGTTTTAGCTTAAAAGACGGACTATTCTAAATATTTATAGAGATCGTGGGACGAACAACCGTCGACATCAAGACTCAAAGAATAACACACCTTGACAAATTGCAGTTCCATCATAGACATCCTCAGTTAAAGGCATGCACTATAATCAAAGTGTCACAGATGCAGACGTTTATTACAGTGATCAATTACCTTTGTCACTGACTCATTACTTTATGGTCGGTGTTATATATTAGTGTTCAGGATTTAAAATCGTGTCGTACGAACCTACAGATGTTCATCCGAATCATTTCTGCCCCTCTGACGACTGGATTACCTGCAGGTCACAGAGTGTCTGGCACGCGTCCTCTTAATTAACCTTCCCAGAACCATTATCTATCCGCCAGTGTTCGTGTCAACAAGATAATTAATGATTGGTTCGACAAAAACATCGCTACGTGTTTTTATAGCTTACAGGCAGCGAGACAGTGTTACATTTCACGTTATTAACTGTATAACACAATCACAATCACAAATATAAACTTTATTCGTACGACTCCTTACAATTATGCCTGGCGTCAACATGTGTTCAGCTGTATAAACCAATCTAAATTTTTTTGAACATAACTTTAATAATAGCTTACAGTTTGCTGGCGGGCGATATATATATTGGTATAGCATTGTGTAGTTTACATTAGACCGGCGAGGCAGATATTGGCAAATATATACTGCAAATTTAAGATGTTGAGAAAATACTTTGTCGGAGAGCTAATATGAATTAAATGTACCATAAAGATACATAAATTCCCACACCTTCAACATTTTACATCAGCGGACTTTAAAACTAATCCCGAATCAAAATTACTCTGAACACTCACCTCATGCAACATTGATACCTGATCTCAATAGGATTTAAAATGCCTGACAATAAGCCATCACATTGTGAAAGTAATCCCTTCAAAATTCCAAATATCCATCCGGGAAAATACCTGCTTTCTCTACTAAATAATTGTTTTATCCTATCATGTTGACTTGCTACAGTAGCATATATATATCACTTAAGTCTGGTTATATTCCCTAACAACGATGTTAAGGTTTCTGGAAGAGTTTAAGTGACCAGTGATAAGTGAACGCCTGAAGCCAGAGCTGCGTGAGTTTGCTGGATGGGTGATTTCCTTCAGACAATGTATATAATTTGTTTGGGACGTAATTAACCAAGCGTAGATGAGGGCATGAGGCCAGGGAGGAAACAGCAATGATTGGGAGGATCGACTCCTAAGATTTCTTAGGCGTCCTAGGAGACTCCTAGGATATCTAAAGACTTCTAAGACGTCCTGAACATTTTCGCTCTTCACAATTGTGCTTCCTCGTTCCTGTACCCTCAATTAAACGCATAAGTTTACTATGGTGTAGGGCCTGAGGCCTCTCAACCATCTGAAAGGTTATTAAAGACCACCTCAACAGCTTAGTAACCAACCAGGATGTATACTAGCGTCTTTAACATTGTTCAGGACTAAAGTAAACTGTCGGTGCAGGTACACCAAGATGTGGCGTACACTTCTCGGAGTATATATTCCCAAAATAACCCAAGTAAACCCATTTCCTGATCTGAACACGCGACCTTTCTAAATTTGTTTTTATTATAATTGTGTTTAACGTTGAACACTCAAGGATGTTGTCTTTGTATTGATTTCCTCGTCGCCCATCAGACCTTCGAAACAAATATTTAGTACAACAAATGTTTTCAAAAGTTAAAAAAAAGTAGTTTTTGAAACAAATATTTACAAGGGCTACTGTCTCCTTGACTTAATATTTATAATGTTTACATGACATAATATTTACATGACATAATATTTACATGACATAATATTTACATGACATAATATGTATAGGACATAATATTTTCATGACATAATATGTACATGAAATAACATTTACATGACATAACATATATATGACATAATATTTACATGGCATAACATTTATATGACATAATATTTACATGACATAACATTTACATGACATAACATTTACATGACATAACTTTTACATGACATAATATTTACATGATATAAAACTTACATGACATAATATTTACATGACATAATATTTACATGACAACATTTACATGACATAACATTTACATGACACAACTTTTACATGACATAATATTTACATGACAACATTTACATGACATAACTTTTACATGACATAATATTTACATGACATAACACTTACATGTCGTAACATTTACATACCATAATATTTACATGCAAAAATATTTACATGCAAAAATATTTACATGCCCATTTTACAAACTGTTGTGAGGATCGCTCGTGTTTACAGAGAACTTGAGGGCTGGCAGCGAGCAAACAATGGAGTTTAGTCCTTGTAAGGCACGATAGATGTAGAGAATTAAGGAGGGGAACATTTTATATTGTTTAAATGTTATTTTTGTCCATTTTTTTTTTTTTGCAGGGATATTCCTGCGCGGGCCGTAAGCCTCTGGCTGGCCCACTAAGTGTTGCTTGTTTCTGTTTTACTTAGGCGGAGTATGAGTATTTATTACTCGTATGGTCGCTTCAGTAAGATTTTGCCATATGTGTTTAACAACTTCTTCTGCTCTGTTGAATCTAAGTGGAAATCTTAATGGGTTTGTAACTGTGCACTGTGTTAGATAATGTTCCAGTAGTCTGTCGTGGTTGTAACTGTGCACTGTGTTAGATAATGTTCCAGTGGTCTATCGGGCATTTCTCCACAGTGATATTGTCCATGTTGACACAGAGCAGGAACCTAATTTACTGTCGACAAAATGACATTTACTGCACATCTCAACAATATTGTTTGTGACCGTGTGTTTGAAATGTAGGCTCGTATGTCGTACCTAGTAGCCAGAACGCATTTCTCAGCCTACTATGCAAGGCCCAATTTGCCTAATAAGCCAAGTTTTCATGAATTAATTGTTTTTCGACTACCTAACCTACCTAACCTAACCTAACCTAACTCTTTCGGCTACCTAACCTAACCTAACCTATAAAGATAGGTTAGGTTAGGTTAGGTAGTCGACCTAACCTAACTCTTTCGGCTACCTAACCTAACCTAACCTATAAAGATAAGTTAGGTTTGGTTAGGTAGGGTTGGTTAGGTTCGGTCATATATCTACGTTAATTTTAACTCCAATAAAAAAAAAATTGACCTCATACTTAATGAAATGGGTAGCTTTATCATTTCATAAGAAAAAAATTGAGAAAATATATTAATTCAGGAAAACATGGCTTATTAGGCAATAGTAGGCCGAGAGGTGCATTCTGGCTACTAGGTACGACATATATATATATATATATATATATATATATATATATATATATATATATATATATATATATATTATATATATATTATATATTATATATATATTATATATTATATATTATATATTATATCTATATAAATAAAAATGGAAATGTTCGTTTGTTCAAAATCGCTAATCTCCGAAAATTCTTCGCCGATTGCTTTGAAATTTTCACACAACGTTCCATTCGCATCCAGCCAGGTTTATAAATATGTATACTATATAGATGTCACGTCTGTGACGGTAAAAAAAACATGCTTTTCTGAAAAACTGTGTTTTTCATGTGAGGGAAATCTTCGAAACCTCTTTACCGATTACTTTGAAATTTTGACACAACGTTGCATTCGAATAGGCGCATCTTTTTATATACCTGCTATATAGATGCCACACCTGTGATAGTTAAAATCATGCATTTTGGAAAAACAGCGCCATCTGTTGCACATAATGGCAACATGCACGCTATACTAAATATGTCACGAATTCCATTTCAATGTTTCCGATTGCATCGATAAATTTTATTTTCATAGATCTCGATATATTTTATTTTTTATTGAATTAATTTGTCTGACACTGTGTTGAAATTGAGCTGTGTTGTTAACCATACCGTTCATTTCTTATGTATAAGTATAGATGCCACACCTGTGACAGGTAAAACTGCTTTTCTTGACAAACAGCGCCATCTGTTGCATGTAGGAGCAACACACATGCTATACTAAATATGTTACAATTCCATTTCATTGTTTCTGATTGCATTTATAAATTAAATTTTCATAGATTTTTATTTATTTTCATTTTGATTTAATTATTTTGTGTGAATTGCGTTGGAACTGAGCTGTGTTTTTACCATACCGTTCATTTCATGAGTATACTTTATTTTTAAATTTTTTAATATTTTCCTTTCATTTTTTAACTGTTTTTCTTATATTTCAGTGATCTATCTGAAGGTTATCTTGAGATGATTTCGGGGCTTTTAGTGTCCCCGCGGCCCGGTCCTCGACCAGGCCTCCACCCCCAGGAAGCAGCCCGTGACAGCTGACTAACACCCAGGTACCTACTTTACTGCTAGGTAACAGGGGCATAGGGTGAAAGAAACTCTGTCCATTGTTTCTCGCCGGCGCCTGGAATCGAACCCAGGACCACAGGATCACAAGTCCAGCGTGCTGTCCGCTCGGCCGACCGGCTCCCGAGCGGAAGGCATCGGATGAGAGAGTGGGGATGGTGGGGATGATGAGGTGACAGGGGAGTGGGGGATGGTGGTGAGGACAAGTGGACGGGGGAGGGGGGAATGGTTTGGAGGACGAGGGGGCTGTTGAGTGAGGGATGGTGGTGACAAAATGATGGGGAAGGGGGGGGGAAGGGGGGGGAATGGTGGGGATTACTGGTAGACAAGGGAAGGTTGCTGTGGCTCAGCAACGCACATGCGTTTTTTGCTGACAATAATTAATCGACCGAATTGTTTTTATATCAATTATTTATTAAATAAAATTACATTTATTACACTGAAATCAACGCCTCTTTATTTACATAATTAAAATATTAATTTAGGTTAACGGTAAAATAATATTAAATGCATTTTATGAATGGATGACAATGAACATTTTTCTTAATATATTTATTACGAACCAGACTCGTTAAAATATTTATAAATACAATACCTTCAGACTACAAAGGAAGACACGGACACATTTATGAAACCTTGAAGTGAAAGGAACCCTTATATTTCGCAAATACCATGTAGAAGTAAACTACACTCCCCATCATTAAATACAGGTGATATACTGCAGCCAATACAATACAGTTCTGATTTTCTCCACCAGTTGGCTGTTGAATATTGTCAGCTCCAGTGTTGGCCCAGAATGGTGTTCCCATCTGGACAGACGACCCGTCGGTCCAGGTCCACACTCCTTCGTGGCCTTCGTCAGTACCACCGATCCAGTAGTAAACATCGGCCCAGCCTGTAGCAGGGAAGAGTGGGGCTCACAGTAAACACTTATCTTCAACTAGACTTCTCTCAGGTATTCAGGTGCAAGAATTATTGTATAAGTTTTACAACGCACCACATACAGTTTGGTAATACTGAAATGCGAGCAAGGATACTGATGCATTATTTACCTGTCGGGTATGACAAGCAAGGAGGTATTACCTGGGGTGAGGTGAAGTGCTAGCTCAACTCTAGGGGAGAGGCTCGCTTGTTTATGTTACGCAAAACTAACATGCGATTAACTAAAGAAAGATGAAGCTTTAGTAGACACTGATTTCAATATAACAATGATAAATTCCACGCCTCGCTAACATGGCAGTTAGATCAAGAAAGAGTAGCTGACGAAACAGAACGCTGCCGTATGCTCACTGACACAGGTGATGCAATATCCAAATATCTCCATCATGTAATTGTTCACACTAGAAAACTTCCCAATGTTAACTTTAAGTTCATGACGCTAATTGACATTGTGTTCCGCTCATCCACAGCTCTGTTGCCTTGCATGTAAATAACTATGTTTTTAAAATTCTAAAGATGTAAAAAATTAATCTATTTGTAACACTGTGTGTAAATGTACGCATAAAGCTTACAGAATACTTGTTTTATATCAATGATCACTAGTTATAAAAACACCAATGTTATCTTTACCTTTCACTTGTAAGAACTCACACTGATTACGTTGTACAGTTCCTGTCACTGTACTATACAAGAAACACCAGCTATAAGGAACATTGACGCGGAATGATCAAGTTAATCCCTACCAATAGGAATCTTTCTTACAATTATTAAGAACATTGCAGTTCCATTTTCTTCAGACCATAAATGCGGGAAGATATGACTGATACATATATAAACTGAGAACGTTAACTGACAAGGAGAATATAAATAAGGTAACTAAACTATCAAGGTAGATATTCACATTTGACAAATTTCAAAAGAGTAATGTAAACATTGGCACGACAATAAATTAGTAAACGAGGAAAGAAACATCCAATAAGCGTCACTGAAGCAAATATTTTGACCAGACCACACACTAGTAGGTGAAGGGACGACGACGTTTCGGTCCGTCCTGGACCATTCTCAAGTCGATATGAGAATGGTCCAGGACGGACCGAAACGTCGTCGTCCCTTCACCTTCTAGTGTGTAGTCTGGTCAACTTACTTTAGCCACGTTATTGTGACTCATCGCCTGCAAGCAAATTATTTGTTAGTTTAAAGAATGTGATAGACATATGTATTAGAAACACAGTGGGCATGAATTGGACCCCCCTTGTCTCTCCCAGTAGCCCCCACAGCTGTTCCTTTCTCCACGCGGTATAATGACTCATGACTGTATACCGGGTGATATACTAGGCTATATTTCCCTAATTTATAATGGTATTTTTAGAGCCAATTGGATTTCTCATACACTCTGGTGGAGATATGATTACACCTTTACTAGTAAGACGTGATCACTTCTCAGGGATGAGAGATGATAGTGATGAAGTCCTAGTTCAGTGCTACTAAAATATTCATAACGTCAAACTAATCGTACGATGAGTTAGAAGAGTTGGGTTTATTTTTACCCGGCTGGAGAAATAAATCGCTATACTGAATAAATCTGCTAAAAGTTGCTTCTTCTGGACCTTAAACCCGATTTGGATTAAACTAAATGATAGTTGGTCTATATCATTGAGATAAAATAGATATAGAGAAATAGGAGAGAAAAATAGTGTAAACTTTGTTCTTAAAATATACACAGCTTTAGTTCGTTAATATGAATAGTTTCGTGCCTTCAGCCGTAAACATTGTACTCAGTAATGACCTTGGGCATACTCATCTTCGCCAGCAATGATTCCATCATTATAATTACCGTTCACCTGTTAACATACCGTTGCCGTGAATGTGGCGGACAATGTCAGCGAAGAGGTCGCCGCTGTTCAGCTTGAGGAGGTCACCGCCCAGCTCTTGACAAGTCGTGCGCATGCCAGACCAAGTAGCTGTATTCACATTCTCAAAGAAGAGACACCGGCCGCCCACCTCCTCGAACGGCGCTGGGCACGCAACCTCTGCGGTAATGTATAAACACGTCACAATGTCTTAATGCAGACGATGAGTCACAATAACGTGGCTCAAGATATAAAGACTATACCATAAACCACAAGATGAGGAGACGACAGACCAAAACGTCGTCGTCTCCTCATCTTCTGGTGTGTTGTTTATTCTTCATATATTTGTATTTCTACGAAAATACTCTGCCTTTTTTCCATAATTTCGTAAACATTATTTGAGTCATTATTGTGTGGGACAAATACTTGTCCCGAAAAATAATCGTCTATATGTATTAAGGTAAAACATTGTTATTCTTACCATCGTCTGATGTCGATGTCTGCTGCAGTTCGAAGCCCGTGGTTGACGCTCCTGTAAAAATTATAAACCCATAAAAACGCAACATTAGCTGGACTCAAACAATTAAAGGAAGACATTCAGGATTTCCATGATCGGGTTCGCTGAACATATATTACAAATCTCACCATATATATATATATATATATATATATATTATATATATAATATATATATATGTCGTACCTAGTAGCCAGAACTCACTTTTTGGCCTACTATGCAAGGCCAAATTTGCCTAATAAGCAAGTTTTCCTGAAATAATATATTTTTTCTATTTTTTTCTTATGAAATGATAAAGCTACCCATTTTCTTTATGTATCAGGTCAATTTTTTTATTGGAGTTAAAATTAACGTAGATATATGACCGAACCTAACGAACTCTACCTAACCTACCTAACCTATCTTTATAGGTTAGGTTAGGTTAGGTAGCCGAAAAAGTTAGGTTTAGGTTAGGTTAGGTAGGTTAGGTAGTCGAAAAAACAATTAATTCATGAAAACTTGGCCTATTAGGCAAATCGGGCCTTGCATAGTAGGCTGAGAGTGCGTTCTGGCTACTAGGTACGACATTATTATATATATATATATATATATATATATATATATATATATATTATATATTAGTATATTTTTGGTAGCAGTCTTTCCTGTAGACATATATTATTAAATATGACCGAAAAGTAAGATTAATAATTCTAACACAATTTTCTCAATGTTTCTTATTTCTTTTTCACTGTTGATGGTAACTGAAAAATCAATTCTCCAAAGTTTATTTTTATTTCTAGTCTGACGCGACACTTGAACGCGTTTCATAAAACTTATTACATTTTCAAAGACTTTAGTTTACACACACACACTATAACTGAACAGCTTTGGCTTTTTATACCTGCATTTGGGTGAGGTGATGTAATACAATAGTTTTGGATGAGGTGAAACAAACTTTCAACACAACACAGAACACGAAACAATGAGTATAAGCTAAAGGGAAGAATAGATCTGTAACTGCAGACGGCCTATTGGCCCATATTTCTTGATGCTTCTATATTGGAGCGGAGTCTTGAAGTGGGTAGAATATAATTGTGCGTTAATTGGCTGTTGATTGCTGTGTTGACTTCTTAATGTGTAGTGCCTCGCAGATATCAAGCCGCCTGCTATCGCTGTATCTATCGATGATTTCTGTGTTTTTGTTAAGATTTCTCTGGTGATGGTCTGGTTGTGGGAAGAGATTATATGTTCCTTAAAAGCCCTGTTGCTTATGCATCGTTAATCGCCTGGAAAGAGATGTTTGTTGTCTTGCCTATATACTGATTCTTTGGGGCTTACAGTCCCCAGTGGGCATTTGAAGGCATAGACGACATTGGTCTCTTTCAAAGCGTTCTGCTTTGTGTCTGGAGAGTTTCTCATGAGTAGGTTGGCAGTTTTCTTGGTTTTATAGTAAATCGTCAATTGTATCTTCTGATTTTTGTCTGTAGGGATACATTTCTATTAACAATATCTTTCAGGACCCTTTCCTCCGTTTTATGAGCTGTGGAAAAGAAGTTCCTGTAAAATAGTCTAATAGGGGGTACAGTGTGTTGTTT